>SJRY01000305.1:0-149811 GCA_011319805.1 Macrocybe gigantea
AGAACCTGAGCCCAGGCGCAACACATCCCAGCCGTGCCTTCATACAAGCCAAGGCCTATCCGGTGTCCCATCACCCCTTCTTGCGTCAGTTTCTCCTGCCTTGTCGCTGCCATATGGGCGAGGTGTACGGCCTTGCGAAAATACTTGTTCGCAGCGTAACCATACCCCTTCTCCTCGGCCTGCCCAGACCCAGCTTCCCCGCGCTCAGGCTCTGTTTTGCTGTCCGTCAAGACGTCGGATACGGCCATCAGCGCGTAGATGGACCCTCCGATTCCGTGGCACAGACCCACGCCTTTGCGCAGGAAACCGTGCCTGTAGACCAACCGCGCGCCTTCGTCCGCGGCCTTGATGATCGAGCGTTGCAAGTCGTCGCTGATCGAAAGGTTCGGTACTCTTTTGGATTAGCCTTTGAGAGTGCCACGTGTCTGAGAACGTTTGCCAAGAATATCACGATACCCGTCGCGCCATGGCACCATCTGTGGAGAAACAATGGTCAAAGTAACTGGGAAGCATTGGAGGTCTGTGATCCACTGACTGGACCAACTCGCTTTCACCACGTCTGTCCGGGTGCCGTGGAGCCTTAGAGGGCCAGTTGCCGTCCCATTCCTGGCAAGACACGAGCCATCGGAGCGTTCCTACGAGGTCCTCTTCAAATGGCGAAATAACGTCCGTGGGACAATTCCACAGTATGTGGGGATACCAGCTGTCCAATACAAAAGAAAAGCGTAGGTTGGATGTGACCAGTTTACAACAAAGCAAGCGGGCATATAATCATCATGATGGCGATAACGCACCTACGCCGTGGGCAGCACCCATGTACCTCTTTCCATGCCAACTCCACATCAAAGGCGGATAAACGTCAGGCGCAAGAGATGGGTGTTCGCCAATGTCTCGGAGGTGTCGTGCATACTCCGCAGCACCGCGTTTACCGTGGGTGATGATTGATTTGACGACCACGCCCAGGTTGTCGTCCGAAGTCAGTTTTCTCAGCATGGATTCAATGTTGGCTACCGCCGAAACATCTCTGCCCCCTCTGTCATATTTCAAGGCAGCTCTGATGCGAAGAAGGCGTACGAGAGGAAACCAGCGCGCCCGTACAGGACTTCACACCCGTCATTGAATTGGCTGTTCACGGAAGGTTGAGACTCTTCTCTTGCCATTTCCTCCACAACCCCGCGTAGGAGGCGCTCGTACACGGGCCAATTGTCGACAAGTTTACTTCGTCCATCATCGAGGAATCCTTCACGAGACGCTCAAGGACGATGGTCAAAACACCGATGGGCGTTTCCAGGAATGATGCGCGGGACGGCGTCGGATCGCAGCGATTCTATCGTCCTTGCGTAGAATTGCAACCGACGTAGCGAGAATCGTGTTTGCCAGAGATGTGAGCTGAGACGGCTCGACGACATCCCTCAGGCCTTTGCAAACTGAGAGCGGGGCCAGATAGTAATTCATCAAGGCAATGCCTAGATAAAGTTTGGATAACAAGGTTGGTCAAATTGCACTTCCCTCGCGCAAAAATTTTTTCATAACACATAGATCTTTCCCAACGATATGAAAACGGGCCATTACGAACCAGTTGCTCCGAGGTAGACGCCAGCTTCAAAACGAGAGGTGCGAATGTCATTCTTGCAGTGCTGATGCACTGCCCGCACATTTTTCAACAGAGCTGTGGCAATGTCTGTTTTCACAGCTTCGAGTTCATTGAGAGAGGGCGGAGAATTGGAATGTCGAATGTAACGAGAAGACATGAAAGGGCAAGTCTTTCTTTTCTCACTGATGTCAATGTTACAGATCTTACTATTATCTTATCTCGGTAAGATAAGATTGTGATGAAGATGGAACAACAAGTTCAAATACAAATGGCTATTGGCGACGGTATTGAAGAAGGTCTCTAATGAGAGGTGTTGACGCAGTCATCAGATTGCTTAGCAATCACCTCGATTACGAGAGTCAATGCTTACAGGAGACTATGAAGAAGGTCCAGAGATACCCAGTGGTGGGCGTGTTTCGCACAAAACCTGTCGAACCTTGGCAATTCCTCGAACCATAGCTTCACTTCTTCCAGCCGCGACGAAGGCGATTGTGTGGCCCTGCTTATCATGGCGCGCGCAAACGCAAGGCCTTCCGTCCAACCATCCCGACCAGCCCCAAACTCTCCAACTGATCATTTTGAGACAGGTCAATGATGTCCTTTATATAACCTTATGAAGCCCATCAGTCACAGACAGAATTCAATCGTAGGACATGACTTACCAGTTGCTTCTTTTCTATCAAGCCCAAGAACCAGGTGCATCAACGATTTGCAGCGCCTCAGATAAAGCCCGAGATCAAACATTTCATCGTCGGCTATGTTGGATGCGACGATCTTGGTCATCAGCGGGGTTGCCGGCGCCTTGAAGAGCCAGTAAAGGAAGGGCCTCTTCTCGCAGCGAAGAACAATTTCGCGCAATGTGGCGGAGGACGTAGCTCGGTCTCCAGATCGCCCGCGGTGCTCGCCGTGTCCTCATCCGAAGGCTCAAAATGCATGCGCGGGAGCTGCCAAGTGACACCCTTGAGGACAAGCGTTCTCAACCGCGGAAAGGAACAGATCACGTTCTGCACTTGGAAGAACCATTGAAAATCGCAATCCACGAGCCAGAGCGCTTCGACAAACTTGAAGGCGCGCAAAGCCGGAATCGCTTCAGGTGGAAAGTGGCAATTGCACGCCTCGACGATAAGAGTCGTAACTTCCGGTCCAGTCTCGCCTCGCTCTGCGCCTAGAGTGGCACTCAGCTTCGGAACGAACTCTGCAAGCCACGCCGACGAGTATGTCTCTAATCTAATACTGCGGATTAGGTTGCGGAGGTTCGGAGTGGCGGAAGTGATGAATTCGATGAAGCCGTCACTGTTGTTGTCCCTGATGGTGACTTCCTTCAGCAGATGGCGTCGCGCGGATGCCAGCCAGCTTCTGGACACAAGGCTGCATTCTTTCAACGTGCGGGCATCCGAGCTGCAATGGTCTATGACGACGTCGACGAGTTCTCGTGAAAATACAAAGGAACAAGCGATCTCTGGTGATCTGCTAGGTCGCAAGGGGCGTGCGTGGAGTGGACAAAGTCTGGTCCAACATTTGGGTGTAAAGCTTAAGCAGCGTTAGCCGGCTTGGTTGAGACTTTTATAGATGGACACCTAACCCATTATTCGACGAAGATGAGTATGGCCACACGATGTGGGCCACCTGTATGTCGGACCCCTAAAATTCTCCTTTGATCATTATCTGCCGTTATTTCGGCGGCTGTCTACGTCGAATCTAGGGTCTTGCTTGACATTGTGCAGTCTGCGAAGACATTAATCGGCGGCCTATCGTCCGTCCCGAGAGTCACCCAATCAGAACACAATGATTATCAAGAATGCAGCGGTTTTGCAGCCAATTGCGAGAGAAAGAATTACTATAACACACTGTATACTATTTCTATCAAAAACAAGATAGAGTAGCTTTGAATTTGAGCGGCTGTTGGATTTACGTCTAAAAGTCCAGGATCTCGCGCAAGCAACATCGTCTGAGCAGGGCTCCAGCTCCCCATTGGTTGAAGCACGCCCTGACAGTCACAGCCTTCAGCGCGCGCTGTTCGTGCGCCTTGATCAGCACCTCATCGAGGGACCCCCAATCCATGGCCTGATGCACCGAGGCGTCGTACTTTGGGATTTTATCAAACCAGAACATCACTTCCTCCAGGCACGAGGAAGGAGCCGACACAGCCTTCGATATGACGTCCTTTGCGAATTCAAGATCGGGCATGGAGCAGTCAATGACGAGCCCCAGGCAGCGAAGCTGGTGGTGGGAGGAGAGGTCGACGTGCTCACGCAGGTAGGCTAGGAAGAAACTGAGCTGAAGCGAACGAGCGACGACAAGGCCGACTTACTGTACGTATGAGGGTCAGGGCACAAGATCAACTCGGTCAGTGTTTTGCGGATCTGCATCAGGTAGCGGCCGATATCGTTCGCCTCACCGGGAGCTATGTTGTCCAAGAGAAGCCTAAGAGAGAGGAGGAGGAGAAGGTAAGAGAGAAACCAGTCCAATATGTGGGTCTTGTCGCAGCGTAGAAGGATATCGTTTAAATAAGCGGGAGGACGCGGCAGTGGGACAGAACGTTCATATACTTCATCATCTTGGAAGGCCACATATTGTCGGCTGCGCACATCCCCGGGTATGGGCCATCTGCCCAGCAGGACCTGTCCAGAACGAGGGCCCTCAAGCGCGGATAAGAGCAAATCAATCTTGCACTTGAGAAACCCCAGAAAAGACATTCAACGAGCCGCAGCTCTTCACAAGGTCGAAGGCTTTCAGCGCGAGGACGGTGTCGAGGGTGAGAAGACGGTGACGAGCCGTGATCGTCAGCGTGGTCACTCTGGGACCGCCGCTGGGATCCCCGGCGCAGAATTGCGAGCTCAGATAGCGTACGAGCTTCGGGGTGAAGTTGGAGAGCCATGTGGAGGAATTGCTGCGGAGGTGAACGCTGCGAATCAGGTTGCGAACGTTTGGCGGAGCGGCAGCGAGGAATTCAGGGAACCCGTCGGCGTTGCTGCGGCAGAGGATGACGTTCTTCAAGAGATAACGGCGAGCGGACGACAGCCAGGCACGCGATACGAGACTGCACGTCTTTAGGGTGTCGAGTTTCGAGCTGTGGTAATCTACGATCGCGTCAACGAGCTCTTGAGGGAGCGCTGCGCGAGGAGACGTCAGGCGACGTGGCATAATGGTGAACGAGATTGGACGATGAATTGCGCACCCACAACGAGCCTCGCGATTTCTTATAACCGCGACAACCACCTTTATGCGACGGATATGGACATGGCCACGAAAGCCTTGCGGAGGTGTACCGACCGTTGGGCCATCGGAAAAAAAAAAAAAAAGAGTTTGACCATTGTCATCTTCATTGAGCATCTCTATGGCCATCGTGGCAAGCATGTGATCGACCCAAGCTCGGGTCATTTACGAGGAAAGAAAGACGTCTGGAAGTTTGACCCACAACTGTCACAGAGGAACGACTCGGCAACCGTCAATACCATCGAGCTCGCAGCGCCTAGAGAATGAAATCATTTTTTCAGACACAAGTGCCCCGAGTATCGTTGATTGGGCATCTTCTTCCCGCACAGGTGTAGACTTGTCGACCGAAAATATTCAACATTGGACTGATCTAGGAACCACACGCTCGTTATTGAAATCCCTACCCGGGTCAATGAGAGAAATTGGTATACTAACCAAGTACATAATTGGGTTGCGAGGGCTATGGACGGTAAGGACAATGTCGACAAAGGAACATCCTGACCGTGAGAATATGTCAAGCTTTCATCTTTTCCGTGCAACTGATTCGGTGAATTCCTGCATTCCAGAACGGCAGAAAAGTCCCAACGGATCGTGTGTTCAGGCCAATTCACGATTTTATCTCTCTTGCTAAGGACATGCGAAACATCTCCTTCGCTTTGTTCGGTCAAAGTGATGACGACCTTGAGCAGGAAAAACGCATCTCTGGCAAGTAGCGCAGAGTCCGGACGCGCAAGGAGACGTGCTTAGTTGCCAGGACACTGGAGTATTGTTCATCACCAGCGGATTCGGACAAGTGTCAGATTTCAAATTTCACCGTCCTTTCCTGCTTCTTTGTCCGCCAAAAGGATCCTTATCATCCGAGGCACGCGACGCCGCGGAAGGGAGAGTGTGGCTACGTTCGGTGTCGGGCGCGCCCGAACGTGCAAAGGTCGCGACTCTCTCAAACGTTCTGCGCAATATCACGTCCGATCCTCAGTCTCCTTTTGCTGTTGCATCTTCGGAGCATACATAATGGACGTCGGTGCGAGGTGGCAAGTCAATAAAATCAATAAAACGTGTAATCGGCATCCTGTTGTTGCGTACCTTTGTCTTGGGCATGCGATAAACTTGTGCAGCGCCCCTCCATATCTGATGCCCGCGTGACCAGCGAGCGCCATGGAGTCTCGATCCCCACACATGAGATACGGAATGGAGAACCCCGCCAAAACCCTGCGATCCTCTGGTGTGTATGCGTCCATAATACAGTTCTCGCTCATCGCTTTTGGAACAAAAAGCCAAGGAATCGGTGCCTCCCGGGCATCGTACTGTCTTCTTTCGGTGAGCGCATAGATTGTATGGTGTCAAACGTCGTATGACGCGGCTCGCCCACGACCATCAAGACGACGACCCCGTCTTGCATACGTTTGGATCAGGAAGTAGTTGCCGAGTTTGTGCGGGACTTTGAGCAGCCGACAGTCTGAGAACCTTCACTTGGCCAAACACGGTACGGTGTTCCCAATATGCAAGCTTATGTCCGAGGCGTTTGGAAGATATAAGTTTTGGCTCTGCTCATTTTCTTGCTTTTTTTTTTCCTTTTTACCTCCTGGATGCTGATGAGAAGACATTAGACTGTCCGAACCGTGACGTGCTCATTCTTGTCCTGCTTGCCCTGAAAACGGAAATAAAAATTTTGTGGACCGCCACCTCTCCCCAAGATTCACCATTTTGACATCATGGTCGTTGCTATTCATATCAGACGGCATCAGTTTGAGCGCCATGTCATAGCTTCATGCCATGCAGTGTTGCATCAATCTGGTCAGTGGATGGTACCCATCACTCAACCCTGACGCTATATATCGTCGAAGACACTACTTGCGGACGTATGGCTGTCGGCCTGCACTACACGTCTTTATCCAGTGTGGATGGGTTCCGTAGTCTCGATGCGTCTTCGTATCATATCCATAGTGCTCTTTTGAATTGCTTTTTGTGTGGTATGTCACGTTCCCGCAGAAAACTAGTCATGGTCGCTGATTATACAAGGGTGCTCAGGAATGTACACGTCTGTCTTTGGGTTTATGCTGTGCATGATCTGTATGGCATCTCTGTTTCGTTTCGTTTTTTTTTTCACTTCACGTCTTTTGTTGATGCGATGCGGGTAGGTAAGGATCCCAGCATCAGACGCCATCCCGTCAACGTTGTTGTCGTTGTGCAATATGCGATGGTGATGGCGTATGCGCTGATCCAGGTCGGATACATGCTCTCTCGAGTCTATTTCGATGTCGATCCGCTTCTGGCTGGTCAATACGCATGGCTTCATCGTCCAGTGCTCCTGGTCGCACAATCCGCTTGCCTGTACGTGTCAATAATGCTCGGCGATGGGCTGATAGTGAGCCGTCTCTCAAATTTCTGAATTGCCAAGCTGAGGTATGTCACAGATACGGAGATGTTTCAAAATATGGAACAAAAACATGTTCATTATCGTGATCCTGACATTGCCTTTTGTGGTCGAAGTCGGTCAGCGGTCCACGCATCGTATCCGGGAATAAACAATTAGTGACTTGCGTTGGAACAGGCTTCTTCACCTACTATCTCTATCTCATCACCCCTAGCGCCAAAGCGAATTTAGCGAGGAATTCGGGGACGGTGATAGAGGTGGCGACGTATCTCGCCGTCAGCCTCACCATCCTGGCTTCGTTGCTGATCATCGTGCGGATCTGGAAACTCGGACCGTCGGGCAGCATGCGGAGGTACAAGATGGTGATCGAGATCGTCGTCGAATCGGCGTTGCTGTACTCGATACCGCTCGCGCTCTGCCGGCTCTTCTCGAGCGTTCAATCGCACATCAACGCGAATTCTGCGGTTTGGGACACCACCGGCGCGGTGATGACGGTGAGTGGCGAATACGCGAGAGGTCTGGATATGCGTTTGATTCGGCGCCATCGAACCGTCTTCAGGGACTTGCGCCGCTGCTGCTCATCGCGCGGATATCGCTCGGGCTCGCGAGGCCGAACGAGTCGTGGAACGCGTCGATCTCGTTTGCTTCCAGCAAAGAGGGTGAAGCAGAGAGCGCGATGTTGCGTGAACAAGGTGCGGCGTCGTAGACGTTACTTCCAATTGGTTTTTTTTTTTTTTTCGTCGGGGGTTTTGTTTTTTTTTTGTGATCGAGTCGCGGAGGTTTCGGCAGTGTCAAACGGGCAAGGCCATTTTGGAGCATGGAGCATAACCACACTGCCACCAAGAGAATAAGAATAGGCCAAAAGAAAAATGTGAGCAATGAAGGCATTGCATGTATGACCGACTCGACCTGGAACGCACATCATGATCAGCACAATGTATGTAGGCACAGATTTCTGCTCCACGGTTTGATCTTTGATCAGCTGTCAGAGGCTGTCAGCTGTCATGATCAAAGGCGATGTTATAATTAGTATGCGTCATCACAAAGATAAAAATAGATTCAGGGAGTGTGGTGAGCATTGAGGATTTTGTATTCTCTGTGGCTGCAGGCAGCAGACCAGAACTTTGATATCAGGTGTAGCATCTAGCGCGTGCCAGCGGATCAGCGCCCGTTGACGTCAAAGTGGATCTTTGTTCATCCGGCTGGTGTCCTGATATTCGCAGGAGAGAGCGCAGTTCGACTGCCGCTAACGATCCCAAAAAAAAAACAAAAAAGAAAAAAGAAAACAAAAATGTGTTTTTTGGTTAGCAGACTGGGCATCGCGTGTAGCAAAACGGTTTTGTTTTTCGTTGATCTGCACTCTTTTTGTTTTTTTTTTAGCACGCGGTCAAGGCGGTGCTAGGTCTGTATCACCGTTTTTTCTTTTTGTGCGTGTGTGTCCGAGAATAGAACAGGACGACCGAAGTGGGAGCCTAAATTGTCAGCCACAGAGGTCGGGCAGTTGGCCGCAAGGGTGAGGTAACTGGGTCTAGCGGCCAATATCGGTTGGTTGGTACGGAGACAGGAGTCTGGACTCTCGAGCCCCCCCTTCTCCCGGAGGGTCGGAGGGCGAGAACCCACTTAAACGGGTGGCGTGCGGCATGTGGAGGCCGTGTTTGGGTCGGTTAGCCAGACTGCGTTTTGCAAGAAGGAAAGGGACCCCGAGAAGGGATATGCCTGGCGGGGAGCAACTGGGCCGGTTTCATGCCTGGCGGAGGATTTTTGAAGCATTGTCTTTTGAGAGCGAAATCGGTGCAGACGGCAGAGAGAATAGACGGGGCGGCACCAGGATGTTTTTTTTCCGAGAATCGGCGTGGGTTGATTTACATAAGCAGAGACGGTGGCTGGGGTCGACGTGTCGTGATTGAAATGGGAGTTGTGCTGTTGCTGCTCACCACCACTCACATTCCTTTTTCTTCCCTCCACCTCGACTTGTCCTCGCCTCCGCCCTTTTTTTTAATCTTTTTTCTTCTTCGTAGCCTCCACGCTCTCGTTCTATCCAGAGATTGCTGACGCCCCCAACAATGCATCCACCCCCGCTCGCTCTGGCGGCCTTGTGGCTCGCCTCCGTCTCCGCACCGGTCCTCGCAGCGACCGCAGGCTCGTTCGCTGACGGAGGTAGCACCCTTGTCAGCGCTATGATGGTCCGTCCCCTCTGCCCCTTCCCAACTCTGCGCTGCCCCGCCTGACACTGCTCGTCTCAGCTCTTTCTAGGCAACGAAGAAAAAATTTACATTCTGGACAAGGCGGAGGGCAATGCCGCTCAAGTCGCAGGCCATCCCGCATGGGGTTCCGTCTGGTGAGCACATCACTCTTGTTTCACTCTTTCCTCTCCGACTTTCCTTGGGCTCGACGGAGCATCGCCGTTTCTGACAACTGACGTCTGCAAAGGGACATCAAAACTCATCAAACGACCGTCATGGACGTTCGCACAAACGTGTTCTGCGCCTCTGGCATGCACCTCCCCAACGGCTCCTACGTCACTTTTGGCGGCAACGGCGCTGTCGGCCGCGGTGGCAACATCGGCTCCCAGGTCAATCCCTCACAGGGCAACGGCGCCTGGGACTCGGAGTACCAGGATTTCGACGGCGGCAAGTCCATCCGCGTCCTCAACCCATGCACGTCCAAGGACAACTTCAATTCCGCCAATTGCCAGTGGTTCGACGACCCCAGCGTCCTTTCCATGCAAAAGCGCAGGTGGTACTCGGCTGCCGAGGCCCTCGCCGACGGCTCTATCGTTCTCATTGGCGGTTTCGTCAACGGTGGCTACATCAACAGAAACACTCCAAACACCGACCCCGAATTCGAGGGTGGCGCCGCAGAGCCCACCTACGAGTTCTTCCCTGCCAACGGTCGTCCAGCCCAGACCATGAATTTCATGATCAAGACCTCCGGCCTCAACTCTTACGCACACACCTACCTCCTGGCTTCCGGCAAAATGCTCGTCCAGGCCAACATTTCCACGAGTGCGTTTATACCTATTTCGGTCTTGGATCGACTCAATTTTTTCTTTGTTCCGTTGTATAGTGATATGGGACTACAATGCCAACGTGGAGACCCTCTGCCTGACATGCCCAAGGGCGTCGTCCGCGTCTACCCTGCTTCGGGAGCCGTCGCCATGCTACCCCTCACCCCGGCCAACAATTATGCACAGACCGTCTTGTTCTGCGGCGGCAGCGACATGCCGGACGAGGCGTGGGGCAACTATTCATACCCGACCATCAACACATGGCTGTACCCTGCCTCCAGAGACTGCCAGCGCCTCACTCGGAGCCTGCGGATGGTTCCGCACCGGCGTTTGAGCAGGACGACGACATGCTCGAGGGCCGCACGATGGGCCAGTTCATCGTCCTTCCTGATGGAACGATGTTGGTCATCAACGGTGGTTTGAATGGCACTGCGGGATATTCCGAGGCGACAGGCCAGACGTTCTCGTACGGTGATATGCCCTTTGGCATGTCCCTCGCCTCTGGTCCGGTCGGCACTCCGGCCATCTACAACCCCAACAAGCCCAAAGGTCAGCGGTGGTCCAACGCCGGTCTCGGCACGTCCAACATTGCGCGTCTGTACCATTCATCTGCCATGCTTCTGCTGATGGCTCCGTGTTCGTCGCCGGATCCAACCCGAACGTGGACGTGAACCTGACGACCATCTTCCCGACCGAGTATCGCGCGGAGATCTTTTACCCTTCTTACTTCTCCGCCACCACGCGTCCCTCGCCACAGGGCATCCCACAGACGATCTCCTATGGCGGTGCTTCCTTTGATATCACGATCCCGGCCAGCTCGTACTCTGGCTCGTCCAACGCCGCGGCTGATAACACGACTGTGGCACTCGTGCGGGGCGGATTCACGACGCACGCGCTGAACATGGGTCAGCGTTATCTCCAGCTGAACAACACCTACACGGTACAGAATGACGGCACGATCGTGCTGCATGTCGCGCAGGCGCCGCCGAACCCCAACCTCTTCCAGCCTGGACCTGCCCTCTTCTTCGTCACCGTCAACGGCATTCCGAGCGTCGGCAAGATGATCATTATTGGCTCTGGCCAGATGGGTGCCCAGCCGACCACGGGCGCTAGCGTGCTGCCGCCGAACGTGCGTGCTGATTCTGCTATTGGCACCGCAGACGGATCGAGCTCGGGTGGTGCGAGCGGAGGCCAGAACAACAGCAGCAAGGACAACGGCGCAGGCGCGTCGTCGTCGCACACGGGCGCGATCGTTGGCGGTATCGTCGGCGCGCTGGCCGTGATCGGGGTGCTCGGTGCGCTGATTGGTATCTTCCTAGCGCGCCGGCGGCGCAGTGGCGCCCTCGCGGGTTCAGGCGCAGGTGCGACCGGGCGCCAGATCTCTTCAACGTATCCGATGTCGTCTGCTGGCGCAGCGGGGGTTGGCGGAGCGCTGGGGCTCGGTGGTGCTGCGGCGCTCGTGGGCGCCGGCGTCGGCGCGAAGGGTTTGGGTCACCGCGGCATGCGAAGTTCTGACTCGAGCGCGTTTGTTCCGTTGCAGCAGGATAATCACAGCCAGGCGTGGAACGCGAGCAGCGCGAGCTTGGCTGGTCCGTATAGAGACGATGATGATGGCGTCGGTGCGGGCGTCGGCGAGCGGCCGTCTGTCGCGATGGCGCGTGGAGACGGTGGGAATGGCATGAGCTTGGATTATGATCCGTATGCGGCGAGGGAGGTTTACCCGCAGAGAACGCCGAACCGGTATTGAAAGTCGGAAAATTTCTGAATTTTTTTTTTTCTTTCCTTTATTTTTCATTCGGGAATTCCAAGGGATATGGATTTGGTTTGCTCGTTTGTGTTTCTTGTTCCATCCCTTTATTCCCCTGGAGATGGTTTTTTTCGTCGATATCCTTTTTCCCGGTTCTTTTTCGCGCGTTCTCTGCTGGTATTCTGGTCTGCCTTCCTCCGTCCCTCTCCTCGTTCCAAGGTTCCAAGGTCGAGGTTTGCTTCACGATCATCGCACCCGACACTCCGTCATGCCTCTCTCACATCTTCACGGCCATATGTGCACTCGCATTTACCCCTCCAACCATATCATTCGCGTAATCCGGTGTCATAACCTAGCCGCCTCCCTCACCGTCCGCCGCCCACGCCCATCGTTCACGTTTTCTTTTTTTATGCTCGCGCTGAACTCTCTCGCCCGGAACTGTTCCACCCCTGCGCTCAAAGCCAAATCCAATGGGTTTTTATCCTGCCTCCCTCCCTCTGTTTCTTCCCCTTCAGTCTATATATCCACATCGTCATTTTCTTGACTTTTTCTTTTCCCCCCCTTCATTACCGAACAACGAATCATGGACCTGAATAAAGGCAAAAGTGTCTCTTTCCTTCTTTATTATTCCTTTCCTTTTTTTTTTTTTTCTTCTTTCCTTCTTGATACATATCCAATGTTTTTTGTCTTTACGATATAACCCCTCTTTATTTTATTTCCCCCCCCCCCCCCTCCTTTCTCTTTGTAGCCGTGCGCACTAGTCGGCTTGACACACGCCCCACCCACACCCCACCCCCAGGAGGTTTCTTTGCGTTGACGATACATGTGGAGTTCATAGGTTACTCTTTTTTTTTCTTTCCCTTTTCCCTTGCCCTGAACTTATGACGAGGATGCGTGTATTGGTTTTTTTAGACTTTTTTTTTTTTGCAATGAAGACATGGACTTGGATATGATGAAAGATTAGAGAGGGGAGAAACAATGTTCGCTCTGTATATGGGTGTGATTGTTTTCGGCGCCAACGTTCTTGCTATCATGATCACGACACGAACATGATCATTGATCATTGCTGATCATTGCCGCGAGGCAGGTGCATGGCTGTTTTGTTACGTCCCTTGTGGGAATCGCCTGTCTGTGGCGACGGCAACGTGAATTTGAGTGCTGGACTATTGCATGAGGTCGAGTCCTTGCGGTTCAAGGTGCTCTTCAAGCCTTCCTCTGCCGCCTTTTGACGAATTATCTCACAAAGATGACCACCGCAAGGTATGTCATGATTTTTTTTTCCCCGGTTCGACCGCGAACTTGAACATAGGAATTCAGGTACACACCTGCTCGCTCCACCACCATGCTGCGCGAGCCACTGAGCTCGGGGCCGGACGAAGCGCGTCAGCGCCAAGAGCGACGATGTGAAAGCGAGGTCGAACGATCGTCGTTCGTGCTGCGTGACGTGAAGTTGTAGAGGAAGAAGCTGAGCAGGTCTAGGACGAGATTGTTTTTTTTTTTTTAACCAAAAAAAAATTAGATACCATGTGTGTGCGAGGACGTGCCTGTGAGGGCAACCAAGAGCAGTTTCTTCCACACAGAGATGGGACATTCTGGGCGTGGAAGGGACGTGAAGATAAGGCCGAGCAGCACGAGAATGACAGTGAAATACGAAGGCACTGTGTCAATAAAGAATAGCTAGTCGGAGGATCGCAGACTCTTGAATATCCCAGATAAGCATGCATCGCTGCATCAATGCAGCATCATTGTCGCCCGCCAAGTTTCAACCTGCTGACATATGTCCGTGATGCTTTCTACCAAATGCAATTTATACTGCAAAGCCATGTCGGTCACAATCTACCGCAAAAGTGCACATCGAAAACCACCCATATAAGCATTTATATCGAGCTAGTGATCTGCATAGAACCACACTGGATTCTTGCCAAAGTATTCACTACAATTCTTGATCAAAACTACATCCTTCGCCGTTTCTAAATTCTCCAAAGTGTCATTGTACGTGAGAATGAGAGCATAACTCCCGATTTTCTTGTCCTTCCCTCCTTATAATAAGCGACAAGGCCCTTATAGTACCACGGGGCTGGTATGCCAAGCTCCATCCGTCTGAACGCCACTTGCCACCTTGACCATTCATCCGGCTCAGGGGGAACACCATGCAGGTCAGCCCAATGGAGGACTTCGTCGAACTTGAATTCAAATCCAAGGGCGCAAAGCGGATAGTCGTTAGAGCGCAAGGGAGGGATTTCAAACGGTGGAGGTCTACGTTTGGATTCCGTGGGGTTCGCTTTAGATTCCGTGGACCTATGAAGAAATTGAAGTGGAAATTTGGAGCTCGATGCCAAAAAGCTTACATGGCTTCCGACGTGGCAGAGAACTCACAACTTGAAGCGAGATGTTTGGCATTCGTTCGAGCTAGCAATGCGGTTTTTTATGTAATGAAGTGGTCCACTTATCGAAGCGGACAACATTCATTCCATGGTCCACTCAAAACCGACCGTTCACATATGGTGTATATGACCTCAATAAGGCAAATGAAGAAAGGTCAGACAGTGGTTCCTACGATTGTAGGTCAGACGGCGTAAATATTGTAAACCTCCTGAGAGTAAATTTGGACCAGGGACCACGATGATCCAAGGCTGGCATTGTTTTCTGGAGCTCTAGGCGGATCGTTCTCGTGTCCATTTGTACCCAGACATTGCGCATGCTCTGTGCCGGGCTGTTTTATCAGGCCTATCAGGCAGTGTTGTTCCAGTCGGCGACTTTCGGTTGAAGTCGGTCAGACGACTAAGCCGAATATACGTCGACTTTGATGGGAGGTCGTAGACTATTGGAGACTATTGGTCGACTTTGCCTTTTTAGTTATGATTACAATACTCCACTGGAGCAAGTTGTGATTATAATTCCGCATCGTCGTTCCCTCCGTCTCCCAAAATACGATCCGTTAGTGATGCCCGACGTAAGAGGCGCCTCATGTTGTAGTGAGCGGTCCAACGGGGTCGAACCACGCTGATTGGGCGCCACTCATTGATCTGATGCGCGACACAGCTCCAACAGCAACCACAGCGGCACCAGCGACGGCGACGGAACAGATTCCATCGATTCAGGTCACCCGTGACCTATCGTCGACAGAACAGGCCGATGCTTCATCGGAAACCATTTATCCAGCACCCAACCTCATAACCCGATATCTTCAGGCCATTGTTCAAGAGATTGAAAGGTCGGCTGATGAGGATGACAGTGATTCCTCAATGTTCATCGATGATGCATCGTCGTCGACATTCTCATTTACAATTTTGGATCTTTTTGATTTCACTAATGAGCATTGGACAGAAGCACAGATGCGGAGTGCTGTCGGCAGCCTGGAGGATGAATTAGAAGTGTACGAATTGTTGGAATTGGATACTAGTGGCGAGGCGGATCTCGAGCTAGATCTCGATGACACTACGGAAAACATTCTCAGAGTATAGAGGTAGATCAAATATATTTATGCAAGAGCGGACGACGTGCTATAACTGGCCGTGTGCTTTGCCTTCGACCTTTCGTAGCGGCGGCTTGTGCTGTTGCTCTGCCTTCGCCATTACATAATACACTACATGTGACAAAAGTCGGACGGGGGGTCGCTATAGTCTACTTTGGCGCCTGATGTGCGGCTTAAGCCGGCTTTGCACGACTTTGGACGTTTATCCGCCGACTTGAACAACACTGCTATCAGGCCCTGCGTGCCCGCAGGTGCCCCCGCTATTGTGTTGACAAGAAAGGTGAATTTGAACGTTTGAGGTGTTGCATAATCTGAGAGTATGTAACTCCGAATCGCTGCGTTGGAGGTCTCGCTTACGTAAGGAATAATTTTTTCGTCTCTCTGCATATATTGCTCGTGACAAAGGGTCCCAAGACCTGCCTCGAATCTTTCTTTTGACATTATTTCAGTTGTCGACGGTTCTGCCTGCGATATGGACTCACTCATAGCCAAGGCGGATTCCGTAGCGCCTCTAAGAAAGAAACGGAGAACGAGTGCAATAAGCGAGGACAGAAGAAAGGCCAGGTCCCAGAAGAAAGCAAAATCAAAGCAGACATCGTCCTTCGACTTCACGCTTCAGTCCGTCGCAAAGCGCACCTCGTTGCCCAAATCGCTGGCCAAGCTGCCTCGAGGACCCGAATCTGGTGATGCGTCTTATAAACATCTCGCTGATAGGAAGCTGCGCGCCGAGATGACGCGGCACGTCGCGCGCGTGGCGCGGTCGAGGGCGTTGCTGGAGGACGCGGAGGCGATGCTGGCTGTGGACGCGCCGGGTGGGATGGCGGTCGAGGGCGAGATGGAGCGCACGTGGAGGGTCGGACAGGAGGATATCGCTGGCCAAGCTGGAGGCGAAGCGGCAAAGGGTCGCAGAGAGTGGAGGTTGGATGGCGGGGGCTATAGGGCTAGGTATACGAGGAATGGGAGGTAGGATTTTGTTTCTCTTTTTTTTTTTGTGGTCCTGTATGAAACTTTATGGGCTGCAGGCACTTAGCGATTGTCGGAAAAAAGGGCCATGTTGCGACGTTCGACTGGCAGACGGGTCAGCTGCACTCGGAGCTCCAGCTGCAGGAGACCTGCAGAGATATCACGTCGGTCTTTCCATTCGGAAGTGTTCATGTTCTGTTTGTACTGATGAACCGTTGAAGATTCCTCCATGACCACTCGCATTATGCTGTCGCGCAAAAGAAGTATGTGTACATATACGACCGCGATGGAGTGGAGCTCCATTGCCTAAAATCTCATATCGAGCCCACGCGACTCGAATTTCTGCCATACCACTGGCTTCTCGCGAGTGTCGTACGTCCCATCCCATATACTTCATTATACAACCCTCCAATTATTCTAATCAAAACAGGGCAATGCGGGCTACCTTAAATACCAAGACACATCGACGGGCCAGCTGCTCGTCGAACACCGGACCAAGCTCGGCGCCTGCACCACCATGACACAGAACCTGCACAACGCGGTGATCCATCTCGGCCACCAGAACGGCTGCGTGACGCTGTGGACGCCGAACCTTCCGCACCCCGCCGTGCAGATTCTCTCGCATATGGGGCCCGTTGTAGGGCTCAGCATGGACCCCAGCCAGGGCGGACGCTACATGGCGACTGCGGGCAGGGACGGCACGGTGAAGGTGTGGGACTGCAGGAACTGGAAGGGTGCGGTGAGACATTGGAGTGTAAGGAGCGCGGGGGATGTCGAGCTCGAATGGAGTGCGAGGGGTTATTTGGCTGTCGTGAATGGTGGGTCGGTCAACGTATGTGCTTATTCCACTCTTAATTGTCCCCATTTCCCCTTGTTCACCTTTTTTTTTCCGTCCCCAGGTCTATCAACCGCCAGCAATATATACGCCGCATAACCTGAAATCGTCACCACCTCTATACCTGACGCATCCAATCCCTCACCGTCCGCTGACCTCTGTGCGATTCGCACCCTTCCAAGACATTCTGACCGTCGGCCACGCCACCGGACTTTCAAGCATCCTCATTCCTGGGTCCGGAGAACCCAACTTTGACAGCGCCGAAGCCGATCCGTTTGAGAACAAGAAGGCGCGTCGCGAGAGGGAAGTTAGGTCGCTTCTTGACAAGGTCCGCAACGCTCTCCGCATTCTCACCAGACTTTCGTGTCTCTGAACCCGAGGCAAAACACTAGATCCAGCCCGACATGATCACGCTTGACCCCGAAGTTGTCGGCTCGCTCGCGCCGCCGTCGAAGCTGACGACGGAGACGACGTTTGACGGCAAACCGTCCGTCGAGATTCCGTACGCACGCCTCCCGCGCATCGAACGGTTGCGCGTGTCTGGCAAGCTGGATGAGACGGAGGAGCCCGAAGACGAGGAAGAGCGGGAAGACGCAGACGGGAACAAGGTCAAGGTCAAGGTGAGCAAGGAGGAGAGGGAGAAGCGCAAGATGAGGGGAAGAGGGAAGAGCTTGAAGCGGTACTTGCGCAAGCAGCGCAAGAACGTGGTCGATCCCGCCGCGGTGCGTTGCTCTCTTTTGGTCCAAATTAAACTCGCTGAGGTTCCTTCTGATAGATTGCGATACGGAAAAAACTGGAGAAGCAGAAGGAGGAGAGACGCAAGGAGAAGCTTGCGGCCAAGGGCATCCAGACCGAGAGCAAGAAGCCCTCCGCTCTGGACAGGTTCAAACGGACTTTGGAGAGATGATGTCTATTCCTTTTCCTCTTTACCCGTGTACATCCAGTTTGAACGACTGCTTTACGACAAACGATAGCCTTGAGACTCTTTGGCAGACCCAGGCGTATTCGGGATTGTTCGCGACGTGTCTCATGTGGTGGCGCGATTGCCGGTCTCCTTAGTTCCATTGACAGTGCGCGTTAAACGTTAATCGCGTTATATCTCTAGCTGAACCTAAACTTCAATGTAGCTCTTGGTCCAGGCTGTACGCTGGAAGCGGCCCGCTTACTTTTTAAGAAATATCACGGTCTTCCGGCGTGCAGAACCTGGATCTGATTACTGAAATGGCTGGAGGCTGCATTGCTAGGTTCATATCGCACCAGACTTTAATGGCTCTCATGTGAGATGTCGTCTCAGGCCCTCTTCCTTTGTGTGATGTCACAAAACAAAATTTGCCACCAAGCTGCATCCTTATGGCGACCGCCTGAATCAGTGCGCCATTACTCCAGGGTTTTGAGATTCTTCTCGTTGACCGGGCGATCGCCACATACGTAGTAAGTTCCGCGAACTCGAATTACAAGCCCCAGCATGACACCGTGGCCACATCCTATACTCCACAGCCGAGAACGGCGTGGAAATGGCGCATCGTAATAGGGAGGCCGCTGCGGCGCTGCCCTTTCGCCACTTTGGGATGAGAAGCTGGCGCAACCGTTGGCGAGTCCACAATGCGGCACACTCTCTGTCAGGCGTAGACCAATTGCCGGCATCGGCGACGCCAACTTGGGCCTCGTGTTGTCACCAAGTGCATGCCTAAAATTTTGAGTTTACGCCAGACGCGCTTGCATTTATGCAAACGTCCGATTTCCTGCGTTTGGTTCTCGCTCAAGTCAGTTTTCCGTTCCGAAATCACAATTAAGGTTTCGTTACGCCTTCAAGAGGAGCGCGCCATTTCGCGAGTGTTTCCTCCCCTGACCCTTCTATGGGGTGTTTGCCTGATTGTGGCGTTGTGACTGTCAATTCACAATTAAGATATGGCATATCGTGGCGAGCTTTTACAAGACGTATTTAATGTTCATGTGACCATCGTTGAAGGACCTTTAAAAGTGCCAGCTCATCAAACACTTCAAGGCTTGAACGTTGCTTGAACATTAAACACCTTTCCGTCAGAATCATGTAAGCTTTTTGGCATCAACCTCCAATTTTACACTTCAATTTCTTCATAGGTCTACGGAATCTAAAGCGAACCCCACGGAATCCAAACGTAGACCTCCACCGTTTGAAATCCCTCCCTTGTGCTCCGATGACTATCCGCTTTGCGCCCTCGGATTTGATTTCAAGTTCGACGAAGTCCTCCATTGGGCTGACCTGCATGGTGTCCCCCCTGAGCCAGATAAATGGATAAGGTGGCAAGACACCTTCAAAGTAATGGAGTGTGGCATACCAGCCCCATGGTACTATCGGGGCCCTGTCGCTTATTATAAGGAAGGAAGGACAAAGAAATCCGAGTGTTATGCCCTCATTCTCACATACAATGACACTTTGGAGAACTTGGAAACGGCGAAAGATGAAGTTTTGATCAAGAATTGTAGTGAATACTTTGGCAAGAAACCAGTGTGGTTCTATGCAGCTCACTAGCTCAATACAAATGCTCATATGTGTTGTTTATGACTTGCTGTGGGTGTTCCTAATGTGCGAAACACGATTTTTGCGACAACTGCTCGCTCTGTTGCTCAGCAAAAAAATTGGGGACCAGCTTCATATATATTTGATCAAGTTTACAACTCAGGTTTATTAAAATCCTTGACCATTATTGAATACAATGCCGAAAAAATGCAATGAGCGTGATTTTTGGGTCACTCAAATTTCTCTTGCATGATGTACGGAATGTATTCCGTAACGGAAGACATTTTGATCTGTAAATATGGTAAGGCAAGTATCCCTTCAATTTAATTCTGAGGGCTGGGGGGCCACATACATGGTATTCTCTGTGGCTCCTGCGGCGAAGAACTTGTGTGCTTCCCAGAGGCGCCTTTTCGTGTGGCAAGGTTTCAAAACGTCACATTGCAAGACAGCTTCTGGAATTCATTCAGGGGCTGGGTGGCCATCACTAGAATCAGACAGCGGGGACTGCCACATATGATGCAACTCTCCAATGTATAAATACACCCTCCATTCATGGGAAGGAGGGTAGTTTTACCATCCAGCATGATCTCCGAGTCGCACTCAGACTTTGTTCTTCCTGGCTTACTCAATAATCCTAGAGGTGTCCAAGACTTGATGGTTCCTGTACTGTATGCTCAAAGCAGGGTATGGAATCGTCGTCGCCTTGAATCCCCCCTCTATGGATTATGGGATCGAGTGCTCCAAAACCTTCTATTCGATTGGGCACCTCATGCGTTTGTTGTGCCTCAACTCACCATCTATGAAGCCGAAACACCTCTTGATCCAGATCTCTCAACAAATACTACTGCAGAAAATGTCAAGGAAAGGATACCTGATTTTGTTGCTGTTACTACAGTGACTCGCCGTCGGGGCTCTCGGCTGCCAAATCCTGCATTCCCAAAGGACTACAATAAATGGAGGAGGATGCGTATGGTTTCAGCAATGCCAATCATCGTCGCCCAACTGAAGCGATCTCCCCCACGTTCTATCGAGGATGATGAGGATTTCCATGAAGCACTCTCTTGTCATTTGAAAACAGCCATGGATGAAGCGGATGAAAGTGCTAGCATCTTGTTCGCTGATAAACCAAGGTTGCGCAAAGTGGTTTTGATCGCAGCATCTGGAGAGTGGTGGTCGTTCAAATTGGCCCATCGTGAGGACTATAACAAAACGATCCTCAATGAATTGGAAGAACAACCAAAAGGAGAAGCATCACCGGAGAAAAAGTCTGAACTGAAGAAAAAGCCTGAACCGAAGAAAAAGCCTGAACCAAAGAAAAAGTCCGACAGACCTAGAACCTTCCCTGGTGTTCCTGTCCCATATTACCGGCACGAGAATCTTGAAGGTCCTATGATAGCCAAATTCGAGCTCGACGTTGAGCAAGCCATGCCTGGTAGGCGACGCGGCTGGTCAGGTGCCAGCCTTTTAGGCCAGCTCGCATCCAATCAAAGGTTTTACCTTGTCCACAAGGAAATAAAGAAACTGCAAGACCAACTTGCCAAGGATGTTGAACAGGCCGCAGTGTTGGCCGCCGCGTCAGAGGTATGACCGTTGTTGTAGGCATTTCCTCTATCACACTGAGGCTCTACCATCCGTAGGATAGCGATGACGAGCTCGCAATTGCTCCCGTGTCATGGTGAAGAATATGGGAGGAAAGGAGTAATGAATTCGTAGATATCCTTTCGCAGGTTGAAACAGTGCACGTAAATTAGAGCGATAAATCAAATGGCAGGTGATGCATACTTATCTGGGATATTCATGATCTGCAGTCATCCGACGTCGCTTTGCAAAAAGGACTCAGCGGCTTCCAAGTTGGTCGTAAGCAGAGTTGAGATGATTGTTGATCCTCGTTTGCTCGAACCAAGTTTGATGATGGACCCATACCAGCTCTTCTCCATTGCCATAGTGCTTTCGTATTTCACTGTCATTCTCGCGCTCTTCGGCCTTATCCTCGCGTCCCTTCCGCGCCCGAAAGCTCCCATCTCTGTGTGGAAGAAACTGCTGTTGGTTGCCCTCACAGGCGCCTCTCTCGCACACACGTGGTATTGTGAGCAAACACCCAACTATTCGTCAAGTACCTAATTTTTTTGTTCAAAAAAACAACCTCGTCCTAGACCTACTCAGCTTCTTCCTCTGGAGCTTCGCGCAGCACGAACGGCGACCGTTCGATCTGTCTCCCGCATGGTCGCTCTCGGCGCTGACGCGCTTGATCCGGCCCGAACTCAGCTTGAAGGACGCCGGGCCGCTCGTCGAGCGCATCGGTGCGTGGCTGCGGCAGACGAGGCTGTTTGAACAGGCGTGGTGGGCTGCGTGTGCGAGCCCGCAGGCGTGGTGGTGGAGCGAGCAGGTGTGCCTGTTCGCTGCGGGCGCGTGGACACTGTTTGTCGCAACTGAGGGGCGTCTGCGAGGCATCAAGCACCTGTGGGCATACATGCTCCTGGGGCAGCTGGTTGCGATATCTGTCTCTGCCAACTTGTTCTTCCTTGCCGTCCTTCTCGCTCAGGCCCCTCCTGCTCTGCAGCAGCAGCAGCAGCGGCAAGAGCAGTCGGAGGTGGAGATCACGCTGATCGTGCATGATGTAGTGCCGTTGCGCGTGTGGGCGCCTCTGCTAGGCTCGTTCGCCACCATCGCGCTCGCGCCATACACCTCGCCGAACGCACAGACCTTCCTCCCGAACCTCCTCCTGATGCACGCCCTTCTCTTCATCCCGCTTCTTTTCCCCCGACTAAGCGACGTCCAGCACCTGGCTACCAAAACCGCGCCCACGCCTCCCGCGACGTCGCTGTACCTCGGCACGGTCTACATCGTGCTGTACCTCTCCGCGATCCTCATCCGCGGGCGCACCGTCCTCGCGACGTGGGCCGACTTGAGCGCTCAGGGTGTCGCGCCGGACGGCGTCCTTCGTGCGTTGCTCGCTACGCTGCATGCGAATCCGGCGCAGGCTTCGATCGGGTGGGACGGGGTTTGGACGACTGTCAGCTTTGCCGCGTGGTTGCTCGTCCGACCTGCGAGTGCTGGAGGCGCCAAGTCGGCGCTGCGCAGGGTCGGCCAGGCCGTGGACGTGCTCCTTGCGAGCCCGCTTGCTAGTGTGGGCGTCACGGCGCTATCACAGCTGAGGCCGACCGACGACGTGCAGCTCGTCACGTCTGTGGAGGCGAAAAAGAAGGATTGAGTTTGTGTCTGGTAAAAGCGTGATCTGCCACCGTTTTGTAACAGTTCTTTTCCGTATCTGTGGTGCTGTACTTGTGTAGATTTTCTTCTGTACATTACGCTACGCTTCGTTCCGTTTTTCTACGCCTTCTACTGAAATAAGCTGTATACCAGCAGTCACAGCACCGAGGTCGAACGTTAGACGCAGATCCGTCCACCCCGGCGGCCCACCGCGGTCCGGCTCCGGCTCCGGCATTCTCTATAACCACGTCCCAACCGCAAGGCACGGCGTTACCTTATCGAAAAACCGCATCGCGTTTGTGCCGCTTGGGACTCATGTGCCTGGAAGCTCCGTGTGCCTCCTTCGCATCAAGATATGATATCTTTTGCACTTTGCCGTGTCTCTTTTCTTCTTTTTTTGCTTTCCTTTTTCTCTTGTCACTCGCTAACGACTTGCCATTCACTCACTCGCGCAGGAAGGCAGGTATTAGTTGTAGCCTGTGTCTACATCGCCGCGTGCTGGGCTCGTTTCTGTGCCCTATTTATATGCTTCACGTTCTCATCCTCGAGTGTGTGAGTGAGAGCGGAACCCACGGACCACGGACCTAACATCCCTCAAACCCTTTCTCGACGCAAGTTTTGTAAAAGCCTCTGCCCTCCGTCGACGACGAAGTTTTGTTTTTGTCTCTACGTACTTTCTGAGGCTGTTCGATACTAGAAGACATGCTCTCCGCCGGCGTCCTCATTTGGATCTCGTGTCGGCCTCTCATCCGCCTGTACGTCCCCTCCTTGCTGCTTGCTGCTTGCTTTGTCCACCAGATTTCTCTCAGCCTGACGACCGTCTCGACAGCGTACTGTGCGTCGCCTCGGGCTTCGTGCTAACCAAGACGGACAACTTCCCCGCCGTCGCGGCTCGCGGTGCGGGACAGGTGATGCTCAATATCGCGCTGCCGTGCCTCATGTTCTCCAAGATCGTTCCCGCGTTCACGTCCGACAACATCCGCAACCTCGGTGCGTCGTTGTCTTTGTGCCCTTCCCGCTCTAATGCCAGCTCACGGTTGTCCTTAATTCCCTCAGGCCCGCTGGTCCTCGTCGCGGTGCTCTACGAAGCAATCGGAGTGGCAATCGCGTGGGTCGTCAAGCAGCTCTTCTGGGTGCCTCACCGGTTCAGATACGGCATCTTGGTTGCCGGGGGTTGGGGAAACGTCGGCGACATCCGTGAGCGAATGAACAAAATGCACAAGTCTATTCTTGTCTCTCATCGTCTGATTGTTTGATTCGTCATATCTGTTTTTATTATCGGTGCTGCAGCGACGTCGGTCATGATGAGCCTCACGGGCGCGCCGCCGTTTAATGGTGCTGCAGATCAAAACTTGTCTGTCGCCTACATCTCGGCCTTCGTCCTCGTCTTCATGGTAATTACTGCAGCACTTTTGAATGTCTTGTGGTGTGATGACTCACACATTGTTTAGATGACGCTGTTCCCTTTGGGAGGAAGCAGGTGGGTTGCGATGGACTATGTCGGACCCGACATCGAGCCGGAGGAGGTCCAGGAGGCCATGCGCAAGCGACGGACAGTGCTCGTCAGCCCGACTTTGGCCTGCAGCCCTCGGTCGGCTGTCCCGGCGGCGGCGGCGGAGTCAAAGAAAGAGCTCAATGGCCGCAGACGACGACGTAGAACGCAAGGCGGACGATTCGTGCGACGAGAAGGACAGCGCGCACGTGTCTGTGGAGGACGTGCAGCTCGCGCTGTCTTCTTCGCGCGGAAAGCGCGTCGCGTTCAACGAAGGTGAGGATGGGCGTCGCGATCGCGACCGAGACCACGATGACGGCATTTTGTCGCCGACCGTGGTAAGCCCGCGCTGACGGAGGTCACGGGTTCGCCGTCGTGCGTCACCTCACCGGACCCGACCGTCATCTGGAGCCGCCCGTCGTCGAGCCATCACCGACAGGCGTACACAGATGAAGGAGAAGGCGGGGTCCAGGACAGGGCACTCCGCGACGAGCCGCAAACGAGCCCAAAAAGCGCGCGGAAACGGCCGTCATCGCAACTTCGAACGACTCCTCATCCTCTCCGCGAACGACTCCTCATCCTCTCCACCGACGAACGCTCCCAAATCCGTCGCTCGGCGCCTCGTCGCCGCGTGCTTCCCAAAACTACACGAGCTGCTCAAGTCGCTTCTCACGCCCGCCTCGCTCGCGATCGTGCTCTCCTTCCCAATCGCGCTCATCCCGCCGCTCAAGGCGCTCTTCGTGCCCGTGCCAGAATCCGCGCTCTCTCCATCCGTGCGGGCGCACATCAGACCCGCACCGGACGGCCAGCCCCCGCTCGCGTTCTTCATCGACACGACCGCGTTCATAGGCGCGGCGAGCGTGCCGCTGGGTCTCATATGCCTCGGCTCGGCCCTCGCGCGCCTCGAGTGGCCGAGGAACAGGAGCGAGATGGGCAGGCTGCCGCTTGGCGCGATTGGTGCGCTGGCGGTGGGCAAGATGGTCGTCTCGCCCGTGCTGGGCGTGCTGATCGTGCAGGCGCTCGTGAGAGCGGGCCTCGTGGATCGGGAAGACAAGGTGCTGAGATTCGTGTGCATGTACGCTTACTCTTCGATTTCCTGTGGTCTTGTGTGCGCTTTTGCTTACAATTTTTTTTTTCGGGTCTGCAGATTCCTGTCGTGCCTTCCCACGGCGACGACGCAAGTCTTTCTGACGCAGGTGTACAGTGGCACAGGGAGCGCGGAGCATCTTTCCGCGTTCCTTATACCGCAATACATACTCATGTTTGTGTCCATGACGGCCTTGATCGCATTCACGCTCCAGTTGCTTTTCTGATGTGTCCTGACGACGACGGTGGAGCTGATGCTGATGCCGGTCGGGCTCCCAGGCAGGTCAGCTGGAGAAAGGATTTATGGACGCTCTACTGATATTCGCGATGAAGAGAGGAGCCTGAGAATCTGGAAGCATATGATGCCCTCTCGCATGGTGGACAAGTTATAGATGAAACAGATGCAGTATAGAATCAAGGGACTGGGCACGATGTAATCAAAGCTCGTTGTACAGTACCATCCACATTCAATGAATTCGACGTTTATCCGTTCCTGAATCGTCTTTCAGGGTTCATGCGATAAAGATGGCAACAACTTGTACTCTGGTCCATGTATTACAAGAGCGGCGAACCCGCCTATAGTCGGAACTCACGCTTGCGCCCATGTCTTCTCCGCCTCCAGCAAAGAGTCCGTCGTGTCATCCAGAGTTTTAATCCACCCGATATACTCTGCCTTCCCTAGAAGCTCTTTGGCGCGTGACGTATCGATAGTCGAAAGGTTTCCCGGAAGCTCCGCGATCGACCCCGGTTCCAGGATTCGCGACTTCAGCGTCTCCGGCCGCGTATCACGCAGGTGCTTCGCCGCCTCGCGCCAGTTGGTATATCCGGCGCCGCACACGAGGAACCGCTTCTTCTCGATTTCGGCACGCGGGAGGGGCGCAGCTTTGAGCGCGAGGACGTGCACCTGGGCGATGTCGCGGACGTCGCAGAAAAAGGGGCTACCGTAGAGCGGAGGGTCGGAACGACTGAGGAGCAGGTACACCAGCCCGTTTGAGCCGAGACTTTGTGGGGTGGGATAGGGGAAGTGGGGCACGTAGGGACCCAGGATCGTCGGCGGGAGAACTAAGGGCAGTCAGTCACTGTTGGTTCGGGTCTCGCGCGTCGGGCTACTTACCTGTCGCCAAGTCAAGGGAAGGGTTTTCTTTGGCAAAGTCCCAAGCTGCCCGTTCGGCGAGGATCTTGGATGCTAGGTACACCCAAATGGAGTCGCGCGTCCCGTCCAATGCTTGCTCTCTTGTGACATTTCCCCAGTCTTTGAGACAAGCGGGAACCATCTCAGCATCTCGGGACTGATCGGCGTCACAAAAATGCACTTGCCCTCGGATGTAAAGTTCTTTCCGGTCAATGAGGTGTTCGATCCAGCTTTAAGAAGGAAGCTTCTCGTAAGCGTGGGCAGGAACGTCATCCGAGCGAAGCAGACTTACGATCATATGTCGTGCCCCAGCTACTCGTGATGACGACTTTCTTGATATCTGCTTTGACTGCATATCGGAGGACGTTCAAGGTCCCTTCTGCTGCTGACTGGATGCACATGTTTAGCTTATGGGAGCGGTGAAAAAGAGCTCCTACGTTGATGAGAACCTCCGGGGCTGCGCCATGGGCAAGCGGTGATGCTACATGGACAATGGCATCGACGCCTTTCGACACAAGTAAATTAGCAAGAGGGTGTGGGGAGAAAAAGCAATGAACTTCGATAGAATAACGATACCACCGTACCTTTCAGTGCTTCAGAGAGATCACCAGTAGCCAGATCATCGACTTGGATGAGCTCCAGCAAGGGATAATGGTTACCAAGCGAGGTTCTGAGTGCATCTATCTTGGCAGCGCGAACCGTCCTACAGATGAATGAGTATTAACGAATTAGCTCAAGATCCTTAAACACAATACACTCACCCTCTGACTCTATATCCCGCCTGCATCAATTCATGGGCCACATGAGAACCCAAAAACCCATTCACTCCAGTCACCTAAGCATGGATTTTAGCTCGCAATCGCCACTGTAGGGGAAGCATTACGCACGAGGACAGTTGACACCATTTTAGAGTTGACCGAAAATCGATGAGTGTCTGCAGCGTTTGGTTATCTGTGCCGTTTAAATATCTTTCGTGAATGGTTGTGGTATTACGTATGTCTCACGGCATGGCATTGCCGCCATATCTGAATTTCAAGCTATCGTGCCTTGAGCAACGTCAACGAGCGTCCATTCGTGATCGGTGACGGCAAGAGTGTCATGCACATATGGGGTTGCGGAGTGATTTTCAGCAACCCAACGCGACATACAAAATGCCGATTCACCATCGACTGGGCATCGATTGCACAATGCAAATTAGCGCCACTGGTCTCATGTATCGACTTGGGTTCTAAATTGCCCTTCTGGAACGTCCATTCGTCTGTCTCCGCAAGCTTGGCAACGCCGGTCTGTACACTCCTGGGCCTGTGCATACATACACGAATAACCCTGGTGGACGGAGATGTTTTAACCTTGGTTCGGTCGACTCATATGCTCCCTTCTAATGCAGTAGACCCAAGCCACTCAGTATCAAGCATGTTGATCGTTCTGAGCTATACTGCGACTATAATCGGTTGATGTCAGGTAATAGGCATAAATGAGTTTGTTATCATGAGCAGCTGTGGCGTGGACCATGGACCGTAAGTTGATCGACGTCGCACTTGCCGTTGCACGAGGCGAGCGAAAGCGTCACTTGGGGCTGGATCAACCTTGAGCAGGTTGATAAGCAAAGCACGTTGATAAATCTTAACGATCGCATCTGAGAAGAACTTCTTTTGTCCAACGACAGAAACCGTATATGAAAACCGAAAGCTCGGTGTCGTATTCTCCTCCGGCGTCGACGCCGGAACATCAAAGTCCAGTGGATTTGGTTCGGAAGAGTATGTGCAGCTCGGAATGTGCCAAAAAAAATGGATGAGCCGCCAGATACACGATTCCTCGAACAGTAGAGAATTGATACCGAGGAGGTTGCTCGAAGTATGGGCATAGAAGCTTTGGAGCGTCCAAAATATCTACATGTTGCGTTTTTATCCCAGATCGTGCCATATAATGTCGGTCGTATTTCACTAACAGTTGAGCACGTTCAGGGAACTCACATGTTGCGTCTGATATTTCTTCGAGACGAAAAGAAGGCCGTAGCGACTTGTAGGAGATGCTCGTGTAGCCATTAAGTGCTTAGTCAGCATATTCCGCCTTGGAACTTAGCTGCGATGGTCCACCGACCTGCATGACATTTCCTAGCATTCGAGCAATCCAGCCATAACTAATGTACTCGGGCCACTTAAACCTCAACTGCTCAATTCATGCGGGCGATCTCCTACACCGGAAGGATCTTATTCATGCGAGACAAGTGGCAGGGCTTGAAGGGAATACAGGGTAGCTTGCTTTACACTAGAGTTGTGCTAGGCTTTTGACCGCTTCTATTGCAGAAGATGAAAACGCCCAAGTGGCAGGGCAAGTTGTTTACAGTGCTCAACTACGAACCACTGCTGTCGAAAACGCCCGTACGCACGCTCAACACCAGTCTTTGCTGACAGTCAAGAAGATTCCGCAGCATCGTATGCGCCCGCAGACATGGTCCAACAATTACGAGATATAGCTATGCAGTTGCATAGAGTGAACAGCCGCCTCGATGAAGTCATGGCTGCAACGCATAACAATTGAATTCTCGCACGCAACGCACGGGTTCAAGGCCTCAATGCCTTAAGTCCGCTGCAGAAACTCTTCTGGTGCTTGCTTTCTGACGGTGCTTATTGACATCGTAGGTTCCAGGGAGTGGGTTGAGGCAAGCGAGGGGTTTACTGGGCTGCCTACCAGACACACTCGTAGCGCCCGCTGAAGAGCCAGCCGTTGACGCGCTGCCCCCAGACTTTAATCCCAACCTTCCGGCTTATAGGCATATTGACATCATCAGCAAAACTGCATTTTCGCTTATGGCCTTACACACCTTACACTCCTTGTAATTTTCTACAACGAAGACTTCGGCATCGAAGGGGGCGATAGTTTAGCAACCCGGGTTGAGAAGTTTCGCAGGTTTCTTACAGACTTCCGATGCTTTTTTTTTCTTTCTTTGGCGGATCTTTTTTTTTTTTTTTTTTTTTTTTGCATGTAGTGTAACGTTTCAAAGAATCGAAGCCTCCGTGTTCTTGCAGATCAACAAACCACAGGAGACAAATGGGAATGACCTAGAAGCAACGACAGCGTCAAACCATCGCATTTACCACACCACCTACCAACGAAGATGACCAGAAGGAGCAGGAGGGTAGGTGGTACCCATTCAGCGACATTTTCAGCGTGTCTTCGATGTGCACCAGCCACCATCCTCTTCACGATCCTCTCATTTCTCGAAGTGTAAGTTTCTTTTCGGCGACGTTGGCAATAAAACTGACATTAAATCTCCTTTTTCAGACACAGGCCCTCCTAGACTCTCTCTGTCAACGGCCCGGGCTAACAGCAGGTTTAGGTATTTGAAACCGTCCTTCCGCCCTTTGTCTACGGTCCCTATGTTCCCCACTTCCCTCCGCCAAGCGGTGCCCGCGAACTGGGCTCCAACGGAATAATTCATGTGCATTTCAATCGCAAACGTCCCCTCCCATTCGCCAATTTGTTTGTCCAGGTCCAAGGCACTTGATCCAAGATTCCACCAGCGCTTTGATCTTCGTTTTCAACATCACATTGCTCAAGCGCAAATGAACGCCCATATGTTTATCTGTGTTGCAACGCACGACCTTAAAGGAAGTACGTAGACTCTACATCAGACCGAGATTGCCCACACATTCAATTCTTAACTAGTTCAAGCCGTCAACTAAATTTTGTTCTGCGGCCAAGATTTCTCCACCTCCAACAACCCCGTGACAGCGTCGTCCAGCGTCTTCTTCCAGCCGATGAACTCGTCTATACCCAGAAGCTCCTTGGCGCGCGAAGTGTCGATCGTCGACAGCTTCCCCTCTTCATCCGCCACCGCTTCTGGTTCAAGGATTCGTGACTTCAGTTCCGGCCTCGTCTCGCGGAGATATCTCGCTGCGTCTCGCCAGAGCATGTTTCCACCGCATACTAGGAAGCGTTTCCTCTCTATCTCGGAGGGCGGCAGGGCCGGTGCCTTGAGCGCCAGGACGTGTGCTTTTGCAACATCGTGGACATGAACGAACAAGGGGCCAAACAAAGGGGGGTTGCTTTTATTCAAAAGCGGGTAGATTAACCCGTTCGTGCCGAGATTCTGAGGGCTTGCCGGTAAGGGAAAATACGGCACATATGGACCGTAGATGAAGGGTGCGAGGACTGTTCCGGAACGCGCAGCTTGTCAGTTTGGGTACCCAATATTTGATTTTTATACTCACCCGTGGCCAGGTCAATGGAAGGGTTTTCTTTCGCGAATTGCCAGTCTGCCCTCTCTCCCAAGATTTTGGAAACTTGATAGGCCCGAAATTGGTCTCCTCCGCCATCTAGGGCATCTTCTCTCGTGGCTCTCCCCCAGTCTAAGGAAATTCTTTTTAAATTTCCACGTATGAGGAAAAACATGATAATGGCATACCCTCTGACGTGAAAGTCCGTCCCTCCCGATGCGCGTTGGACGCCGCTGAAAGGATATTGCGTGAAGTCGTGAAGGAGCGGAAGCGAAGATACTCACGGTCAAATGTCGCGCCCCAACTGCTTGTAACGACAATTTTCTGGACGCCAGCTTGGACCGCCTGTCGAAGGACATTAAGGCTTCCATCGATGGCTGCCTGAAGGGGTGGGGCGATCTTTGCTGAGACAATAGCACAAGACAAGAATAACAAGAATCTCACCCTGATCGTATCCTCTGCAGAGGCGGTTCCGGCGAGCGGCGATGCAACGTGAATGAGCGCACTGACGCCTTTTCGACCCAATCAGTCCGCGAAGATGTTGGGATACAATCAAGCTTGCCTTTCAAAGCTTCCGAGAAATCGCCAGTCACGATGTCATCCACTTGGACCAGTTCGAGCGACGGGTAATGATTGCCGAGTGAAGACCGGAGTGCATCTATTTTCGCCCCACGAACAGTCCTAACAGTGCGTTGATATCCGGTCATCACGAAAGCCTATAACTTTCGACACTGGGAATCACCCACCCTTTGACTTTGTAGCCCGCCTTTAACGATTCATAGGCCACATGAGAGCCAACATAACCCGAAACGCCTGTGACCTAAACATCATCAGCTAGGTGAACGCAGTTAAGAAGCAACTACTGCACAAGAACGGTCGACATCTAAGTGGAAACCTGAAAAGAAAGCTCAAAGAACGATGGGAGATACGCGGTTATCAAGGAATCTTTATACTGGGGCCATTCGAACTCCGAGTCGCTGACAAACGGGCAAGAGATGTCGCTAGACAGAACCATCATGGATTACGTGCTCTCGACGAGGTAAGCCTGAGTAATATTCACGGGAGATGGATTGCAAATTGAAGGTGATTATTCGTCATATCGAGTACAATAGAAAGCGATACGCCTGGTCCTGTGACAAACGGTTGGATGTATATGTCTCGGGAAGATTGCATTCTGTTTGAAAATGTGGTTGGGGCGACGCCCTAAAGCTGGAGCTACTCGGGATTTCGACGGGGCTATGACTTTTTTAACCTCGACCTTATGCTTTGAAAATTCCCGTCGCTTCAACATCGTATCAAGAAATGATGGGAAGACTCGGCAAGTGAGTTGCGCATCGTTTCAACTTACCAAGCTTGCATAACAAGCGACGCCATAACAAGCACAAATGTTTCTTACATAAGCAAATAACACTTCCTCCTCGACAAGCCACCAATATTTAATGTTAGCATCGTCTGATGAGCAGATGTCCGGTCTTCCATTTCCTTCTCGTTGTGCTCTAGAATATATGATCTATGATGCTATTTGTGCCTCGCTTCTGTCCTCAAATTGTTTTTCTTACTTTGATCCACTACCTGCCTTTCTAGCTTTCAGATCTGAGCTTCTAGCAGGGGGCGCCCCTCCGATAACCCTGTCCATGTCATGACGTGGATTCTGGGGTTGTTGAAACTCACGGTGAAAAGGAACACGATCTTTATCATCCTCCAATCATAGCGCTGCTCTGAGTCCTTAAGGCACGTACATACACTTCAAAGTCATATGCTCCACGGCCTGACCTCAAACAAGTAGATAAGCGCCCTACGTCTGATGCCGCCACATTCTGCGCCTCACACTCCTGGTCTCACCACTGTCAGGCCTCGAAGTTTGGTCTAATTATATCGCTTTTCTTTGAATTTCTATACTTGGTGCTCATTTTCACGCAGCTTGTGGGACACGGTCTGCTCTTATAGGAACATCTCCAGACAGTCATCAAGCTTCGTTGCTGCCTATGTTTGCAATATCTGTCATTCTTATTTTGACTTGCATCTGCGACTGTCATTGTCCTTCGAATGAACTTGATTCCGACTTTCACGTCGCGTCGGAATGATTTCATGCAGAGATGTGCTCATGGTGGCGATACTCAATCTCTCATTTGTCAAGATCATGATCAGTGACAAGTGGACGTCATCAGATAACCAGTCAAAGTTCAGTTCCTGGTACAGCCATCATTCACTTCTTCAGTATTGCAGCTCCAGAAAGACTTGCGTTTTTAGGCATGTGATGAGCCATAACCATGCCTATAAAGCGATTCGCCTCGGATCCTGCAATACTTAGGCGCGGTCTATGTCTCTGCTTTAATCGCTCCATTTACCATCAGACGAAATGTCTTCGCATGGTCCTCCTACAGGTGCTCCACCTCCCATCCCGCACGATGTACTCGTCAAACAAAAGCAAGGACAGGCAGTGCTACTATGGGCCGTTGGAGCGTAAGTGACACTGTAAACACAGTTATTTGCAACGTCTAACATAAATATGCAGATTCTGCATGTTTGGATGGGAGTGGTTGATTTGTTTGCCCATGGAGTATCGTCGGATATGGAGGAAAAAGATGACCGTAAGCTATCACCCAAGTGTTCAATCTGTCCCACTAATCAGGCAATGCTTCAGATCCCGAGTGCGCTGTATCTGGGTCAGTCAATGTACCCTGCTCCATCTTACCTCCGCTCACCTGCCAGATATACATAGCGAATCGCTATTTTGGTCTATTACAGTTAGTCGAATCTATCTCGTCTTTCAAGATCTAGCAATTTACATAACCAAAAGGTTCTCATTTGTGGTGACGCTAGTTTCCAACGCTTGGGGTCCAGCAGCGTGTAAACGTGCGTTGCACTTAGCATATCTATCGTACATTTCTTGACGTGCATCTTGAACAGATATGTTTTACTGGGAGCCAGTTGGTGCTCTGATATCAACTGTACTTTCTCAGCTAATTCTCGGTGCTCGGGTTTACGCGGTACGACGAAATATTTTTCCTTTAGTGCTCCAGTTTTCTTACTTCGAGTCAGGTTTACGCGCAAAATAAAAGAGTCGCCCTCGTCTTGGGTACTATTCTGATTGTTGAGGTCGCCATCGGCGGATACTCCATTAGCACGACCTCTGCTCCTCCTCCGTTCAACGGACCGCCTGGGACAGGCCCTCCATGTGGCGCAGTCATGGGACCGCGGGGTTGGTTAATTACGTTCTGGGTAAGCTCTCCCATCCAACGTGTATGCATCATCCCGCTCACTTTGTCCCGTACAAGTCCATACCCATTGGCTATGACGCAATCGTATTCCTGTGAGTAACTCGCGCCTCCCACCATCGCGCGCGCGCTCTAACATCGGATGATTTGCGAAAGGTTAACGGCGTGGAAGACATACACTCTATGGATACAAGAGATCTACACTCCGCTGATCGACATAATATGGCGCGACGGCGTGCTCTATTTCTTTGCCATCCTCTCCATGAACGCCGCAAACATAATCATCTTCTTGACGGTCCCAGAGTCGCTTCGCGCCGTCAATCTGACGTGAGTTTTTCTGGCTGATTGCTTCTCTGCGAGTTCAGATATAGATTTTATCAAATTTCTCGAAAATAGCCCGACGCTCATCCTCGAAGTCATCCTATCTTGCCGTCTCATTCTCAACCTGCGAGGCATCGGCTCTGCGGCGCAGACATCTGGCTCGCTGTCGGGGTCTGGGTCGGGGTCTGGCGGGGGTCCTACACTCGTTGCCAACTCCCGGATGGTCGGCACGTTCCGGGGCCCCCAGAAACGCCATTACGTGGAACCGAGCTATGTCGTAGATCCGAAAGGAGAAGAGCTGGAGCTCACGCCGAGTCCGAATGGAAAGCAGTTCAGGCTGGAGCCTGTGCGATATGGCGGAAGTCAGGCAGTATGATTTCTTCTACAAGTGTAGTGCTACCATGGACGAGCGCAGCGGCTTTGGACTTATAGCCCCAACGTGGCTTTATGGTTGCTGATGTACGCAGGTTGTGTCTTTGGGTCAGATTTCGACAGTGTCTTCAGTTAAACCATGATGCCGTATGACGAGCAGAAGCATTCATATTCAGTTTCACTGAAGAAAACGAAATCGCTAACGACATGACGCCCAGCAGTCGGACGTCGAGTTGTCTGCTTTGAGGCGCAGTAGCTGCCATCCATGGACCCTCAGGCTCACCTGCAGCCCTCCCACACAAATTCAGTGCTGGCGTTCCGGTAGTCCGTCGTGACCAGCCCACGGACACCAGCTGTCACCGGTCAGGTTTCTTTGTTCCGCAGTCTTACCAGAGCAATTCTCTAAATGCGCGCGATGAACGCCGTCAGAGCTCGCGTTGACCCGTGATCCTACCGGCGAATGAAAAAGGCGCAGTGCATTTGCAAAATTGCTTTATTCGCCTGGCGCCTGGGTTTTGAGCATTTGCCCCACTGCCTGATGAGGGTGGTGCGCCGAATTCACAAATTGATACAGCGGCAGGTACTACGGAAGGACTAGCGTCGCATTCTCGCCTCGTGCAGACATCAGCAGGATATGTTATTAACGCGAGAAACACGAGTCAGCAATGACTGACCATGCCGTACACGACGTGAGCCGGCTCGAGGTTCTCCTTTGCTACATAGGGCCCCCTCCGCGTATGCTCTTCCGGTTCATTTCCCCTTGAACGAACGCGGGGCCATTGGTTGTCCGCCAAAATGGTGGACATCGTGCTTTGAGCCTATGGCCAGGGGAGTACATTTGTGTTGCTCTTTTGTTGTCTCTCCTGAACGATATCGGCGACCAATGCGACCGAAGGACGCGCCGCGTTCGCTATATGAATGTTGAATGTCCGGGTCGGAAATAGAAGGTCGGCGTGCTTTGAGCCTGTCATTGGCTCAACAAAATAGACGAAATGGCACTAGCGAGAGGACGTTATTGTGGACGGTTATTGCATTGACTCATTGCGGCGTACACACCCGCTTGGTGCTGCAGGACGTCACCCTGCGCCTCGTGCGGGATGTCGATATCTTCGTGCAGATAAGAGAGACAAGGGCACGGCAGCCACCCCCGCTTTTTCTTCACCTCGTCACACTGGACCTGCGTGGCCGATCGAGGGCGCCCTGATAGGTGGTGGTCCTGTACTGGCCCTCAGGCCTTTCTTCCAATTGCGTTTCTGCTCACCTTTTGTCCTCGGTCCTTGACCTCGTCAATTAGTCTAGGACAGCACGTCTTCATTTGTTTAATTTATTTATTTATTTGCCCACTTACATGCATGCGTTCCCCATCCAGCCTATGCAGGCACGGAATAAATGACGATGCCTATTAATAGCCACAGGCTATCGTTCATGCATTCATGTCGCAAAAAGGAAATCATAATGAAGGGTCCATGGAATGGAGGGTGTGGGTGCGGTGAGATTTTCATGGATAGATTTTTGATGAGGACATGGCCGTCGAACCTGTTTGCATGCGGAGAACAGAGGCGGCGAAGGCGTGTCTTTGGCTTTCAGGAGGCCATCGATGGAACTGCCATTTTTCTGATTTGATTCGAAAAAGCTTAGACCTTCCAGGTCCGGCCGGGATCTACGCCTGGATTTTTTTTTCCTGAGCCGTGCAGAGTCGATATCGGCGTTTGTGGCTTCCGTGAGTAAAAAAAGAAAAGAAACCCGAGTTGTATCGCTGGCGCGGGCGCAAATACAATTCTTGCTTGCTCCGTGCTCGATACTGTCGCTAGGGAGCCACAGGTGTTCCTGTCAAACCAGATTTTTTTTTGTCCAGTTGACGGGCTGGAGGGGACAATGGTCCTCCCGCTTGCGAGCGGGACCAAAGCGGCTATTGTGGGTGGTGTCCAAACAAGGCAACTCGTATTACATAATCCAAACAATGGCTTACTCCTAGGAAGCGAACAAAAGACAAATTGGATGAATGTTGGACAATGGACATTCCGCAAGCGTATAAAATCAGGGCAAACGGAATGGTAGCTGCATTCCAACTCTCTTCCGTCTTCCTCTCCTTCAAACTACTCCTTCGCTGTGCGAAATCCAGCACCCGGGATCAGGATCAGCCGCAACGCCTCCACGTTCTCTTCACACGATATACACGTTTTTTTTCTTTGCTAGTCCCTTAGATTGATCCCTTGCGTGTCGCTCTGTCTTCATCCACGACGATGTTCAAGTCCATCTCTGTGCTTCTCCCTCTCCTCTTTGGCGCAGCCTCCGTTGCGGCCCATGGTGTAGTCACCAGTATCACCATCGACGGCAAGACATACGCCGGTAATCTTCCCAACGCGCCCACCAAGCCGAGCATTATCCGTCAGGTCGCCGACGTCGGCCCCGTCAAGGGCGCGACGAACCCCGACCTCAACTGTGGGTTGAACGCCCAGGCTGCCTCCCTCGTTGCCGATGCGAACCCTGGCAGCAAGATCAGCTTCGACTGGCGTGGAGGCGATAACAGCCCCGTACGTTCATTATTTCTCCTTCACAGTTCGGGCTCTGATCAGGGTTTTTTTTGCATCTCGTGTTTGATGTCACAGTGGCCCCACAACACCGGTCCGATGCTCACATACATGGCCTCTTGCGGCGACCAGACCTGCGACAAATTCGACCCTGCCCAAGCCAAGTGGTTCAAGATCCAGCAAGTCGGCAAGAAAGACAACGGTGACTGGGCTCAAGCCGATCTCAGTGAGTGTTCTTCCCCCAACATGCTTGCCTTATTCGGACAGAATTCTCACCTTCTCCGATCATATCACAGTGAAAGGCGCTCAAGCAGACGTGACCATCCCCGCGACGCTCGCGCCGGGCAACTACATGATCCGACACGAGATCATCGCGCTGCATCTCGCCGTGACCAAAGGCGGCGCCGAGTTCTACCCTTCCTGTGCGCAGCTTCGCATCGGCGGCAGCCAGTCCGGCGCGCCCCAGGCGAGCGAGCTCGTCTCCCTGCCCGGTGCCTACTCCGACAACGACCCTGGCATCTTTGACCCCAGCGTGTTCGACCGCCAGTCGGGGTACGTCTTCCCTGGACCCAAGGTCGCCAGCTTCGTCGGCGACGGTGCGTCCAGCGGTGGCGTCAATGGCGGCAACAACGGTAATAACGGCAACAAGAACAACAACAACAATGGCGGCAACTCGACGTCGGCACCTGCGCCTGCGCCTTCGTCGACGCCCAAGCCGGCCAAGTCGTGCAGCCTCAAGAAAAAGAAGCCTTCGTCCTCTGCCGCCTCGGCTGCCCCGAGCGCCTCCGCTACTAGCTACGTCCCGCGTCACCTCAGCCGTGTCATGCGCCGCCTCGTCGCGGGATCTCACCACGCGTCCGGGTTCTGAGCCGCGCTAACCCCCCATCCCTCACCAGTCCAACTTTTTCGTGCGTTGCCCCCTCCCTCCCCTTTTTCCCTGCCAAGACGCCGACGACGACAAACGACGGTTCATGAGCGCAAGAAACAAAACTCTGTATCGATAGGGACCAGACTCCACTCTCTCCTCATGTATAGAAGAAACGATGCCGGCCATGTTGTGGATCAACGCTCTCTCTCGCTTTCTTAGAAGCTTCATTATATCTATTGTACGCTTATATTCTGACCCTTCCTGTCTTTCTCTCGTCCTCTATTTTTGAAGCGCCTTCCGATTGCGAGTCACGGGGTAGAGCTAGCTAGCTGCTCTTTGACCCACCCCCTTCCGGCCGCGCGGTGCCCTTCCTGGTTGTATCACTAGTGTATCTCTAGCAATTCTCGTTTGAACGAGATGCTGCCTTCGGTCATTTTCCTACCTTAGTCTGTCGTTTTTTTTTTCAAGTATTGTATTGTCGAATGTAAATACGATGTTGATCATGATTGAAGATTGCATTGTACGCCCCCAAATCGCCAGGCGCTAACGTTGGCGCCTCTTTTTAGTCTTCCTTGTACAAGTCACAGAAAGGGCTAAGAACGGAACAAACACGAAACCCGTGAAAGGGAATAATGAGAAGGACCTGCCAGCAAAATCATATCTCGACGTCGACTACAGCCCAATCCCCGACTAGAGTCTGTAGAAGCGTTCCGGATTGAATAACGAAATGAAGAGACGTCCAGAAGTTCTTGATGAGAATGGACGGCCTCCGGTTCAATGGGAATTTTCTCGGTGAAACTTTGATTGGGTGTCTGTGATCTTTGGTCGAACTGGATTATGAACTCGGATCGCCACTGTGATTTGCATACGAGATGGTCTGACGTTCAGTGGTTATACATACGCTTCCCGCCGTGCAGAGAAAAAAAAACGCGTCTGTTCCTACTTTCGGAGGCTACATCTGTCTGGGTTCAGATCGAAAGAAGATTATGCATTGTATAGCGAATGTGACATATATACGTATGATGACGCCTGAAGGGCATAGCATGCACTATCATAGATGCGAGACGAGGCTGAAGCCGGCGTATAGATGTTCCACGATATTTACTCGACGGTCGCAGGTAATTATAGCCCGAAGGCCTCATTGCTGGGCCCATATGACATCAAAAATGTTATCTTGGGACCTGAGGTTTCAGAATAGATCCGGCGGGATAGGTGTCCGGATTAGGCATGGCGTCACAGCGTACGGAAAGCCGCGTTGTCGTTTGATCAGTCAGCGAAAGCGCTGACCACATGAGATTGGTTGCCCCGTTGAGGAGGGGCTGCATGCAGCAGATAGCCAGATAGTGTTCAGTGATCGTCGTAGCTCCGAGTCAGACTTCATCAAAAAAGGGAGGATGATAAGCTGAGGTCGGATCCAGAGCGAGATAGAAGGCTTCGCTTCTAGCATAAACCCAAGGACATAAAGGTGTTAAACTAGAGCTCTGCCTTGTTTTATGAAACGTGATATGCGTAGAACGGGAAAGGAATAACCAGGAGCCCCATGAAGGTGATCGCCACTTTCACAGCCTTCGAGACGAGCTGTTGTTCATATGCCTCGTGCGCAGCATGATGTGCAGAATGGTTGTAATTAGAAAAGTCTTGGATTTGTTTTCTTGCGTGATCGATGTCCGAAAGGCGTGATCCCGATCCAAGTAACAGGATGCAAGAACAATGAAAGGGTCTTGAGGGCCTAAAACGTCCCAAAGTGAAGGTGAAATGCTGGTAGGAGAAGGAGAATTCGTTCCGAGAAATGGAGTGGCAAAGTTGGCCAATGCGGGATAGGCAGGCAACCAGTGGTGGGCTTGTGTAGACGAATCACGGCATGGCGGGAAAACCTTGTGGGAGAAAGGCAAAGGCGTCAAGAATAAACATATCCAAATACCTATCCCAAAATCAGCAAGTCGGTTGCCGATGCCGTCGTACTTGAGCGGTTCGAGTCTGTCCCGAATCACCACAAAGACCTTTTCTTCCAGGTCCAGCACGCCTTTTCTCCAGTTGTGGGGAGTCTCTCTATTCCCTCTGGCGTTATATACGACGAAATGTTGATGGCCCTAATTCGACGCTCGAGAGCCATAAAACGAACTACTGACGACGGCGGCAAATCGACGGTTTGTAATAACCAATGACTGACAACGGGCAGCATAGCCTGCATCATTTCCTTTCAAAGCATTCAATCACTGTTCGGAATTACGCTATCGAGGCGAAAAATGACCAGAAAGGCCGCTCCGTTCGTACTCGCCCGATCCGATTGGTTCAAAATTTCCTCACGAGCATGCTGGGCGCAATCCTCGAGCCCTGGTCGCACGCACGAGGAACAAGAGATCCGTTGGCTTTGAGACTCGTCTTAAATACCTTCATATATAAATAGCGGCTGTGAATATCTCCGAGCGTTCCTTACCGTCCTGCCTTGGTGGTTTCTCTTTTTTTTCTCGTTTCCTTTCTGTCTTGTTTCATTTTTCTCTTCTCATTTGCCTCGACTCGCGGCTCCCGAATTCGAAATCTTGGGCCGAGATTGCCAATTGGAAGGGGGAAGAAAAAGGCAAGAAATCTTATCCTATTCGATTCGTACAGTGCTGTCAACAGCGGCGGAATCCCAAATCGACTCTGACTTCCGACATCTTTTCTTTCGAAATATAGGTTTGACCAGTTCGCTCTCCCTCGCAGTCCCACTTCCACGTCCTTATACTTGCGCTTTTGGGTCTTTCTTCTCGGGTGAGTGGATTCCTAATCACATCTCACTGTTCACTTCCGACGATGATGACATCCGACTCCAATCCATCCGCCGTATCGCACCGCTCCACCATACCTCACCACTGTCCTTGATCCAGTTCACGACCAAAATCCACCAACCTAATACAAGGCACGAAAAAAAGGACTAAAAGGCTATCGAGAATAAGAGATGCCGTCTGAACCAATTGAGGCTGAGTTCGCTCGCCCCCGGCACTCTCCCGTGAGCAGGAGGAGGAGTACAGGACACTAGAACGGGAAGGTCCCCTCGGTGGCGAGGTGACCAGGGGCAATTCGCGCCTGTCGACAGCGGTCGCCTCCCTTGCCGACTTGGAGAAGTCGTATACGAAACAGGGACTAAAGGTCGTCACATTTGAAAAAGGTAAAGGCGAGGATCCCAGAGAATGGAGCTTAGCCAGAAAATGGTGATTGTTCTCAAATAGCCAGCACGCGTCTTTCGAGTTTTCGTTCTGAATTTATCTCTCTGTCCATGAACATGCAGGTACATCACACTCGCAACGGCATTCCTTTGTCTAGCCGTAGCGCTCGGAAGTTCTCTCATCACCGGAGAGTAAGTTTCAATCCTATGACGCGCTATGTCCGACTCAACAGGAATGTCCGTCTTGACTTCGTTTACCAGTATGGAGGCTCCCGTCCATGAGTTCCACACTAAGGCCGTCGTGGTCAACCTGACGGTGACGTGTTTCGTCATCGGATTCGGTCTCGGGTACGTGCTAGACAGCGTCAACGTTGTTGGCAAATCTGGCTGGGTTCGGAAGTATTAACGTCTGCACGTCCGGGATCTAGTCCTCTCATATTCGCCCCGCTGTCCGAGGTCGTAGGCCGCACGCCGATGTATTGCGTGTCCATGTTCCTCTTCTTCATCTTCACCCTACCGAGCGCGCTCGCTAAAAACGTAGCGACCCTAGTCGTGGCCAGGCAGATTGCCGGACTCGCCGCTTCGGCGCCCATGTGCAATGTCGGTGGAAGGTCGGCAACTATCAATTCTTCATGACAAAATAATTATTGAATCCGTTTACCCTTCAACCCGACAGCATTGCTGATGTGTGGGACGTCGAGGACCGTGGCATTCCGATGGCCGTTTTCTCAGGCACGCTCTTGTAAGCTGGGTGAACCATATTACAATCTGGTGTTTTGCGATTCTGACGATTGCTTTAAGCCTCGGTCCGTGTCTTGGACCTTTGTTCGGAGGGTGGATTGCGCAAAGAGCGGGGTGGAGGTGGATGTGTAAGTTCCGACAGTCGTAGCCGACCGTCTTCGACACCTTTCTCTCTTCGCCCGCTAACTTTTCTGCCTGGGTTATTGATGCCGTGGCATAGACTGGGTTCTCTTCATCTTTATAGGGTGCTGCTTCGTCTTGACGTTGTTCATCCCCGAGACGCTCGCTCCGCTTCTTCTTAAACGCAAAGCTGCAAAACTGCGTAAGGAGACTGGCGATGACTCGTACCGCACGTTGGAAGAAATGGAGAAACGTCCGTTTTCCGAGACGCTCTCAACAGCTCTGGTCAGACCGATTATCATGCTGTTCATGGAGCCCGTTGTCTTCTTTATGTCGTTCTGTATGTTGGTCCGATTTGTGTATCGCGCGGGATGTGTAACTAACAGCGACTCATTTTTCGCATAGACCTCTCGTTCATCTACAGCTTGCTTTGTGAGTGAATATGATTATTGTGCCTCGTATACCTTTTTGACAGCTTTCTTCGCTCACAGATTTAATGTTCTTCGCCTTCCCTATGGCGTTTGAAGAAGTTAGACATTTCAGCATGGGCATGACCGGCGTCACGTTCATCAGCATCATGTTGGGAATCATGTCCGCGTTGTCGTTAATGCCGATCCAAGAGCGAATCTACAAGAGAGTGACAGAAGACGGAACGTTCCCTGAGGCGAGGTTATATCCCATGATGCTGGGTTCGCTCGTTCTCCCCGTCGCGTTGTTCATCTTCGCCTTCACTGGCGGTTATAGTTGGGTGCATTGGATGGGTACGCTGGCGAACATTTTCACCGCTGAGTTGTGATAGTTGACCATAGTCAATTGCTCTGTTATACAGGACCCTGCATCGGCGGCGCGCTCTTCGGCTACGCGATGATTTTCATCTACGTCTCTGCCAATTCGTACATCGTTGACTCGTACAGCGACTATGCTGCGTCCGCCATCGCTGCCAAGACGCTCATGCGTTCGCTCTGCGGTGCCATGGTGCCTATCTTCATCACGCCCATGTTCCACAATATGGGCTTCCAGTACGCCGGGCTGCTCCTCGCCCTCGTCTCCTGTGTCATCGCCCCGATTTCGTTTATCTTCTACAAGTACGGTGGCCAGATCCGGAGCAAGTCCACCAGAGCGACGACCGCGCTCCGCGGGCAGGGATTCAAGAGCAAGGACGTCGGACATTAGAACCCACTTCCCCGGACTCTTTCCCTTCACCGACACGCGTTCCATCCAGCAAAGTAGCGGGCGGACTGCCGGACGCCATCATCCCCATCTACGTCGATCAGCTTTCCGGAGCGAAAGTCGGAACAGCTGTGTTTCGGACATTGTTCTTTCGTGCTTGTCTTGGCCATCGCAATCCATTTGCTTCTTTTCATCGGATGAAATAGAGACGGGACGGTACGAGATCTAATGTTTTTTTTTCCACACAATATTTTCTTTGCCTCCAGAGTTCAATCGTTTATACCGATTCTCACCTGCCTTTGCTTCCCTATATCCATCATCCGTACAGGACCAATCCCTTCTTCGCATCAATTAGATAGACTTAATCCTTTCTTTTCTTGTCAACGTTTATCTTCTGATATATATATGAATAGATTGTCATTTGCGATCATCTGAGGCATTTGCATTTACAACAGGATGACTGCGTTAGCATTGAGATATCGACACCTGGCTGTCAGCAAACAACTTAATACACACAAGCTATGCCCTCAGCGACAAACCTCATTCAATTCTCATTTCAGGTAGAAGAGAAAGATGAGTAAAATGATACTGGCCTGCGTTAAAAGTTAATTTTCTGTTATGTAGGTCTGAGGTCTGACATGCGAGTCTTCGACTACAGCGGTGAAGCACCTTGATTGAACTTGGAATTGGTTCCGTGTGGAGATAGCCGTGTCTTGTGACATTCACGCGTGAGCACTTAGAATTAGGGGATGCAACAGACGCCGGAGACTGTCCTTCATCCTCGAACGCATGGCCGAGTCGTTTTTTGCCCTTCAAAGATCTCGCTTTGTCTCAGACGTCCCCGTTCTCATAGCGCTGCTACTCCTATCATGGCTATTGCTGTTTTTGTGGACAAATCGCAATCGAACCCGGACGACGGCGTTCAGAGGGCCGCCTAGCAACAGCCTCATCTTTGGTCGTTCACGGGATTTAGTGAGAAATGCGGTGGTGAACGGAACGTTAGTCGAGGAGTGGGCAACGTCGTACGGGTCCGTCTTCGAAATCCCGTCGCTGTTTGGATCCAAAGACCTCGTCTTGTGCGACCCCAAGGCGATCATGCACGTATTCTCCAAAGACACGTTCACATACAACCAAACACCCGCCGCCCGCTTTACTATCTCGCACTTTGTCAGTTTTTTGACTGATTCCGCGAATTTTTTTTGTTTCTGTCTGAGCCTCGAAAGCTAGTTTGGCGAGAATCTGCTATGGGCAGAAGCGGAGGATCACAAGCGGTGCGTGGTTGCGTCTTCTTTCTGTTATGAGCATATCCCGTCGATTAAAGGTCTGCAAAAGCCAACGGAGAGCTCTGTCACCCGCTTTCGGCATTTCCGCAATCCGCAGTGTATCTCATGTTTTTTACGACTCGGTGTACAAGGTACCGGCCAACCATGTCGGCCGGCCTAGTCCAATGCTTAGGGATTGACAGTTGAAAACTTGTTGGGACGCTTCATTGCAAAATAGCTCCAAGCAAACGTTCGTCGCCGACGTTCAAGAATGGTAATCCACGTCTATCGATCTCGCATTTCGGATCTTATGATTACATCAAACAGGATGAATCGCGTTTCGTATGTTTCTACGGTGTTCATCGCGTTTTTTTGCATTCATCTGTAGCTCGCTGTCCCAAGACTGGACAGCATCGGAATCGCAGGCTTCTCTCACAATTTCGGCTGCCTAGAGGGTAAACGACCTGATGTAGCTGTCGCGTTTGAGTCTTTTGGAAATCTGAAGCCCTCTGCGTGGAACATGGCGCGTTGGTGCTTGCGCCGATCATACCTACCATCACCAAGGTTCCCACGGAGCGAGTCAAGATATTGCGCAAACTGCGCTCCAGTGTTCAGTCCATCGCGACCGAACTGTTGCAGAAAGCCAGAGCGGAGCGGAAAGCGAGTCCGTCGGAACTGAGCGCAGACAGTCGATCATTGGAGCCCTTAGTGCGTGCTTGCGAATATCTCAATAGACTGATAGCGCATTGCTTCAACCAGTTAAATCCGAGTCGAGCGTACGGATGTCTCCAGAAGAAGTGAAGGCACAGGTGAGCACTGTCCTCTTTTTTCTCTACGACGCAGATCAAAGCTCATTTGCTCGAAAACTATAGGTGGTGCGATATCTATCTTTCTTATGTGACGAGTTCAATTTTTTTTATCTGATATCATTCACCACGTCAGATGCTCCTCATTCTCGCAGGTTATGAGACAACTGCCAGTGAGTGTATCCCGGACGTGCACATGCCATACTCATGTCGATGTCTCAGTCAGCCTGACTGTAAGTTCTTGCCGGTCATCAGCATTCCAACCTTTCAATCTCGCTCCAGTGGGCTCTCATTGAGCTCAGCCGGCATCCAGAAGTGCAACAGAAGCTCCGCGAAGAGCTATCGTCTTTGACTGTGGAGGACCCGACATGGGACCAGCTAATGAACTCTTTGCCATACCTTGACGCTGTCATGTGCGAGTCCCTGAGGCTGCACCCCATCGGAACAGAGGTTTTGCGCCATGTAGGCTCATTTCTATGATAGTCCTTGGTGAAACGCTCATCGGCATGAAGACGTCTGCCGACGACGTCATTCCCCTCAGCGAGCCGATACCCGACGCTCGGGGAACGATTGTGGAAAATGTGATCGTTTCGAAAGGGACCACCGTCAGACTTTCCGTCAGCACCATCAACCGCTCTACGTCACTATGGGGTGAGAACGCGTTGGAATTTTGCCCGGAGCGATGGCTGGACGGCAGCGTCACGAAGAGCAAAGCTGCAAACATCCAGGGCTACCGCCACATACTAACCTTTGGCGACGGACCCAGGACGTGTTTAGGCAAAACGTTTGCCACAACGGAGTTTAAAGTGAGCCGCCACTCAATGGTCTCGGCGCAAACGCGCAGTTTTGCTTGGTGAACTCATTCGTCCGTTCTCTTGCTTCTCCAGGCGGTGCTATCGGTCCTAATTCGTAATTTCTCCTTTGAATTGCCCAACGGTCCGGACGGGTATCAAGACACACCGGTCCCTCCTCGTGCGACCGAAAGTCGAAGGTGAAACGGGAGCTAGAGTTCCCCTAGTCATCAGACGCGTTGAATGAGATTGAAGTCATTCCTCTCGTCACTTTTTGTTGTTTCTTTAAGTATTCCGTATCTCGAAAATACGACGTCGATGTTACCAGTGCCACTGGATGATGAGATGTGTCATGACTGTGCTCCGATCACAGGTGGCTAGGCGAACGGAGCGGAGGCGATAATTTCAGAGCCAGCGGACGCGGTCGACTCGGGAAAAAGCATCAAAAAGTCAGTGGGTCCACCCAACGCTGCGCTTGGCATTGCAATTTGTTCGTGTTTGAGACAAAACGGCTCCCTTGCCAAAATAGGCATCATCGCAATATGACAGACGTTGTCCTCCTCAACTATCAAACATATGTTTTTTTTTTGAATTTATGCTCGCTGATTTTATGGGTAACTTCCTTGCCTTTCCCTTTTATTCTACCACCACATAATTTAGACATTTTCTCTGCAGGTCAGATCTCGGGGTTGCGGAGAAAGTTCTATAACAAATTCGCAGATGGAATACTGAATAAGGCTGCCTTACAGGTGTACCCGCGCCTTTCGTCCAATACAAGCAACTCCACACATATAAGCTGCTCCACTGATTTTATAGATTTCGTCACACCTGACATCTCTTCTTTTGGTCCTATACCATTCCTTCCCTTTTTCGTTTTTCACGTATTTCGGCGCTCGCGTAGGATCCAATATCGTTTGCCAAGTGCGAATCAGGACGGTGCATGGCTTCTGAGCCCATTGAAGAAGAGACCTCCGTTCGACGTGAGCTATCTCCAGAGAGGGGACCAGAATACAGGGAGCGTGGGCGGGAACGGCGGATCAGATCCGATGGCTCGCCTTTGGGTCGTACACTATCACGCGTAGAGCGCCAGCACTCTCACTCTCCAGACCGCCTTACGACTGAGCTCACACGCGAGGGCACGCGCGCACCCAACTTGCCCGATCTAGAGAAGCAGTACACGCGCCAGGGTTACAAAATCGTCACCTTCGAACCGGGTACAGGAGAAGATCCTCGAGAATGGAGTAATGGCAAGAAGTGGTTCGATTCCGGTTTCCCTTGGTCTCTCGCCAACCCTCTTTGAGGCGTGTTTTGCAGGTATATCACTGGTACCACCGCTTTTCTATGTTTGGCCGTTGCCCTCGGAAGCTCCATCGTGACCGGAGAGTGCGTCCATGTGCTAGCGATTGATTCACATTCCGGCTGCTAACTCGTCGTGTACGTCCAGTATAGAAGCTCCTGTAAAGGCTCTCCACTCGACCCAGGAAATCATCAACTTGTCCGTCACCTGCTTTGTATATGGTTTCGGTATAGGGTAAGTGTGGTCTAGCTGCGCCGGTACTGTTACCCTTCGCTGACTCCGTCCGCAGGCCTATATTCTTTGCGCCGTTGTCGGAGGTCATCGGGAGAAAACCTGCCTATACGATCGCCATGTTTTTCTTTTTCATCTTCACGCTACCTGGGGCCCTTGCAAAGAACGCTGCTACCCTCGTCGTTTCAAGACAGATTGCTGGATTGGCCGCTTCGGCACCCATGTGCAATGTCGGTGGAAGGTCGGTTGTCGCACGATCCCTTGCCAAATTGCGCTGACAACGTCGCCAGTATTGCCGATATTTGGTCGGTGGAGCAGCGTGGCATTCCCATGGCTGTTTTCTCAGGAACTATTTTGTATGTCTTGCCTTGAATCAGTCTGTACGACTGATATCTAACTCATATTCGACAGCCTTGGTCCTTGCCTAGGTCCTCTCATCGGTAGTTGGATCGGCCAGAGGGCTGGATGGCGATGGATCTGTATGTGATATCTGGCTTCTGCTACGAATACATGATGCTTACTCCCGCTTTATAGACTGGGTTCTTTTCTTCTTCACGGGTGGCGCCACAGTGTTGACACTTCTTATTCCCGAGACTCTCGCTCCGATTCTCCTAAGTCGTAAAGCAGCGAAACTACGGAAGGAAACCGGTGACCAGTCATACACGACCTTGGAAGAGAAGGAGCGCCTTTCGTTCTTGAAAACGCTCCAAATAGCCATGACGCGTCCTCTCATCATGATGGTGATGGAACCTATTGTTCTGTTCATGTCGTTCTGTAAGATTTGCTCCAATAAATCTGTTACACATAACGCTAATAAAACATCGTATTGGCTATAGATTTGTCGTTCGTGTACAGTTTGCTATGTGGGTCTTTTTCGACGCTGGCATCTGCAACTTTTCTGGATTAGAATTAAATGCCTCTCAGATCTGCTCTTCTTTGCTTTCCCCATCGCTTTCGCAGAAATACGACATTTCGGCCTCGGCATCACCGGCACCACGTTCTGCAGCATCATGTTGGGTATTATCATTGCTCTCGCCTTGATGCCCTTTCAGGAGAGGATATATTCCAAGGTCACTCGTGATGGCACGTTCCCGGAAGCGAGATTGTATCCCATGATGCTGGGCTCTATCGTGCTTCCTATTGCTCTATTTATTTTCGCATTCACGGGTGCTTACCACTGGGTACACTGGATGGGTACGTCTCAATCGTCCGCGCCTTTTTTTTCTGTGAGCGCCTGTGACTTTGGCTGTTCTGTCAGGTACCCTCGTTTCAGGCGCCGTTTTCGGCTTTGCGATGATCTTCATCTACGTTTCTGCCAACTCGTACATCGTCGATTCATACAGCAATTTTGCGGCGTCTGCGATCGCCGCCAAGACACTCATGCGTTCGCTTGCTGGCGGGACCGTCCCGCTGTTCGTCAACCAGATGTTTCACAAGATGAGGTTCCAGTTCGCTGGGCTGCTGCTCGCGCTGGTGTCCATCGTCATCATGCCCATGCCGTTTGTATTCTACAAATTTGGCGGTCGGATCAGGATGCGTTCGGAGAGGGCGACAAAGGCGCAGAGAGGTGAGGGCATCAGCGAGAAAGACGTCGCGCATTGATGGCGTTGTTATTATGTCATGTTGCTCTGGTGAGTCGCCCTTTGATATGATACAAAAATAGTCCTGACAGGTTCTTGCGGATAGATGCCTCCATACTCTCGTAAAGATATGTCATAGTGCTTGTTTTATTTTTAATTTTTCTTAATGACCTTGGGGCGCTGATAATTGCACTAATGAACCCATCAGCACTAATGCTTACATATTCCCATAGTGAGAACTCCTCCGTCCTAGCATTCGCAACGCGTTCGTTTCTCTTTACGCCTACAGAACACCAGTTTCCTCTAACCATACAATACATTTAAAATGCGAATATTGCTCTTCTGTCAGGGCAAGGAGGTACTCGGTTCGAGTTCGATGACGCGTCTCTCCTGTATGGAGGTCTTGATGGCCTCGAGCGCCTCGACGCTCTTCAAAGCCTCCGCCGCGCTACAGCTCGGTTCTTCTATACCTTGACAGACCTTGGCGAAGTGGCGGAGCTGCAGTGTGAATGGAGGAGTGTCGACGATGTCCTTCAGCTTCGTCTGGAAGGATGTGTCTTCCGACAGTCGCTGAAGCCAGTGACCGTCTGCCTCGGGATCAGGCAGATGATCGAAAGAGAACGCGAGAGGGTTGGAAGCTGGACAGATCCGTGTGTTCCGAAGATGGTGTATATGTCCTTGCCATAGTGGCCGATTACGTCTAACGGGATTGTCAGAAAAAGATTTCATCCGGGATAGGGCGGGGAGCACCTGGATTCTCTCCCGTAGCGCCTTCCCAAGACCACGGTGCAGCAGCGGCGCTATAAAGTAGCCGTTAAAATTCAGATAGTGACTTGTGGCATTTTCAGAGGATGGACTCGCACTCTGTGAAAAAGAAGGTTCCAACTGCTCCTGAAAGGAACTTGATGACAACCGCGCCGGTCTCTTCAACAGGATGTCCGCGCGTTCGCGGGCCCTCCTCGCAGTAAACGCGTTGAATGTCGCCAAAGAAACAACGGAGAAGATCGACGTCATGTATCATGTTGACTGTTGGACCGTCTCACGTTCAAAGGTCAATGGAAGATAGACGAAAATGACGTACTGTTGACGGTACCTCCACCACTAGGCGAAATGCGCCAGTCGGAATAATAGTCATTGCCGCCTTTTTTGGTCGACCATACGCCTTGGATGCCGAGTAACCGACCCAGCTTGCCAGAATCAATGATCTCTTTCAAGATGACAGTATACGGGTTGCTGAAAGAGGACAGGTTGAACATATCCGCTCTGATAAATTAACGTCTGTACTTACAATCGGCGATGCTGCCCAACCAGAACCTTTGCCTCGCCGCCAGATTTCTGAACGGCATCCACGAGTGCCTGTGCTTCTTTTTTGGTTCCAGCCACTGGCTTTTCAACCAAAGCGTGTATGCCCGCTTCGATCAGCTGTACTCCGATCGGGACATGGCTACATGGTGTTCAAAAAGCATTCTGTCAGCGCTCGTCCCAAGGAGAAGCGGAATGTGTGACGCACGTGTGAGTTGGCGTTCCAACGATGGCTGCGTCGACCTTGATCTTGGCTGCGTTTCGAGCGTCAATGAGTTCTGAAACAGAGGCAAAGCAGGGTACGCCGTGTTTAGCTGCGAGCTCTGGCCCTGACGGCGATGGCTCTACGATTGCGGCAAGGCTCGTCAGGGGCTCGGATATGACATGATTAAGATGTCGTCTTCCGATGAGACCAGTCCCGATGATAGCTATATTTACAGTGCTTGTCATCTTGAAAGGAAAAGAGAAAGACGGATACTGACAAGTAGTGTCGAAATTGGTTTTATACTCTTTGCGCGCGAGTCTGGTGTGATAGCGTTGAACTTGCTGCCATTTAGGCTTAATTTAATTTACCCCAGAATGCCCCTTTGTACCTAGGTGGCGGAATTTCGTTCATCCGCTTGTGAGTACTGGTGACTATTTCCTCAACACTCAAGCTCCGAACCTCAACGGTCTTCGATATGTTTCCTTTCGGACTGGCGGAATGACTGGAATGATCCGAACCCCCCCAGTGCAGAGAAAGAAGGATGCAGATCACATGCCGAAACATCCGGCGATGTCGAGGACAGGGGACCAAGGCGATATCGCGTTCCATGGCATAACAGGCAAAGATTGTCATCAAAAATCCACCAAAGTAGGTTGGATTGAGAGAGTGAGACATTGGTACAAAGAGAGTAACAAAACAAATGAAAGCATTTTTCCGACTGGGGTCCCGCCCCAAGTGGAGAGTCGTGAGAATATGGCCGAGGTAACCTCTTCCGTTCACACCGTCGACGCATCTAATTTTTCCGGCGAGAGACCGCCTATCACTATATTGTCCAATGCCGAAAGTCGCAAGTTTGGGCCTATCTGCTGCCGCCGGTCCTGCTCCCATGCTCGCATATTCAGAATCATCCTGCAGCCCAGGACGCTGGATATAGCGATAGTGAAGCATTGCGGTATCTCATACGCTAAGTGCTATCATCACAGTGTTCATGTCAAAGGGATGCGTAGATAAAGGCAGACTTGAGGCCTACTTTAGCAAATTGCCACACGACTCCGTTGGCGGTGTTTATTACGAGGATCCTGAATAAAGTCTGCCATGGCCTGCGGAACGTAGACACGCTGACACTCACGCGAGATAGTAAACGAAGCTGTCGCGAAAGACGGTCTTCATGATGGATTGATTAATGTGCCTTGTTTCCTGAAAATGCCTCCACGATTTTGGAAGGGCGCATAACGAGAGCATGAAGTCGACGACCACGACTGGAATCCAAAACGCAGGAGCCCACTGTGGGATATTCCGGCCTTGACATACGTGAACACCAGAAAAAGGCTCGATGACGACTTGTCCCATGTAGCATCAGCGTTTAAACTCGACGGGTGCATTGTTACGTACCTGTCATGGAATGTTGTCCGATTATAAGGAGCGTGAAGAGGACGGCTATTTCTAAGACCAGCAGACCAAGGATAGGAAGGAGCAATCTACGCGAGTTGTTATAAAGAGCCGATAGGTTTGCTATCAGCACGCCTGTGGGATCGAAGATAATGATCAGAAATTTTACTCTATTTTTGAAACGGAATCACAGACCTTGCATGAGTAGAATGAGGGTAGTTGGAGCCCAGGCATGCCATCGCAGGAATATGTAACCTGTATATAATTCAGAACGGGGATTACTTACAAGACACACAATGGACTTACACCTAGATGAGACCGAATGAAGTCAAAATCACCAAATAGTATTGAATAGAATGTCAGGATCGCTTATGACGCACGTCTGAGGAGTCGTGATCAGCGACGAAATAAGGACAAATGCCTGAAGCAGCAAGGATACGCACTCTTTCACCAATTGGGATGGAATACACTGTGCGATACCGTTAGTTATTGACGTCAGTTGCTCAAAACTTTAAACGCACTGATGCACGCAATTCTGGACAGAATGAAGATGAGAAGCAGCTAGTATGACACCAAGATCCGATTTTTTTACGTACACCAGAACGACGCTTCCTAGGTGGCGGGTCTGCACGGAGAACGTCAAGTGGGGGAGAAGATAGACGGGAGGTTTGAAGGAACCTACCAATATGTAAAGGATAGAATGATGTGATAACTGCCGTTTCCAGATGTACCGAATCTGTGGGATCGATTTGGTATCAAATAATGTGAAGATACAACCGTGACGTTGACACACCTCATCGGGGAGGCTAAGAGCTGTTAAGGTAGGATTCAGACCGAACATAGTCTTTTAAAAGCTCTCGTAGAAGACGCACCTTGATCGTACAGCGCGACGGTTGTGGCAGCGTCTTTTGATCCACAAGAATAAGACGTGTCACAAAAGATATGAAGCACTCACACATGCAAACTCTGATCCACGACCTGTCATTGACAATTTTCAGAGCTTGCTGAAGTATGTCCATTGAAACGAGGATAACAACAACAATGAAGGCAAGGGAGACGACGGGGAGAGCGGATTGAAAGATGGCATACGAGGATGGACGGGCATTTTATCTCGTCATCTGTTTTGGCTTAACTGTGTCGGGGACCGTCAAGTTCCACCCTGGTAGGAAGCCCTTGTCAGTTGGCACAGCAGTGTAATAAGGTAGCGAGGCTTGCCAGATTGAATAGAAGATGACAATCCGATGAGCGAGAATGTAGATAACCGAAATGAAACCTGGTTCGCGGTGCAGAACAGGACACCCTTGACATTGCGCGGTGCCTTTAAGGTAGTCATTTAGCATTTGTTCGCACTGTCGACAGAGATATCCATCGGTTGAAGGTTACCAGAGGGATCGTCTTTATTTTCCTTGTAATCGTAATATTACTTACCGAGCACTTCAACTAATTGATTGAGGAAACACCTATTACATGCATTTGAACACAACGGAGACTGCTTAGATTTAAACCATAAGTATTAAATCAGAAAAAGCGGGAGAAAAGAAGAACAAAAATCAAATACTTATCAATTGGAGCGTGAACAGGCAATTTTTTACGTGAAGACGCACATCGATGTCAAACACCATGATTCTGCTCCACTGAAGAGTACAAGCATCCCTCGTAGAATAGCGACCCTTTGCCTCGAGGAAGGTATTCTGCTTACAGAATGCACCTCCCCGATCTACAGGACTGGCCGCTATCTCGCTTGTTTGTAAACCCGTGGCGAACGCATGTTGAATTCCATGGACGCACCCTATGGGCGTGATGATTTTAGGTTATCGGATTTTCCTGATCATCGTTAAGTCCGTTCATTGTAACGCTTGCAGGTGCGCCGCGTGAAGTAGCAATGCCAAAGAAGCAGGAACAGAGAAAGGCGTCAACTTGCTCGTTGAATGTAACGTGACCTGGGACCTGTTAGCGGCCCTGCCTCTCAAATGCAAGGAATCCGAAACGTTGGGACTAAACCGACTCGTGGACATAGAGAGACTCTCGACAAAACCTTTTCTGTTCTGAATACGTAAAGTAGCGCGCAACGCGAAGTTGCAGGTCTAGAACCTGTCTTGAACTGGCAGTCCCTTTGCCTTCCGCCGGTCGGGAAGTCCCTGACGCTGCTGCGGACGATGCGTAAGGGCACACAGGCCTGGACACTTTTTCGGGAAGTTAAATGCAAGCGTGTAACCTCATGGACAATTGAATGGATGTAAGTGGACATCCCTGTGGCGGGAACGCAACTATGGTACCGTCCGAGTCCGAGTCCAGACTAGACATGTCATGGACGGCCGGTTAATTCCATGTACCTTCGCAAATTTCCGTACGCACTAGAATGAGGTGTGTTACGATTCCGTGTCTTTGACTAAAATGTTGCAACAAGATGATCGCAATGATTGGGTGTAGGTCAGTCTGTATCCGACTGTGCAGTAACGGAGGTCGGGTTGAAACATCAGCTGGACGAGGGATCACAGGCTGACCGTGAACCTAAAACGGATGTCCATGGCAGTTCAGAATACATATCATGATCTTGCAACAGACCTACAACGTCTTGGTGAGTGACATGTACATGCAGAGACCTGCTGGTGTCCCTGACAGACTTATCCGTCCCCCCTCGGGCATTATTATTGCCATTCCGGTCGGAAACGCGGGTACCTGGTCATGGAGAAAATTTGGCAAGCCGGAGATCCTGCAATCGTTATTTGGGTTGTCCTGCGCTATGAGCCGATTAGGGCTCCACCATAAGGATGGACATAATGGAAGACCGTAGTTAGGAGAATCATCATGCAAGAAGAAAGCCAACGTAAAGCTATGGATGGAGACAGCCCAAAAAGCTGTTGATGATAGCTCCTTGACCTGGAGTTGAACGGACTTGAGCTGACAAATCACGAAAGCAGATGAATGATCCGCTAGTCAATGTCAGCAAGGTGCCGGCACCATGAAGTCGCGAGACCCTCTCCAGACTGTTCGGTACGGGAACCAGAGAGGTGAGCAACGCGAAAATCTGGGCGTCCCGAGGTTTGTGATGGGCAGGACTATTGCCGTCGAACTGGCGTACCGCAACTCCAGGAGGTGATTCAATTGGTGCGGATCATCCATATGCCTGGAGATACGACATCTCAACATATCAGCAGGCTTGGCAACAACCAGAGAATCGCCTAGGATCACGACCGATGACAAGACCACATGATAAAGGCAAAGTTGTCTGCTTCATTCATTGACAGTATCACTGATTTCCCCGAGCGATACGCAACCAGGTCAGCCAGCGGTGAAGCTCAACTGGGGCGTTCATCTGACATGCTCTGTATAAAACCGATGGGCCGCCCGTCGTCGTCAAGATTTTCTGTTCCTTCCCTCTTCACCTTTTCCGTTCTTGTCCACATTCTTTTTTTGACCGCTGCGTTGATCACTAGCGCTTCCTCTCCCATTCTGCTGTGATACCAACCTCCTTGAAGGCCATTTACATTCGTTCCATTGCCTTTTATTCTCGATTCCTTGGCCCCGGGAGGTCTTCTTTTGATTTCACCTTTGTTCGCTCTTTATAACTTCGTTCGCAATTGGAATTTATGGCGTATTTAACAATATTCACGCTCGTTTTGTCTGCCGTTGCAACCGCTCGGGCGGCTAACGACTGGAGTAAACCGTGTCTCTCGGGCGTTTGCTCATATGGCAAGTGATTTTCCTGCTAAGAATAGAAACGAAACAAGATGCTATTCGTTCAACAGATCTTCCAGCGTCTGCCGGCTCCGCATCTGGTACTCTCAAGATTGTCGGTAGCGCCACTTTCCCTCTTTAGACGAGTGATGCACAGATTTCGATTGTAGTGGGGCCCACAAAATGCCATCTCGGACATCACGACCGCGGCCGGTTGGGAGATCCTCGACTGTTCTCCAGACAAGACTTCACAGGATATTAGGCTTGTGTGCAATAGTGCCGACCCTCAGGCGGCCGGGTGCGCACATCTGTACGAAAACTCCGGAGCAGTAGGGAAGATCGTGCGGTTGCCCGAATCGGTGTGCTGTGATAACATGTATTTCAATTTTTGATTAGTCCCTCTGATCTTCTTATGAATAGTGCGGCAAGAACGCGTTTGCTCGAGTCGCGAATGCTTGGACCCCCAAAGAGCAGTCCATACCCGACGCCGTAGCTAAAAAAATTGCCCGACGAGATGGAAAACAGCCGCAGGTCCGTGCCTTGACGCTCGACACCGATTTCGCTGCTGTGGATTCCGCAAAGTGAGTCAGTACAAATCAAGAAATTGCCTCCGTATGCTTACTGTGCATCGGGAGAGCTGGCGCCATCAATTTCGCCATCAAGGCCGCTAATGTTCCTGGTGCACAAGGAGATATCGACATCTCCGCACCGAGCTCGCAACGTCGGAGTCGGATTCACAGCAGAGGCCTGTTCGATTTTGTTGGAGACGCGATTGACGGTGAGTTTACGTGGTGTCAGAGAAACAGAGCATCTTACTTGTTTTCCCGCTACCCAAGCCATCAAGGGCCTCAATGATTTCGACATCGACAAGTCCAAGACACTCAAACCGTTCGATGTGAACAAGAATTTTAATTTATTGGACACGTCGTTGTCTTGCCCTCCTGTCACGGTTTCCGCCAAGATAGATGTTGATGCAAAAGCACATGCCGTGGCCTCGATTGGCGTCGCTGCTTCGGGAACGGTCATACCTCCGAAAGTTGAAGACTTTGCCATCATTGCCGGTAAATCGCATTTCCGTTTCGTCTGGTTGTGAGAGAAATGACAATTTTGCAGGCCTGACAGCAGATCTCAATGGATCAGTCGATATGCAAGTCGGTCTTTCTGTAAGTTCGATGTATTTGATTGCACGCTTGAGCAAATTCCAACACGTTGTGACCAAGGGTGCACTCGATTCAGGAAAGATCAAGATTTTTGAGATTGGTATTCCTGGTCTCGATTTCCCAGGGTACGTATACCAGCCTGTTTGAAACGAATGGTAATGATTATGGATATGAAAGTATCCTGACACTTGGGCCTACTTTCGAGGTCAATGGACAAGCAAAAGCCTCCCTGGACGTCAACATGGACTTGACCGTCGGGCTCAACTACCATCTAGAGAATGCCCAGCTCGTCTTCCCTCCCAGCAGCAAAAAGGCGAAACAAGGCGCGCTCACCGTCGGCGACACACGTGAGTGTTCTTGATCACCTCCTCTGCCTTTACTCCCTAAACCCGCGTTTCCAGCTCTTAGGCTGTCGGTTAGTCCATCTGTCAAAGCCACTGGAACCGTCGAGGCACATCTCATCCCAAGCCTAAACCTGAAGATCTCTGCGCTCGGAGACATAGTTGACGCCGGCGTGTTCGTCGAGCTCGACGCATCCGCGTCGATGGAGCTGACCGTGGGTGCTAAGGCGCAGGCCAACGTCACGATCAATAAAGCCCAGGCGAAGCAGAATGCTGTCCAGGGCAGATTCATGCCTAGGGTAGCTGGGTCCGGCGAGATGTTTAAAAGGCACCTCGATGATGCCGTTGAGCTCGAATCTGACGAGGTCATTGAAGCCAGGGCGGCTGGCGATGCATCAACTGCGAAGAAAGTAGCCACTCCAAAGCCGACGCCGGCCGAAGCGCCTCCGAAAAAAGCGAGCACGTCGTCAACGACAAAGGCGGCGACGCGAAAGACGAACACGACGGCAACACCATCCAAAGCGACGGCAACAACGAAAGCGGGCATCAAATCCGTTTCGAACTCCGCAAAGGGCACTATCAAGACTGCCACCAAGGCCGGCAGTGCTGCCGTGGGTGCCGCCACTGATGGAGCTACGGCAGGAGCAGGAAACAATGCAGGAGGCATTGTTGCGACCAAGGACGCCAATGTCGGTTTTGGCGGCTGCTTCTCTCTCAATGGTGGACTCGACGTGAACGCGGGTGCGGATGCGAGCTTCTTCGGGCTGTTCGACAAGAATACGAAGGTATCGTTGTTCTCAAAAAAGTTCGACATTTTCCAGGTGAACAACGTCCACGTTTGCTGGACGCGCGCGATTATCTCTGACATCGTTTATGTGATTAGAAATGCTTCGGTGACCAGAATGCGATTGCTAGGAGATCAGAGTCTTTGCCACAGTTTTCAAGACTCGTTTCGCGTGCTAGGTATTTCAGCCCGCGTGCCCTGACCTGTCCAGTCCAGGATCTTGGCACTGCCCAGCCCGTTGCTGATGAGACGGTTGCCTCTGCTGCGTACGTGATCATCTCCCTCCCCGATAGTGGGCTCATTCAACATCTACGCTACACAGGATCAAGGAGACAAAGTAGAGCAAGTTGTACGATTCGTGGAAGTATATACCCGTGCTACGTTGTATGATATAGGAATTTCCGGGTAATCGAGGGATGATCACTGTAGTTTCTCATGATGCCGATTGCAATTTCCTCATTGCGATGTGGCAGCCACGGAGTTGCATGACTCTTGCATATCGGTGTCGCTCTTGACAGGCGGGGAAAGACGTCTCCATAACCTCAAAGGAGTCCCCTGTCAACCGTCGAACGAACGTGATGCCGGTCGCAGTCACTGGAGCCATCATCCATTTTACTAAAAATTCAATCGTCTTCAGATTCTTCAGATGATGAAAATGCGTCAATCATACGGAATCGCGCATTGTAGGCATGAGCAAGTACGAACACGACTGTAGTCGCGTATATGTCTGTGAATGACAAGGTAAGTCTCGACCTGTTGCGTTGCAGCGTATAGCACACCGCACAGAGACAGCTTGAGCTTCGGGAGGCGGCGATGGAAAATGGGACATGGATCAAGGCACGAATAACTGCCTGTGCTGCTGCACGGCTTATGAGGAGCGTTTGAGCATGTATTGACACGATAGCAGAGGCACAAGGAGCACACAGAGTGTCGTCCGCTAGGGGCAAAGAACACGAGCTGGACGAGAGTCTACAGGCTTCAGGGTCTGATTCGAGTGCGCACGTCGAATCGCCAAGCTGCAAAGATACATCCAAAGGAGAAACAGCTCGCGAAAATCTAAAGGAGAGCGGAACGCGGAGAGTGCCATCATGGCCTGTGTCCATGCTCAGGAGGGCCCTTATGGAGGGGATCGGGGCGCCAGGAGACTTGGACGTTTAGGCACGTATCTCAAAGCCAGTACATGACAGTGATTCTGGCTGAGGAATTCATGTTCTCAACCTTGAGCATTTTTCTTCTCATTGATGCTGAGCACCCCGCTTGAACCCATCTGTCAGATATCGCCCTGCCATCCGCCACAATTTCGCCGCGATTGAACCGCCTGTGGGCGAGTAAATAGGCGATATCCAATGTCCAATTCGTTCATGAACTGACCTCTTGAAGTGCTGAGCCTGAATCGTCAACGCATTGACTTGTTGGTCGTACATTATTACCTCTCATCTCATGCATATGAATTGATCTTCAGCGGGATTGGAGAGCTTTATTTGCATAGTCACAATGGTTTGTATCTGGATTTGATATCTTTACAATCTATCTAGTGGGCTCACTTTGCGCGTCGTCCGTGGTTTTAGGAGTCCAGTTAGGATTGACAATGCAGGAATTAGACTCGATGCTCTCACTGTCGTATTGTTCATCTTCCCCTGCTCTTGCTAGACCACCTCGGGCAGAACAACAGGCTTGGTCCCAGTGCGACTAAGGATACTCAATGGATCTGGAGTTGAGCCACCTGGTGGCTAAGATCCATCACCGGGTTCTTCTTCACAAGCGTCAACCCACGTATTGGTCAGAGGAAGAACAACACACCTCACTGAGTCGGGGTGGAGTTGGACGATAACGGCATAGTTCAACGACCCATCGGATTTTGTTTGTCCCAGTATACCCAGACACCTCAGACCTTTGGCGAATGCGGCGGATGACCTCGGTACGACGTTGGTCAGCAGCTAATCCACCAAGACCCAATGTTGCCCTGGAGAAGAATAAGTAGCAAATGCAGTCATGAGGAACACGCACCTACAAGGCGACGTCATCTGTATCTGGTACAGCATTGACGAGTGCGTTCAGAGCAGCCTTGTGTGCACAATCAGCACGGAAATAGGAGGAGGAAGAGAAATTAATACTTCGCATTAATAGACTACTTGCCATACTTAAGTCAGCTTGGCGGAACAGTAAGAGACGATGGCTTCATCACCATTTCCTTGTGGAAGGAACGAGACTTGCCAGATGAGATGGACTTTGAAACTGCACTGGAACAGTTTGGATGGCTGCATGTGACGTGGCAAATCGTGGCAAATCGTGACCCTTGAACCTGTTGAGTCTAGGACCTTCTGTCTCTCGTACGTACCTTTCCTAATGCTGAAGGGCTCCTTTCGCTGCCATTGAAGCCAGGGTGGCCGGTGATGCAGCAACTAAGAAAGACGCCAGCCGAAGCGCCTCCGAGAAAAAGGAGCACGTCTAATGTCAACAACAAAGGTGACGATACGAAGGACGAGCACGAAGACGACACCGTCCTAAGCATCATGGGTAGGGGTTGTGAACGTTCCTTCAGGACCTTCACTTCGAAAGAAAAAAGAAAAAGCTTACATAACAATGTTGTTTCGGTTGCATTGCATGAATGACTTCGACACATCAAATCAACATTCACCAACTCCTGCTCATTTTTGACGGAGGAAGCCATAGCTACATCACGGCACGTACATATAAGGTGTCGTCCATTTTACTGTTATCTTTGTAGCTACCAATATTCGCAGAAGCTGTTACTCACATTGTCCATTTTTATCATGATCGCATTCACCTCGATAGCATTCTATTGTCTTCTAATCGTGGTATCTCGTCATGTCTGATGAACAAGAAGGTGCTCAGACTGGATCGTCTCAAGAGTACAATCCCAGCGCAGAACTTCAAGAAACTCCCAAGCTAATTTCTACTCTTTTACCGTCTCTTGAAATGCCTTCGCATCGAACAAACCTTTCTACCTCGTCAAATGAATCCGACGTATCGATTGGTTCTGCATCGAGTGGTTTATATTCCATTTCCATCTCTGCCACCGAAAGCATTACCGTCACCATCAGTGGGGACGTCCGGAAAGATATGGTCATTATGATCCAGGACAAAGACAGATATCCTACCGCCACGTTGCAAAGGCTCGCTGACCTACATTTAGAGAAACTCGAGAACGCTCCCCGAGACAATCGACTACTACGTACACCCGAAACAATTAAAGAAAAACTTGATGCACACAAGATAATCCGGGCGATGTGGGACTACATTAAAGATCAGACCGGAGAACGATACGATCATCCAATTCGCTATACAGCCGCTGCAATCGTTACCTGTGACGATGACATTCAGAAATTTGTTGCACTAGCGAATACATGGTTTGGACTATTCTTGTGGCCGTGTAAGCATCGAATAGTTGCATTTCGATACAAAACGATACTCATTTCGCAGTCCGAGCTCAATCCCATTATGTTAAAAGCACACTCTCTGAAGCAGCGACTCCGACGGTCGACGAGACAGCATCGGCATTCCAACATACTAGCTCTTCTAAGCCCAAAAACTGTGATGAGAAAATGGTAGAGGTGGTAGGATTTCATTAATTTCTATGTGACAGATTCGAGCTTCTGTACTGACAAAGCAGTAGGTCCTATACCGAGACAATTTTACATGCGTAGTCTCAGGGATGCAATTCGAAAAAGCTCACAACTATGACGCGAAGCGCGGTGTTGCATGTGTGGAATGCGCCCATATTTTCAAACGATCTGTAGCAAGTTTCTCGACGAGCAGAGTAAGTCGTTCAAATTCCGGTCTTCTCTTGCCACATATCGCTTTCCTTATAGCAGGATAGTAACGCAATCACCACTCTCGACGTCGTTCACAACTATTGTCCCCAGCCGACATGGAGTCTCGAATTACAAGACGAAAAATTCGATTCGCCGTGTAATAGTATCGCTTTGGAACGTAATACTCACATATATTTCGACGAATACAAATTCTGCTTTCTGCCGGTGGTGAGTATCTTCATATCTCTGGCATTCGGAATTTATTCACGCTTCGCAGGACGGCAAGGCCAATACCTACACGTTGAAGGCTTTCCAAGAACTCGGAGGGTGTATTCCTATCCCAGTCGACGAAGAGATCACTCTCAAAGACAACTCACACTTGCACACGACTAAAGCGCCCGACCCCGCACCTATGAGAGCAACGCAACTGCAAGAAGCTGGACCCGCGCCACGATCCGTTGATCTTCCCGATCCCTGGTTCTTTTCCGTTCATGTTGCCGTCGCCCACGTCTTACATGCCAGCGGCGCAGCTGAATTTTTCGACAGCTTCTTCGGGCGTGATTTCGTAGGCTACGATTCTCGTGTAGAGATGAAGGAAGTACGGGATATCGAGTTGAGGTTTATGAGGATGGATCTCGAGGACGCATTCTTCCCGTAAAAACCCAACACTCTTGCGGGACATCTACTGTACATACTTTCTGGAAACGCATATTCGATCTGGAGCCCAATTGTTCTGTTGTACGAATGCGATACAGTCATAAATACGAATGACGCCAAACACTGCTGTATAAAAAGTATAGGGAAAAAATATGACGGAGGACGAAACATGAACAAAGAAAACAATGGTATAACGCTCGAACAGAGAAGCCATCACTTGACGATCTCAGGTGCATCAATAAAGATCCTCTCCACGTCCTTCCACTGCGCCTTCGGATTCCCACCAGCGCCAAACACCTTCTCCCTCTCGACCCAATACTCCAACAAATCGCCCAGCCTCGACGGAGCCCAAACCCTCTCTCCCGTATCCCCATCCGTCTCAGCCCTGAACCACCTCGGACGATGCGGCGGCATCCTCCCTTCCTCCCTAGCGCGCCTGATCGTTCGCTGCTTCTCTTCTTGCTCACCTTTGAGCTCGTTCGCAAGTTGATACCTTCCGAGCTCAAACGCGCGCTGGTCAGGTCGCAGGCGACAGTCTGTCGGACACAAGAACGGCTTCAGATCCGGAGGACAGTCGTTCAGCGTGATCGCGAATGGGGTCAGGTTGAACGGCGTCCCAGACGGCTTGTCCGAGTTTTTCCACAGCAGAAAGTGATGCGGCGTCGAGGGTGGTGAGTGGGTAGAAGGCGAGGTAGACGACATCGATCCAGAGAGCGTCATGTCGGGATTGAAGAACGCACCGCTCGCTTCCCGTGCGATAAGCTGCGAGTTCCACCGCCCGGCAATGTCATACGCGACTTGGCCTGTCGAATCAAACACGTGTCCCGCAATCTCATACGCATCTCTGCCTCTCCATCCGCGCGGCTTGAACGTCAACACGCATTGGTCTCCCGTCCGATGATTCGTGATCTTCACAGAGATAAGAGAGTGAGCGCCAAACCTCAACACCATCAAAAAGAGAAACAACGCACAATCATATCCCCATAGTGATCAATCGTAGGCGACCCAAGTATGAACCCAGAAACGTTCGTCGTGACCTTTTTCCATGTATAATGCTCCACTACCTTGCCCTCGCTGAACACACCCGTCGCCGCGGGATAGTCTGGTGCCCACTCTTTCGGGAGGAGCAGCTCGGCGTGCGCGACGCCCGTCGGACGAATCTCGAACGACTTGCCCATAAACTTGTTCTGCGCGTCGACCTTTGTCGCATCAAGGATCAGCACATTGTCTTGGGGGACCATATGTTTACGCAATTCCTCACCTCTCCAAAGTAGTGCCACAGTGGGGACTCGGCCCAGCACGCCGATATAGGCGGATGATGGCTGACCTGCTCCGAGACGTAGCGGTAATCCTTGTCGACCCTCACATACTCAAACGTCTCGCTCTGAAAACAAACAGATAAGTCAAATACATCCATCCATCACGCACGAGTAGACTCGCCAGCATGGGGTTGAACGGTTTTGCGATCCGTCCGATCGTGGAAGAATAATTCGACATTGCGAACGCAGCGACAAACGCCAAGCGGCGCAGCGAGTCTTCTTCATTTGCCGCAGCATCAACTATCAAATATTAAACGACGCCCGAAGAAGAAAATAAAAAAGCCAACTACTCACGACACTCTGAAAACTCCATATCCTCAGCCTATACGTAAAACAGTCAGCACCAACAGAGAGAGAAAATACACGCAAAAGACAAACCCACCATTCTCTGCAACATGCTCGTCGGCTCATTGAAAAACACTGGAAAACTGATCCTGGTCAGATCCTTCCCGATGCTGTGCTTCAGCACGCTCCACAAGCTCGTCGGCGGACGTTCGGCCGCAAGCTTGAGCGTCCTGCGAAGATGTTTATACGGCTTGTAAGGCATGAGATCAAAGCTCTCGTGATGTGGAGGCTTTTCGGGATGCGCCTCGGAAGGAACGAGCGCCTCGTTCACGATCAGGTTCGGCAGAGTGCCAGACTCGATCGCGTCGAAGAACTCGTCCTCCTCGTCCGTGTCGACGGCACTCGAGTCGATCGTCGGCGTGCGCGTGAGCGCGAGCTTGGACGTCGTGGGCAGGAGAGGAGGGGAAACGACTGTGGGTGCCGGCGCGACGGCCGGTGCTGGCTCTTTCGGCGGTGGTGCTGGAGCCGGAGCTGGAGGAGGCGCAGGCTGAGGTTGAACCTCTGGTATCACGAGCTGCTGCTGCTGCGCCGCAAACGAGCTCTGTCTCCTCCTAGCCGTGCTCAACCCATCTAGACTCGCATCAAAAAACCTGCTTCCACGCCTCCTGCTCCTGGTTCTAAGCTCCCTCTCAAGGTCCTCACCCTCCCTGACAGCCGTAGCAAGGCTCTCCTCCCAGAACCGCTGCCTGCCCTCCTCTCGCCTGACTTTACGTCGCCACCACTCCTCGCGCTCGCGCGCCATCTGAACATATTCCGCCACCATGCCCTGCGCCGCAGCGAAGGAATCCTTCAGCGCGTTCCGCACCTCGGCGAAGCGTGCTGACGCGTCTGGCGGGACGGGGAGGCTGGACAGGAGCTGCGACGTGAGCTCGAGCTGCGCCATCGTCGTGTTGGCATGCAAGTCAAACGCCTCGTCGTACGGCGGCGCAACGGCGCTGCGTGCGCCAGAATCCGCCGAATCGTCATCGTTCATCTCGCCGTCCTCGTCATACCCGTCGTCTGGTAAGCCCGGCCCGGCCCCGCTACTGTCCCGCGTCAGATCAGGATTGTCCAAACGAAGACTCGGGCTAGCATCGCCATCCTCAGGTGAGGGGCCGGGCGCTGCGGCAGACAAGGACACGTTGGCGAGATCAGCGCGCGAGCTAGCGAGCGAGTCACGGTCGCGGTCGCTGGCAGTCGGATGTCCATGCTTCATTGCGAAGCGCGAGATGGTGCCGGAAAGCTTGTGCGCGTGTTGGTGATGATGCTGGGAATGCGCCGACTTTGTGGACTTTAGGCCGCTGGAATCGCTCTCCATGCTCTTGCGACGCTCGACATCCGTCGTGGTCTCACGCTGCTTGTACCACTCGATGCTCTTACCGATGGCCTGGGTCCATCGGGACGCCTCTACGGGGTGGTTCGCCTTCATGTACCACTTTTGTATGGAATGATGCCCGCGGGATGGCGTAGAGTGAACTTCAAAGCGCAGACGATCGTTGCCGAGCGCGGTCTTGAGCACGGCGGTCTTCATCGATATGGAACCACGGCTGGCGACAGTCTCGTCTTCCTGATGACGATAATCTGCCTTTGAAGTGAGTATATGCGCACATCGATTGGTCAGAACAAGACGCACAAGACAAGACGCCGTTCTTGAGAACAAACCAGCGCGTGTTGTAGCCCTTTGCGACGTTGGTGTATTTGTTCAGGTAGCCTCTGAGGGTCGGAGGCTCGGACGCAGGGGTTTCGATGAGGGTCGTGTCATGATTCGCGTCTGCAACCAGAAAAATCAGTCAACGACTTGAAAGTCCAGCAAGAAGGTAACTTACATTGCCTCAAAAACACACGGACCTTGTCATCCTTTCCTGCGCCATCATAAGGCATCTTGCCTCTGCGGTCGCGCACAAAGACGTCAGCACCCGCACGCACGGCGAGCTCGATGAGTCGCAGATCCTTGCGTCTGGCAGCCTCGTGGAGGAGCGAGGTGCCCGAATCGTCATCAAGGTACGACAAGTCGACGAACCGGATGCGCGGCGACTCGAGGAGAGAGAGGAGTGCCTGAGGCGGGGGCTCGTTTGGCGGAGAATGGACGTAGCTGTGCAGAAGCGAACGATAGGAAGCGTTGAGAAACGAGTGAGAATCTGTCCTGCGCATGAGAAGATCGAAATACGGCAGACAGAAAGATGAGACGTACCATTTATGGCGCGGACGACGTCTCTGTTCTTGGCGACGTCCCTGCACGTCCTGCCCTGCCTATCGCGGAGCGTATCGTTGATCGAGTCCTGTTCGAGCAGCAGGTTGACAATGTCGACGCGACCGAGCGATGCTGCGAGGTGCAGCGCCGTCGTGCCCGAGCCCGGCGGGTGCACGCCGTTTGGCGATATGGCGCGATGCGACAACAGCAGCGCGACGGTGTTGACTTTTTTTTTTTAATCGAAGATCGGTCATCGCTCTCCGTCATCATCACTGTGCAAGCCACCCACCTGTTCCGCATCGAATCGCAAGGTGCAGCGCCGCAGCGCCGGTGTCCAAGTCACCCTCCACCGAGTTCCGTTTGTCTTTTCCAATCTCGGCCAGGAAAGGATGGATCAACGCTGGGTCTCCTAATCCCCAACAAAGTCCCCAATGAGCACGTAGCACCATATTCACGACAACGAAAAGCTCTCACCGCTTCGGAGAGCCGCGAGGAGCTTGACTTGGTACAGAGGCTCTGTGGAGGCTGGGTGCATGGTCAGCGGATACGAGTGAGAAAGGAGTTACAATATGTGCCAAGTGGCACTTACTGGAGGCAGTGACCGGAGATGCCGGACTGTCGGCCATGGCGGAGTTGTAGGCGTAGAATTGCAGAGAGAAGCCGTTTTGGATTTCAGTCAAAGGCAAGGGCACTGTCGTACAGTAAGGCGAACATCAATTTATTATGTAAGATAAGGGGTTCATCTTGTGCGACGTCAGTCCCAGTGCTCCCAGTGTCGTATTCTTCATCCTCTCTCAGGCAGAACAACAGGCTTGGCCCCAAGGATATTCAATGGATCTCGAGTTGAGCCACCTGGTGGCTAAGGTCCATCACTGGGTTCTTCTCAAGCGTCAACCCACGTATCGGTCAGAGAAAGAACAACACACGGGTGGAGTGGACGATAACGGGATGGTTCAAAGGCCCATCGGTTGTGTCTATCCCAGCATACCCAGACACCTCAGACCTTTGGCGGATGCGGCGGATGACCTCGGTACGACGTTGGTCAGCAGCTAATCCACCAAGACCCATTGTTGCCCTGGAGAAGGATAAGTAGCAAATACAGTCCCAAGGGACATGCGCCTACAGACGACGTCATCTGTATCTAGTAGAGCATTGACGATTTCGTTCAGAGCAGCCTTGTGTGCACAAATCAGCACGGAAATAGGACAAGGTGGGGCTCTCCGCGACCTCAAAAGATGTATCTGGTCGCACGACCTCATCGACTTCAGGACGATCTACAGCGGTGAGCCTCAGTCTAAAATTTTCCGACGAATTCGAGAGCAGGGGAACGGATTGGCGACGATGTCAGGCCCACTAGCTGTATGCACATGGAATGATGTTTCGGCCTTCGACTCATACCGTACCGTAGCTCCTGAGCTACACACAGATGGCAGAAATTGAGAATTGGGGATTAGAAGTGAAGTCATGAACGACTTCTGCATGCATGTCAGTGTCGCTTTTCAGCCTGCTTCGAACCCGTTGCATTTTAGCATGCGAAGACAAAGGCCTCGGAAGCATGACACGGTTGTAGGAATGTTATGTAAAGAAACGTGGGATGCCAAAGCCTCCCTAGGTCTCGCCTCATTTCGCTATGGTTGACCTAGGACACGCCTAATCGGCCGTCCTCACCAACATCCGCAGACGGAGAGGAAGGCGCAGGATTCTGCGCCTCACTTCGGACGCCAGGCACATCCGGTTTGTCACCGTCGTAAATCGCGCCAGTGCCCGCCTTTGACTTTGGCCATGGCTCCTCGTCCACATCGCGCTGATCGGCTGCTCCCACATCGTGTCTGGCCTCGCAAGCCCAAGGTGGATCCTCAACACCAGCAAAGCAGGCGCAATCCCCTAGATAGATCGTAGTGTCAGGCGTAACGTAATTGACTGCTGATGATTCTCCGTACCGGCGTGAGGAATGCAAAGGCGGCGACGACGCCTGTGAAGGCGTTCGCCGGGTAGTTTACAACGCTGAGGATACCGATCACCAAGAGCGGAAGGGAGTACAGAAGCGCCGACTCCACCACGAGCTCGATGACGAATTTGAATCGCCGCACCCCTTGCCCGCGGCCGATCATGTATATACGCAGGATGATGAGGAACGACGCAGAGAGCGTGATCGCAGCACCAAGGAAGGATGCCGCGGTGTCTACGGCATAAAGCAGCGCGACCACCCCGGTGTGCGAGGATCAGTATCAGTCAGTGGCGCGAGGACGGCCAAGGGATAGAGTGCGTAGTTCTTGATTCCTTGCCATGGGACCATCAGTGACGGGCTTGCTGGATCTTACACAACAAGGAAATCATACCTGCTTCAACAATGGTCAGGAAGCCGAGGATGGTGGCGATCCATGTATTCCGATTCCACATCTTCCAGCATCTCCAGACCTGGAAGCCATGTCAGTAAGTATCCCAGAATGAGACAGACGAATGAACGCACGATCAGTCCATCGGCGATCACAAGTCCTATATTCACAAAGATGTTTGTCCATAACAGACCCGGCACAGATGGTAGGTTGAAGCTGTCGTAGACCTCCTCAAAGGTGTCCTTCATGAAGGACCGAATGCCGACAGTGCCGCCGATGATCGAGCATACTGTCAAGACAAATTGTATGAAAATCAGGCTCGTGATGATGAATCCTTTCCGCTTCTCGCGTGGTTTCACTGCAAGTGTCATGTAATGAAAAATGCTGCTATCGTAAAAGTGAATACGCACCAAAGGCGTGCACCATCATGAATGCAACAATTGACATATATATGCCTAGGCAATTCAGGTCACCAGCATCCTCCAGATAAATGATCATGACATACCGGATAGGAAGGCGAAAAGAAGCTTGCTATGAATTTCATAGGCAAAAACGTCCTGGAGTTCAGGCGGTAGTGTTAGAGGTCTGTCAGACATGCTGCAAAGGGCGCTAAATGGAGTTCCTATTTATAACTGGGTAAACCTGACATCGCTGAACCCATAAATGAATTGCGGAGCAGGGAAAAAATGAACCAAACCGCTGCAGGGTCCACTTTTGATGCGTTTGCTTTCCCCGAAGAAGTACGGCAGTAAGGGTTGCAGAAGAGCGCTCACGGTGGCAATACGATATGCCTTATCGGCACGAACGATGTTGAGAGGCACAGAGTCTTACGCGCTCTTGATGCACAGACAAGCTCCTTCGGCAGTCCGGGTATTAATTTGAAGACTTTGAACGTTGTAAATATTCCAAGTTCAAGCTTGAGCGGCACTCACAAGTACCGATGAAACATACCGTTGTGGAGCGACATAGCGGCCCTTGCAAAACACCAACAGTTTGTCGGAGGCCTCAAACAGGCACGAAGGATGATGGCCCCGACCAGTTTAGACGCCTACAGAAAAGGCCCTTGATGCAATGTAATTTGGTGGCGCAAAGGCTACTATGAGTGTTCTCATGACTTTCGAACGCTGGTGGACGTGAAGGCGTCGATGAGTGATCCTTGAACTTAAAGCAAAGCCACATGAAACCGAGATACTCGAGTGAGAATAGTTATGGAGGGCAAAGCTGAGCTGAAAAGAACAAGTGCTGAAGATATCGTTATATTTATCATGGCAAGCACATCATACAGTGCCATTAGAGGTAGCAAGCTAGGCAAGCTAGACACTCGGCGACGGAATTGACAGCAGGAGACAAGGAGGAAGTGGGAGAAAAAGTAAGATATTGCACTGGATCATGAATTAGACGCTGGTACCTATATGGATCAGGACTCTTCCGACGTGTTGCTGGAGTTACTAAGTGGTGGAAATGGACTGTGGAAGGAGCGTAAGAGTTCGATTCACCATGTCATTGTCACGTGCACCCTTCGCAATCACTAGCTATGCGTCCGAGTCTCCCAGCGCCCCGATCTCTTCCATAAGGTTTCCCCTACGCATGGACACGGACCCAATGGTATTTTCAGCGTTCCACCTTGTTGTGGATTTTGCAGGTCATATCTTCTTTCAGCGTGTCTTTGCGACTTGGCTATTTCGACATTTGCAAGGCTTGTCGTCCTGCCTCTGAACGATGCATTCGCCCTCTTCGGTCCAGGTACGAAGCCGCCATTCGTTCATCCAGCGTTTTGCGTCCTGCATCATGCACGCATGGTCGACTCTGAGGTCGAGGCATCCAGACGTTAGGCCTTTAGGTGTAGTGCGATCACGTTGTTTGGGGATGTTAAAAGAAGATCGCCGAGTTTTGCTTCTGCTGTTCCGTCTAGCTCGCTTCATCGCCCTTAGCAACAAGTTGGGTCTTACGTTGTCGTTTTCCCAGCACACACGCAACTATAGTCGTGTTTGTGGTTGCCCATGCGTACAGAGCGCCCTTCCTTACGATTGAGGCATTTTCATCGTCTGAAAACGATTGGACTTTTAGTAAGGTGACATGAGACTGCGAAGCAATCCAACATGGTCACATCAATCGCTCCGGTGACGGCGACCAGTGGCAGCATCACGTTCGTCCAACGGTTCACAGAGGACTCGTTTGAAGAGGTTGCGGAGACGTCTACGTCTTTCCCTATCTGTGGTCAACATCCTCTGGAAAGATGCCAGTTTGGTCGTCGTGCAAGTAATCGCCGACGGTTTGATCTGTTTTTTCTGTGTGGGTTCTCATTCTCATGCGCGAGACAGATCTGGAGGTGTGAAATCGTAATGTGTGGACTGCGGCGCCTCTTGCGTTCTTGATGTGTTGTTTTGTTCGTAACGTCGTCTGTAGTACTGAAGGTTATGACCGTAGCTTATAGCGATTCTAATGCTACCACCGATTCCGACCCAGCGTTTCGAGGCTTTATAAACTATGTCGCAGAGATGGCAACGTCCTTCATCGGAGCCGCAGTCCTGCCGACGGCGTCGGTGCTCATCATCCTGTGCATATATTCGATCGCGCATACGGAGGACGCGCGGCGGTTCAAGCAACTTGTTGGGCTCGTCGCTATCTGAAGCAGTGACTCTGGTGGGAGCCCTTCACTGCCGTGAATTTCGGGCTGCGTGCTCATAGGGATTTTGTTGTGGATGAAAGACCCAGCGTCGGTCTCATTCAGCCCCGCGCCTTCGGACAGGTCTGAATGGTCGATCCCAAACCCAAGGGGCTCTGCAGTCACGTTTGACACTAGAGTGTATCGCAAACGATGTCTACACATCAAAACCATGTTGCTGTATATAAAGGTGTGCGGAAAATTTGCTAGAAATTAGGATACGTCCTCGAAGGCTGTAGGGTTTCCATGGGAGAGTTCATACTCAAGATCCAATTTCATAAACCTCAACTCGATGTCTCGTACTTCCTTCATTTCTGCACTTGAACAAGGGCCCACTCCGTCATGCTTCAAGAAGCTATCGATATATTCAGCTGCACCACTAGCATGTAAAACGTGGGCGACGGCAGCATGAATAGATAGGAACCAGGGGTGAGGAAGTTCGATGGACTGTAGCGCAGGGCCTGCGGCTTGCGATCGTGTTTCCATTGTGTGTTCAGGAGCAAATGCATCAGTAGTATGCAAGTGCGAGTGATCCTTGAAGGTGAGCTCTTCGCTGTCACGGAAAGGAACGACCCCATGGACATCCTCGAATGCCTTCAACTTGTAAGTATGATCCTTGCCGTCCTGCGAAACGTGAATAAATTCTGAATGTCAGAGACATGAAGACACTAACCACCGGTATAAAGCAGAATTTGTATTCATCGAAATATATGTGAGGATCAGAATGCATAGCGATACCATTACACGGCGAATCGAATTTTTCGTCCAGTAATGAAAGACTCCATGCCGGTTGAGGACAATAGTTGCGAACGATATCGAGAGTGGCCATTGCGTTATGATCCTGTTATAAGAAAATGATATGTGGCAAGAGAAAACCAGGATTTGAGCGACTTACCTTTTTCGCCGAAAAATTTGCTACAGACCGTTTGAAAATATAGACGCATTCCAAACGTGCAGCTTTGAGCTTCTTGTCAAAGTGGTGAGCTTCAGGCATTTGTGAACCTGAGACTATGCATGTGTAATTGTCTCGGCATAGGACCTACCGTCATGTCAACAGGTGCTCAAATCCGCCACATAAGAGGTTAATATCCCACCTCCTTTGCCATTTTTTCATCACGGTTTTTACGAACAGTGTCTTGGAACGTTGATGGTGTCTCATTGAGCGTCGGAGTCGCTGCTTCAGAGAGTGTGCTTTTATCGTAATGGGATTGAGCTCGAACTGTGAAATGAGTATCGTTTTGTATCGAAATGCAACTATTCGATGCTTACACGGCCACAAGAATAGCACAAACCACGTATTCGCCAGTGCGACAAATTTCTGAATGTCATCACTGCAGGAAATGATTGCAGCGGCTGTGTAGCGAATAGAATGCTCGTGTCGGTCTCCAGTTCGATCTTTGACGTAGTCCCACATTGCCCGGATTATTTTGTATGCATCAACGTTTTCTTTGAGTGTTTTGGGTGTATGTAGCAGTCGGTTGTTTCGAGGTGTATGCTCGAATACCTCTAAATGCAGGTCGGCAAGCCATTGCAACTTCGCGGTAGGATAACTGGCTTTGTCCTCGATGATGTTCGCAATGGCCTTCTGGACGTCCTCGCCAATGGTGACCATAATGCTCTCAGTGGAAGCAGGAGATGTGTCACTCGATGCATTCTGTATTGGCATAGCTGATTCGGCGGATGAGGTAGAAGGCTCTGTTTGATGTGAAGGCATTTCAAGGGACGGTAAAATAGTCGGAAGGAACTTGGGTGTTTCCTGAGATTCTGGGCCGGAGTTCGTCGACTGTTCCGGTGATTCACTTTGGGCAAGCTCATATTCATTAGACATGATGTGATGCTGCGATTGAGAGACGATGAAATGTTGCAGAAACGATGATGATGAGGATAGACAAAGAAAATAGCACGAGGCGAGATGCTGGAGATTCAAAATTCTGAGGTCGTCAACGGAAAGCAGAATCTTCAATACACATATATAGTCAATAAGACAACATTTTCGAATGCGAGAAAAGGGTTTCAATTAATAGCTAACGTAGCGTCATCCTCATCCCACTCTCTCCGATGAGTTCTTCTGAAGAATTTCCTCGTAGTTGCCGACAGCAATCTGCATGCCGACTGCCGCCTTTGATAGGGCAGCTGGAGTCACCTTAACCCTCTGATTCAGGCATTTCCGAACAGGTCTGCATCGTCGTTCCGAACTTACACGCCCGCAACTACGCTTGATACTGAAGTGTATCGTAAACAATGTTTAATATTCTGGAGTCAACATATCAAGACAACGAACGCTACATAAGAATGTACAGAAAATATTGGAATTTAGAGACGTCCTAGAAGACTATAGGATATCCACGAGAGAGTCCATGCTCAAGATCCAATTTCATATGCCTTAATTCGACGTCTGGTAGTTTCTTCATTTCCGCACTTGAACCAGGGCCCACGTTATCATGCCTCAAGAAGCTGTCGATATATTCAGCTGCACCACTAGCATGTAAAACGTGGGCGACGGCAGCATGAATAGACAAGAACCAGGGGTCAGGAAGTATGGACTGTGGCGCAGGGCCTGCGGCTTGCGGTCGTATTTCCATTGTGTGTTCACGAGCAGGTGCATCGGTAGTGTGCCAGTGCGAGTTGTCCTTGAAAGTAATCTCTTCATCATTCCTTGGCAGAGGAATGAATGCCCTGGGGAAGTTCGGTGAAAGTCCGGAATTTGTAGGTATCAGTCTTGCCCTCCTGTGAAATGTAAATAAGTTATAGATGTCCCAGAGACGTCAAGATACTAACCACCGGTATAAGGCAGAATTTGTATTTATCGAAAAATATGTGAGTATTGGGTTCCAAAGCGATACCATTAGATGGCGAATCGAATTTTCCGTCTAGTAATGAAAGACTCCATGCCATTTGGGGACAATAGTTGCGAACGATATCGAGAGTGGCCATTGCGTTATGATTCTGTTAAAGGAAAAGCGATATGTTGGAACAGAAAACCGGAAGTCGAATGACTTACGTCGCTCGTCGAGAAACCTGCTACAGATCGTTTGAAAATATGGGCGCATTGCACGCATGCAACACCACGCTTCGCGTCGTAGTTGTGAGCTTTTTCGAATTGCATCCCCGAGACTACGCATGTAAAATTGTCTCGGCGTAAGACCTGCTGCCATGTCAGCGCAGAGACTCGAATCCGCCGCATAGAAATCGATGAAATCCCACCTCCTCTGCCATTTTCTCGTCACGGTTTTTGGGCTTATTAGAGCCAGGATCTCGGAATGCTGATGCTGTCTCGTCGACCGTCGGAGTCGCTGCTTCAGACTGCGTGCCTTTATCATAATGGGATTGAGCTCGGACTGCAAATGAGTATCATTTTGTATTGAAATGCAGCTGTTCGATGCTTACACGGCCACAAGAATAGTCCAAACCACGTATTCGCCAGTGCGACAAATCTCTGAATGTCATCGCCACAGGTGACGATTGCAGCGGCTGTGTAGCGAATAGGACGCTCATATCGGTCTCCAGTTCGATCTTTGACGTAGTCCCACATCGCCCAGATTATCTTGTATGCATCAACCTTTTCTACGATTGATCTGGGTGTACTTATTAGGCGATTGTTTCGAGGAGTATGCTCGAGTATCTCCAAATGCCGGTCGGCGAGTCTTCGCAATCCGGCGGTAGGATATCTGTCTTTGTCCTGGATGATCTCGACCATATCTTTCTGGACGTCCCCACTAATGGTGACAGTGATGCTTTCGGTGGAAGAGGTGGAAATGGAAGATAAATCGCTCAACGCGGAACCCATCGATACGTCTGATTCTTTTGACGAGGTGGAAAGGTTTGTTCGGTGCGAAGGCATTTCGGGAGACGGTAAAAGCGTAGGAAGTAGCTTGGGTGTTTCTTGAGGTTCTGGGCTGGGGTTTTTGTACTCTTGTGGTGACCCATTCTGGGCAGCCTCTCGTTCATCGGACATGAGGGACATGAGGACACACCGCAATTAGAAGACGATAGAATGCTGCGGACGTGAATGCGACGAAAATAGACAAAGTGGGTAACACGAGGCCAGTTCAAGGCTTTGCGAATGTTGATAGCCACAATTTTCACTGCGCCACGAAGATAACCGTAAAACTGACAATACTTTACGCGTCCGTGCTGTGATATAGCTCCGTTTGTTGAAGACGAGCAGCGTTGAATTGACGCGTCGAAGCCATCCAGGAAAGGTAACCTAAACAACATTTGTTATGTAATCTTTTTTTTCCCACTCGCTCGAATCATTTCAAGGAAACGTTCACAACTCCTGCCCGTGGTGACGCCCAGCAATTGCAAATCGAAAAATACGTGTCTGGAAGCTGTACGTTTGATCAATACGAAAATAGGAAAATCGAATCTGGTCTCCTTCGTGTTCCAGATTGAATGGATCAACTCACATGAACAGAGACTTACATGCCAGGTATCTAAAGCGAAGTACATCATGACGAAATCGCCGAGTCTCTGGTTTGATCTATATCATCGTTGCTATGAGTTCATTTTACCGTATCTGTCTTTTCTCGCTGAGTCACATCCTCAGTATTCATGCACGCTCGCCATTCCGGTCACAACGGCAACACCACAGCCATTAACCGGAGTCAGTGCTGCAAACTTGGGCGTCAGATGCCAGGCCGATAATGGTAAAATGGAGGAAAGGGGGCGCCTGATTATCGCAAATCGCTCCTGCCGTTGACACGTTTTTCTGAGCCCCTACGACAAGTACAAACCACGAGGGCCGATTCAGAGTCTGGTTTGACATGCCTCGTTTCTGCTTGCTGTTCTGAATCTTCTCCTGTAGTCGCCTGTCCTTCTTTTTCTTTTTGAGATGAACATGCATAGCAGCCTGTTGATCTGCTAGGCTTCCTTTGGCCGCAGGTTTTCTGATGTCATCCAAAAAGATCCAGCTGGTACCTCGTCACTTATGGCAACTCGAATGGTGCGATGTTCTTCCTTCTGTGTTTTTTCAGACATGTTCCCATTCTAGGTGTTCGGCCAAGGTTCGAATCAAATGCTTGATGAAACTAACGGTTGAACGAGGGACGTCTCCATCTAGCCTCGGGAGCATGAATCTCAAACACGCCCGGCCGTATCACATTTCCAAATACTAAGAAGAGAAGAACATTAATTCACGCCTGACACAGCCTCACTCCCGGCCCGCTCTCTCCAACTTCAACAGTTCCTCGTAGTTGTCGATAGCAACATGCTCGCTGACTTCGGCAAACTTGCCCTCGGGAACCTTGATAAGGTGCTCCTGTCCATCGGGCGTGGTGAATCCCACGACGTCAGGGATTGCACATGCCGTCGTGTCTTGCGCAGTAGGCACGTCAAATTTAGCGGAGCGCCGAGCTGCAGCTTGAACGATCCAATTGGCGGATTGCCAGTTCGAATACGTGGGTGCATTGAACACGCTCGAGCCTAGAAAATCGAGTATGGTAAAGTCAGCATAATGCGGTTGCAAAGGAAGGTCTGGCTGAACTGACAAGCAGTACTGCCGGTTCCGCCGACGCCGCTCGTCGACGTGTGGCAGAGGTCTCCGTAGGTCGTGCCGAACCAGCCAGCGGGCATGTTCTGAAACTTGACCGACCAGCCGTAGTTGGTGCCCAGCCATTGGCAGCATGTGCCTGCGGGGACGTTGCTGCAGCACCCGAACGACCCGATGCAACTTCGGGACGTGTAGGCGCATATGTCTGCCGCATTGACGGAGGCGCGAAAGATAGACGCGTAGAGCGTAAGAGAACCGATAATAAGTAGCTTGAACATCCTAAACCAGGCCTGGTCCAGTGAACGACGTTTCTAGTATTCGTTCTTCGTCTTTTATACTCCAGCGGACACCGCGATTTCGGACTTCTTGGTATGGTCTGTTGCATCACACCTAAGGACCTGCAGAATAATTTATCCGCGATCGATCCAGGCAGGATGGACGTAAGACGAGGAACATGAAGCATTCTGACATCCCTACATGACATCGAAGCATGAGCTGAGCAGAAGTCAGTTCCTATGTTCGGAGCACACTCCCCAGCTTGGCGTCACATCACAGGCCTTTGAGTATCATTGATACGTGATCTTAACAGGCTTTCCTTCCCCTGTGCCTGCAGCGGCGGAAGGCGGAGACCATGCACTGTCAGACATGAATTTGAGGACGAGTTTTGACAGGCGCTAGCGACGGCATTTTGCGTCACTCGATTCACTCGAAACATTGATGCAACAGAAAATAAACTGGCGATTCAAAACCTAGACACCTTGGCGGCAACCTCGGGATTGAATGCATAACCCAATCATCTGGATCACGTTCACGGTCGGAAAGCAAACAATGATTGCATGGTTCGCATGCTCTCTGTCCAAGGCTTCCGTGCGAGGATACCTTGCTCTGCTCTGACATGTCGTGATCCTTATAGATCGCAGTCATGCCAAGATGAACCCCAATATACATTCAACAGAAATCACGGTCCACGAACGTTTTCGAGTACTAGGTGGAAGAAAGCCATCGATGAGCACCGCATCATCTTCGAGTATCGTTACTCTCAATCCGCTCTTTCTAATTTCAGTAATTGCTCGTAATTGTCAGCAGCAAGAATCTCGCTGATTACGGTAAATTGGCCCTCTGGAATCTTGACAAGGGGCACATGGCCATCAGACGTGGCGAAGCCGACCACGTCAGGAACCGCACATGCTGGCATGTTCTGGACTGCACGCATATCAAACTTGGCAGAGCGCGGAGCTGCACTTCGAATAGTTCAGCTGGCAGATTGCCAGTTGGAATACGTGGGGCCGTTCCACACGCTCGAGCCTGACTAGCGAAGTGAGCTCAATAACAGGGCCTGAAGGAAGAGGATAGACATACAATAGACATACAACCAGAACTACTGCTGCCGCCAATGCCGCTGGTAGACGTGTAGCAGAGATCTCCGTAGGTCGTACCGGACCATCCTACTGGCATGTTCTGGAATCTGACCGACCAGCCGTAGTTGGTACCGAGCCATTGGCAACTTGTACCATTTAAAGCATTTACCTGCTCGGCATCTCTTCCTAGATCGCAGAGAATCGTTGAACAAATTTTGCGGCTCACTCGGAGTCGGATGTAGCCTCAAATCTATGTCTGAACATGAATGTCTGATAGCGGCAGCGTTTGAAGAACATTCCGAGGGCCACTTACGAGGGGCAAGCCGTTGAGCTAGTCGATCTACGATGCTGCAGGGTCCCATGCATTGGCATAGTGGCCGAGCAAGCGGAGGTGCGTTCCATTTGTGCATCCCTGTTCTCGAGCTACCTCGCCGTTATTGCGGTGGTTCTGACAACGATGGCGGAGCAAAGCAAATCCAGCAACTTCGATAACATAGACAGTCAGGTGAGGTTACTCCGCCGTTGCCAATAGGTCATCCAGTGAATGCAGGCCTGCAAAACACCGAATTAAGATGTCAAGGGCGTGCATCTTGGGGATCGAAGTCTGCGAAATCATTATCGCTTCGAATCAGATGTTCTATGTCTTAGAACGTCTGCACAGAGACCGGCCCAAAGGAAATCTTTGGAGTACAACCGATTCTCATGACGGTCGTCCTAGAGCATAACTGGGATATAGAAAGGCGAAGGCGAATTGGGGGTCATGGTCGAGTGCTCTCAGAAATTGCGGAACTTGCCCGAGTTTTGCTACTAGAAGACTGTTTCGAAAAGGAGGCCATTTGAATATCTAAGTAAGAATCACGAGTTCGTCAACGGATCTCAACTATGGGCAGAGGCAAACGGAGCATCTTCAGCGTAAAGGGTAATTCATGGAGAATGAATAGATGTATGATCTGCTTGTTCTACGACGAGGACGCCAGCCGACGTCAAACGCGGCATCTTCAGAGAAAAGAGAGCATCCGTTATGAGCTCACTGCTTCCTCCCCCGATCTTCAAAATTATCTTGACCAGGTGCAGCTTAGTGTATGCAGGGAGTGTCAGGGCGGCATCCAGGGCGGGCCACACCTCGTAGTCACACAGAAACTCGACTTCACGAGACGTGACGGAGAAGCGCCAATATAGGAAGTCAATCACAATCGTAAGTCGCTCCAGCGGGCTGAGAGGTGGACCGCTACCGAGAGCGCTCACGAGCCAGGGGAGTGGGTCATATGGGTAACCACGGTTGAAGATGGTTTCGATAACCAGGGTATGCAGAGTGTGCATATTTTCAAAATTGTCTGGTCCTGGCATGAACGGACCTTTGAAGGTGGATGAAGTTCAATATCACTGCCGGTACTGACACGAGGCTGAATGCCTACCTTCGTGCGCCTTGCCCAGCTGCCCCCAGATAAAACACTGCAGAGAAGCAGCGGAGGCCGCCAAAGCGGGTCCAACAATATCAGTATTGCCTTGTAAGATGAGCTCTTGAAGTTGTGATAGATCAAGGAGAGAAGAAGGTTGTGCAAGTGCGTGAAGGAGCCGTTTTGCGGCTTTAGCGGAGCCGTGGACCTCAAGGATGCGTAGATGGCCGTTTCTTGGAGTGCGATGGCGTGGCGGAGACTGAAGGCGAAATGTGGGAGAGGATGGGACTGTATCATCAAAAATATCGACAACTCTGAGCTGCTTGAGGTGTTCAAAACGTGACATATCGGACGTGGGGAGGTTCGAGAGGTGGATCAAGGAAGGTTGGTCAGAAGAGTAGAGGAACAGAGGAGGTCCAATATTGACGATCTTAGCTCCTGCGAAAGCTTCACCCAAGATAAAGGCATCTGGTCCACATTCTGAATCGTCAATGATCGCAAATCATCCAACATTTGGAGTAAAGCTGGGAGTGTGTTCTCGATCGTCACCCAATCACGCATCCGAAACTCGGGCTTGGTGTTGGACGTAATACACAACTCCCGAATGTACGATGCGAGCCTTGGGTCATCTGCAAGCACGGAGTACAGATTCCGGGACTTTGTCGGATGGTCAAGCTCTACTACCGAGAAGAGGTAGCGACGCGTGTGAGGAAGAAAGGCCCGGCATACGAGTGCACATGCTCGCAAGGCTGGCTTGTCGTCGCGAAGCTCGTCCATTATGAGATTTAGGATGTCGACGGGTATCATAGACGCCATTTTGAAGAATATGTTCGAGCTTGAGAGCGTAAGAGTAACGAGCGGGTCTCAAGGTCCAGTTTTACTTCCGGATTATGTAATGGACTAGAGATGGCTGAACTGGTTCTCAGTTGATCTGTCGAAATTCATTCACATCCTTCATTGCAGGAATAATCACTGCAAAGAACCATTACCGAGGTCAATTCAGCAGGTTGACAAATGTGATACGTATACAATATAACTCTCATAATTTCATTCCAACATTGATATGAATCCCTTTCACCTGCGTATATCTGAAGTAGGGTCAGGCAACCGTTATTGACCTGAATGCACTAGCTGGAACCTAAGCTTTAATACGCACGTGTTGAGGGCATACTCCCCCAAATCCCGTCCGTTACCAGATTGTTTATAGCCACCGAACGGTATCGCTGGGTCAACGACAGCGGCGCAGTTCACCTAAAAGGGCCTCAAATCTACATCGCGGGATGCTGCAGCTTTTTCATACGTACACAGGCAATTCCTCCTTCCAATGCGTGTATGACGCGAATCGCTCGAGTGACATTTTCAGAGAATATATAGCACGCCAACCCGTAGTCACTCGCATTCGCCGCTTCAATGACCTCTGGAATAAATAATGAGATTCTCCGCAAGACACTTGTATGATCGATCCTGACCCTCTTCTGTCTTAAATTTAATGACGATTGCGACGGGCCCGAAGATCTCTTCCCTGGCTATTTTCATTTCGGGTTTGACATCTGAAAAGATGGTTGGCTGAATGAAGTATCCTTCGTCTCCGTGACGCCCTCCTCCGACTCGGATCGTGGCACCGTCTGTCTTCCCTGATTCGATATATCCTATAACACGCTGGTTGTATTCGTCAGCTCTCTGTTGAATGAGTCTGAGCAGAGGTCTCACGTCGAACTGCGTTTGAGATATTTGCGGACCATGTTGAGTTCCGTCGGCAAATGGATCCCCTGTAGCATCACCAAGAGCCTTTGCGCAGCCATGAATTTCTCCATGAATTCGTCGTAGATGCTTTCCTGTACGAAAACGCGGGAACCGGAGATACAAAGTTCGCCTGTGAAAGCTCGTTGGAATTCCTGTCATGATTTCGGTTATTATTTAGCTCACCCATATTATCGCTGGCGGGAAACCGGTCAGAAGCCAGGAAACGTCATGAGGACAGACTTACAAACTGCTATACGTCGCCCATTTCAGTGCCTGTTCAAGGTCGGCGTCGTCGAATATGATCGTCGGGTTTTTACCGCCGAGCTCCAGCGATACATCCTTAAGGTTTGATTCCGCGGCCGCTTTCATTATCTTGCGACCAGTTAAGGTGCTTCCAGTGAACGCGATCTTCTGAATCTGAGGGTGCTCGGCGATAGCTTGTCCCACCGTATTACCTAGGTTTGTTCCGTTGCAGCTCTATTCGTAAATGGTGAGTAGAAAGGCATGCTGACCGTAACCGTTGATGATATTGACAACACCGGAGGAAACCCTGCTTCGTTCATGAGGTCGGCCAGCTTGAGCGCTGAAAGGGGTGTCAACTCCGAAGGCTTCGCAGAGTGAGTTGCTGCTCTTTTTCGAAATAACAGGAACTGCACCTTAAGCACGATTGCATTCCCAGTGGCTAAAGCTGGTGCAATTTTCATGGAAAGCATGATCTATTGAGACTGTCAGATTTTCAAAACGTCGAACCCATCCACATCTTACCAAGGGGAAATTCCAGGGGATTATTTGCCCCTAAGAATCCATTAAAGTAAATGTGAGCCAATTGCTATTCTATTTACCACAACACCATAAGGCTCGTGGCGAGTGTAGGTGAACATGCTGTCATTGGTCTGAATGACGAGCAAGCATTTTAAAGGCTATGCCGTCGAAAGTATATAACCATACACACCTCAACACTTTTACCTTGAATCTTGTCAGCCCAGCCAGCGTAATAACGAAAGACAGATATCGCGAATGCAGTATCACGCGATTTTGCTCCGCTCCATATCTTTCCTATGAATATTAACTGAGGACCAACAGGCGGAATGGTAGGAGCGGTTCTTACCGACGTTCAGAGCCTCTAAAGCAGCAAATTCGTCCATGCATTGTTCCATCAAGTCCGCAAGCTTATTTAGGAGTTTTCCCCGGATAGCGCCGGGGCATTTGAATCCCCAGGAGTTCTGTAAGCCTAAGAAAGAATAGCTGAATGCGAATAGGTCAAGGGAATGAACATGACATACCTTTCTAGCGGCCTCGACGGCGATGTCCACGTCCTTCTTCGATCCGATGGAGACTGGAGTGATCAATTTCCCGGTGGCTTTGGAACCGACATGCATTAGAGTGACCATGCAGCAATTGTCACCAACGAACCTGGATTGACGACGCTTAATAATCGGATTCAGTTTTGACGAGCGTAGAAAGTTGTTACACTGTACATTAACTTACTCGATTGTCTCCTTATCGAGAGAGTCTACCCATTGACCATCAATAAAGAGGCTGTTCATTTAGGCAAGCGTGAGTGAACGACATAAGGAAACTGTTGATTATGCACCCCGTGTTGATGGTGACTTCACCCTTGTATGCGGGTGTATCAAATACATGAGCGAATGTTCCGGGCATGCTGGACGGCTGGGGTATGATTTGATGAGTGAGAGATTGCTCGTATGAGGAGGCTATCTTCAGGGTACCATTTATATTTCCTACACACCGCTTTATTCGGCAAAATAGGACCGAGGCTGCCAGTAAATGGCCGACATCGTAATCCAGATATTCTCTTCGCACAAGAGCCGAGGACATACCTTTTTAATGCACCCTAGTCGTCATGATGTTTATCTTGCGGAGAAAGCAGACATCACTAACCTCATTCAGAGTGCAACTCCATTTCATCTATCGTGGCTACTTCCTCCGTACCTTCGTGGGCATATCAAGATTTGGAAATTCGTTCGACGTTGCCAGTTTATTAGCCGGAAGATATGGACAGCATGGCACACATACAACATTATAATGTTGTCTTTCGACGAAAGGTATCATTCAAATAGATCAATATTGGCAGGATATCAATAGCAAGCCAACGTGGGATGAGGGCAGCTATACAGGTTAGACATTCTTTTAGAACTCTGTCAGCTTCAAAGTAAGGAGTTAGCCACATTACCAGGGTAAGGATCCCCGGAAAGCATGTATCCGAAAGGCGCTCGAATCTGTGAAAAGGCGTCTGCACCATATGTCTTTGATGTAAAGCTAGGATGCTGAACGCACTGTAGGAAGTATTAATTTACTGTCGCCTTCGTTCCGCCGTCTTGTCTCGACGTTGAAGAAGACATTGGTTGGCCTTCGGTCCAGAGTCGTGGGGAAACTTCCACGCCTGTACGTAACATTTCATTTGAGGCCTGTTGTCACCTGATTCTATGGCTTGATTGAATAGCACAGTTGGGCCACCGCCATCGAATAAGTAGATGGCACCGAAGGAGCTAATCTTGGGAAATATGTGGAATAGATAGACAGCGTTGATGGCATATGATGACGTTAGGGTTGATTGGAGAATTGATGAGGGCGCTACGCCGCGCACGAGACGTAAAGATTGTCCTGAATCAATTTTGCAACCTTGAATCGTATTGGTCACGCTCTACATATAGTACATCATATGGAAATGGAACGAAATAGCTATGAATAATGCTCTGCAGATACTATAAGCCTCGTCACAGCTTCGCTCCGAGGTTGACATGGATGCCCTTGACCTGCGTATATCTAGTCGAACAAGAAATCATTAGCGAGGACCGTTTGGATGGACAAGGGCGATGCGTACGTTTTCAATGCATATTCACCAAGTTCTCGACCTGTACCAGATTGCTTGTATCCTCCGAAAGGCACTGCAGCGTTAACAACAGCGGCGCAGTTTACCTGAAAGACGTGTGACGCTTCACCCGATGCCGATGAGATTATTCTGACATACGCATGCTATCCCTGCTTCCAGGGCGTGAAGAACGCGCAAGGCACGACCGATGTTCTCCGAGAAAACGTTGCAAGCTAGCCCGTATTCAGTTGAGTTTGCCGCTTCTATCACTTCTGCAACGGGGATTACTATGAAACCAATATGGGAAGAGCGATCAAGCGGACCAACCTTCCTCGGTCTTGAATTTGATAATAGCAGCAACGGGCCCGAATATTTCCTCGCGAACGATCTTCATCTCTGGCTTGACGTCGGTGAAGATTGTAGGTTTGATGTAATACCCTTCATCCCCGTGACGTTGCCCTCCAAGACAGACCGTGGCACCTTCCTTTTTGCCGGATTCAATGTAGTCCATGATACGCTGATTCCGAGTCAGAGCATATCAAAGACAGATACTGATAGACATAAATTACGTCAAATTGCGACTTGGAGATTTGAGGACCGTGTAAAGTTTCTTGTGAAAATGGGTCCCCAGTGGCTTCCCCCAGCGTTTTTGCGGCTGCTGTGAATCGTTCGAGGAACGTCTTGTAGATGCCCTCCTGCACAAAGATACGAGAGCCAGCTAAACAAATTTCTCCTGTTATACCATTAGATTAAGACAAGGCGTTAGCAAAAAATATCGCCTACCCTTGTTGTCGCTGCCCAAAACACTGGGAGTCAGGAGCGTAATGGCAGGGGATGGGATTAGGATCCTTACAAGACGCCGTAGGATGCCCATTTGATAGCTTGATCAAGGTCTGCATCGTCGAAGATGATTGTTGGACTCTTTCCGCCAAGTTCTAATGTGACATCCTTAAGATTAGATTTTGCGGCGGCTTCCATGATCCTGCGTCCTGTCAGTGTACTTCCCGTGAAGGCGATCTTCTCGATGCGGGGGTGTTCCGCAATAGCTTGACCAACAGTGTGTCCTAAGCAGAGTATGAAAAACTGATTTGATCTTCAACTCTTTCGATGGCAAGGTCGTATGCATGACACACCGTAACCATTGATGATATTAACCACACCATCGGGGATTCCTGCCTCTTTAATGAGGCCTGCCAACATTAATGCTGACAGTGGCGTAATTTCGGACGGCTGGAGTTTTAGCAGTTATCTGACTGCAAAGGACGGATGGAGTGCATCAATATCAACCTTGAGGACCACGGTGTTTCCCGTAGCAAGGGCAGGTGCTATCTTCATGGCTAGCATGATCTATTTAAATGGTTTGACTTAACGGACGTCAGTGATGGTCTTGTGCATACCAGCGGGAAATTCCACGGGATAATTTGGCCCTAACCGAGTCGATCAATGATACTTCGATTAAAATTATAAATCAGTATTTACTTACAACGACGCCATATGGTTCATGTCGAGTATAATTGAGCATGTTCTCATTTGTCTTGTGGAAACTTCCTCAGCATTTCTCGTCACTAATGAAATTTGATGGACTTACTTCGATGCTCCTCCCCTGAACCTTATCTGCCCAACCCGCGTAATAGCGGAAAACAGCGATTGAAAATCCGACATCGCGTGATTTGGCGCCACTCCATATCTTCCCTGGTTGTTCCACAGATAAAATAACACGCAAGGCATACGAGAAATATTGTCCTGACCAACGTTCAATGCTTCTAGGGTAGCGAATTGATCGGTCTTCTGCTCGATCAGATCAGAAAGTTTGTGCAATAACTTTCCTCGGAAGGCGCCAGGGCACTTCAAGCCCCACGTCGTCCTGTAAGCCTAACCAGTCAAACAACTACTTAGATGCCATGATAGAGGATGGAATGGGATGCCGTACTTTGCGTGCAGCATCGACCGCACGGTCTACATCTTCCTTGGATCCAGCTGCGACAGACGCGATCCGCCTTCCGTTAGCTAGCGACGAAATGGGGGTCAGTCTGGGCAGATAGGCGCCAGCGCGGCATATGGAATGTAGGCATACCTGGATTAACCACTCTTCGTCGAGTGAAACATCGCCCTTTAGACGTCGCCAGGTCAAGGTCAAACAGGTCTGGTGTACTTACTCGATGGTCCCTCTATCTACAGGGTCAACCCACTGGCCGTTTATAAACAGACTGTGTTGACAAACCGTTAATAAAGTAAGTCGAACATCAATAACTTATCTATACCCTGTGTTTAAGGTTATCGTTCCCTTGTATGCTTGGGTATCGAACGTGTAGGAAAATGTTCCTGGCATGATGGGCGAGAGGATAATCAATGAATGACAACGAACGTTTTTATACCTCGCGAATTAAATTATTAATTCATACATTGTCGTGGGACTGCAAGCATCGCATCTCAGAATGGCCTAGAAAAGCATCCAGCAGTCAATATAGGGCACAATAACCCGCCAACGCCAAGCTGACGTCCAATCTGTGACAGCTACTTTCCTTTAGTCTGAAAGGGGCGGACAACACCAAAACTAGCTTCATTCAGCCTATTGTAAGGAGTCCCCAAGAGCTCGGTCTTCAATCGGCGCATTTATTGAACTGCAAACTATCGTGATATGTAGGAGAAGATGGTGTGAAGCACGATGTGATGACAAGTACAACAGAGAGCGAAAGGAAAGCTGCCAGATGTTAAGGGATAAGGTAGCGTTGGTTGGAGGAGCGCTGTGTTGGTCGAGTTGTCGATATCGATGCAAACGCACTGTGTAACTTGGAATAAGCTCCTTGGGTATATCGTTCCTAGCTAAGATCCTCGTCCTGAATATCCATGGATCAGTATTACGGAAGAATGACATTCAAGGCTTCTTGACTCACCTTGGAATAACCGTTGGCATGTATTGATGGGGTTTGGTCACATGGCTTCAACCTCCCATCGCCAGCTTTCTCCAATTGCGTTGATGCACTTCGAAACGCCACGATGAGCTAACCCTATGTGACTAGCAGCGCGGTATCAAAGGGACTGAGTTCTGTCAAGACCTGTGGAAGCATACAGATTCACTGGCCTGCGGACGAGCCATCCGAGTCCAAATTGTATGCGCGACGATTTAGGGAAGCTACGCGCCTCTATACCACAGATAATTTGGTCTTATGGGGCTGTTGACAACGCTAACTTGGGGAGTGTTTGTTTGCGCCAATTCAACGTGGAGACAAACATGGCAAAAACAGTCTGTGGTTTTGGCGTCAGGCCTGCAATTGCCCTGGCTGCACTCTATATGTAGCACCGTTCGCGCCATCTGCTTGCGGAGGAAAATAATACGATGTCGATAATGAGCTTTTCTTTCCTGGCCAACATTCGACAGTAATCAAAGACAGGACATGTCAATAGATCGAAAGGCATTTTGGAATATGCGAAGCAGACATGAACATTTCCATCGGGGTTGTGTCAGAGCTTTATTCCAATATTAACGTGAACGCCTTTGACTTGGGTATATCTAGAAAGCGGTTGTGCATCTGGTTTCAGAAAGTGGACAGGAACAAAAGCGCTCACGTTTCGAGGGCATATTCTCCTAGTTCTCTTCCAATTCCGGACTGCTTGTATCCTCCGAATGGAACGGCAGGATCCCCCAGGTTAGCGCAGTTGACCTAGATTGAACATTTCCGCTGACCAATTCCAATAACGAATCACGAAATACTCACGCATGCTGTTCCTGCCTCAAGGGAGTGTGCAACGCGAAGAGCCCGACTGAGGTTCTCCGAAAACACATTACACGCCAAACCATAAACAGTCGCGTTGGCTGCTTCAATCGCCTCTAGCAGGACAGAACGGAAAAAGCTAAGCGCAGAGAAGTACGAAGCATGAGTACGAAATCAAACCTTCTTCTGTCTTAAATTTGATGATAGCCGCAACGGGGCCGAAGATCTCTTCCCGTACGATCTTCATATCAGGCTTGACGTCGGTGAAGATGGTGGGTTCAATGAAGTATCCCTCTTTCCCGTGTCTAGCACCTCCTAGATGGACGGTGGCACCGTCTTTCTTACCAGATTCAATGTATGACATGACGCGCTAATGGACGACGTCTAGCTTTAGACCGAGCAGAAAGGGAAAATACAGACGTCGAACTGAGTTTGGGAAACCTGAGGTCCGTGCCGAGTTTCTTTTGAGAACGGATCACCATTTGCGTCTCTAAGACCTTTGGCAATCGTCGTGAACTTCTGCAGGAATTCGTCGTAGATCCCCTCTGGACGAATATTCGGACCCTGCTGTACAGGTTTGACCTGCAAGGCAGTGAATGATAGCACAAGCACAAGTGATACTGCTGGACAGTGAAAAGTCATACCCATGTTATAACTGGGTGAAGGCAATGAGTTGGAAAAGCTAGTCCTACAAAAGTAAGAACTCACAAGACGCCATGGGCTGCCCATTTCAAGGCCTGCTCAAGGTTTGCGTCATCGAATATGATCGTAGGGCTCTTTCCACCCAGTTCGAGCGTGACGGTTTTGAGGTTGGACTCGGCAGCTGCTTTTAGCACCTTGCGGCCCGTGAGCGTGCTTCCGGTGAACGCCACCTTCTCTATGAGTGGATGTTCTGAGATGGCTTGGCCGACGGTATGGCCTTGAGAGGACCACGTTGTGAAACAGAGGAAAGTCATCATGAGGCCGAGCGCGGCTTACCGTAACCGTTGACAATATTCAAGACCCCAGGAGGGAAACCGGCCTCGTTGATCAGGTCTGCAATGCGGAGCGCCGAAAGCGGAGTAATTTCAGACGGCTGGAGAATGGAAGTCAACGACGACGGCTTCAAAAAAGGGTGCTTCGTGCAGACCTTCAAGATGACAGTGTTACCCGTGGCGAGAGCTGGACCAATCTTCCATGAAAGCATTGCCTATCTGTTGAAAATGTGGCAGCAACCCTGCGCCCTACCATTTTCCCTTTGCCCTAATTATCTTGGCTTCACAGCGCAGCCTGTATGCTCAGTCATACCGTGCGCTATTATCACTAGGATTAGTGAGCGCACCCTCAACCCTGATGGTCTGTGCGCCACTTAGATATGTATAAATATGTCCTATGTAGTATGCCAATTCTATAACCGAGTTTCACTCAACCAAGCCTACGCACTAAGACTAACCTCTAACAATCCTCTAACGTAAGTAGTCCATTCTAGCTCAAGAGCTTCCTAGCTTGGGTCCAGTTTCAACAGGTTATGGGCCCCGGTTCGCGGTCAGTGCAGTAACTTGCAGCAGACTGCTTGAGCCAGAATACGCCCTTCGAGGACTACTTTCGAGTCGAGCGAAGTGCTTCCGCTCCTCAATCGTTCCTGGCAGCCTTATGCGCCATCCTGTTACAGACGCCGCCCAAAGGACTATTCATTTTCTTATCTTATCTTTCCCACATCCCTTATCTCCCCATCATGCTGCGCAGCGCGCAGCCATCGAGTCATCCCACTTCCCTAGTCATCCTGAGTCATCTCTTTCCAGTCTTACTCATCCGCAGTCCACAGCATTGCGCAGCCCATGGTCCGTGCTCGAGTACTGTAATGTATATAAGGACTCCCAGATGTACCAGTAGCGCTAGGCTTAATATTCCTTTTGCCATCATCTCAAGACCACTCTTGCACTTAGTCTGCCCGAGTCCTTCTGAGATTCGTCTAGCCTAACAAGATATTAAGCCTCGTCGAGACTCGCTCAGACTCACACACACACCATGTCACGCTTTATCAAAGACTTGATCAACATTCGACGACAAGCGGTCGCCGACCCAGAGAGCACTAGCACGAGCGACGAGAGCACTTGGCTCAGAGAAGTAGACCAGACATTGCAGTCCACGCCATTCGCAGAGACAGTCCACGCCATCCGCAGAGACACTAGCAATCCAAACAAACGAAAGAGAGAGCGCACGCCTACACCAAGTAGCGACGACGAAGAACAGGCATTTCTGAGAGAGTTTGCCTTCACCACCACAGACGAGCCCACTGAGATCCTCAGCGAAGGAGCAGCACAACTCATTGCAGAACTCTTCCTAGAAGGAGAATACGGGATAAGCCCAGAAGAGCTGTGGTCAGACCAGAATCTTCTTGCCGAAGAAGAGGACGAACCCATCCGCAAGAAAACAAGAGAAGAACGAACACAAGCCCGAGATTTTAGGCGACAACAGATCGAGAACTATAATCGCCGAACACAGGAGGAAGACATACTGATACAGAGAGGGCACGACGCACAGAGCGTACGACAGAACCAACGAGAACGACACCAGAGTCAAGGACACACAGGAACGAAACCGCCAAACCCCTTCAGAGGACCAATCCGCCGAAGCACTGCATAAGGAGAGAATCGCAGCACCGTGGCGAAAGTAAGCAACAGTGACTGGGAAGAATACTATCGGTGGAGGGAGCGAAAAGGATTACCAAAGACAAACAGACCGACCGCCGCAGAGTGGGCCGATTTTGAACAAGCTTGTAGAATCGCAGGAGTCGATCTAGACTACTGGAAGAACAGAGAGAGGAGCGAAGACAGAAACAGCTCCAAGAACAGCAAGCCCAAGTACAAGCACAGCAGACCCAAGAACAGCAGATCCAGGAACAGGAAGACCAAGACCAAGAGAACGACGAAGAAAACCCCCAAAGGATGACAACAGAATACAAGGGAATCATCGCCGACCCGAAATCCTTTACAGGAGATCGAACATCCTTCGATATTTGGTGGAGGAAGATGAAACTTTACATAACCGCACATGGAGACCTCACGGACACACAGAAGATTGGAGCGGTCCTGTCTAGAATGACCGATGGACCCGGAGCCCACTGGGCGTCAAAGAAGATGACACCACTACCAACCAAAGCACATGGGCCGACTTCATAACCGAGATAGAGACACGATTCAGCAACGTCATGTCGCCATCACAAGCAGGAAGCAAACTATTCAACATCAGACAGGGAAACCGACCCATCGATGAATTTCTGGATGAATTCGTAGACCTCGCAGGGAAAGCAGGAATGACAGGAACAGCCCCTCGTTTCCTACTCGAGAAGAGCTTAAACCGAAGGACAGCAGAAGCCGTACACTCAATCTCCACACTTCCAACAGATGGAGATGAATATATCAAGACAGTTCGAGCAATTGGACGAAACATCGATGAACACAGAAATGTGATGAGAGGAGAATTCACAAGCAATCAGCGCAAGCCGGAAATCCAAGCCGAGGAGCAGGACAGGCCATGGAAGTCGACAAAGTACGAAGCAACAACTGCTTCAACTGCAATAAACCAGGACACATTTCACGAAACTGCCCGGAACCACGAAAAGGAGCAGCAAATGTCACATGTTTCAACTGTGGCTTAAAGGGACACTATGCACGAAACTGCAAGAAGAAGAAGAAAGGAAAATCCCGGGTCAGAGAAGTGAAAGAAGAAGAAGGAGAGGACGAAGAAGACAAGGATGAAGAAAGCTCTGACAAAGAGGGTTTTGCCGAAGGGTCCGACTAGGAGGTGCTAAATCGTGACCCATACAACTGAAACAGACTCGCTTCGATACCGGATGTAGATCATCCCATACCTGAAATACACCATTCCTGCCAAGCGATCTGAAGCACCAAGAAAAACCATCCAAGGGGACAAACCACCAAAGAGGAAAGAGCTCGCAGTACCAGCAAGGATACGAACCCGAAAAGGAATCACAACGATAACACCAGAAGTTGATAGCGGAGCGGATAAGACCTGCATCAACACCGCGATAGTAGCAAAAACGGGACTGAAGACACGACGAATCAAGAAATTCCCATCATAAACGCAGACGGATCACCCAATCGTCAGAAAACAGCAGACCGAGTAGCGGAGGTCCACATCGACATTAAAGGACACAAGGAGCATATGGAAGCCATCGTACTTGATATCGGAAAAACCGACATGCTACTAGGACATGACTGGCTTGTCTACCACAACCCAACAATCAAATGGAGGACAGGAGAAATTGTCTTCGACAGATGCCCCAAAACGTGCAAAATAAACCACCAGACGATCAAGATACAGAAGGTGGCTGAACCAGCGAAAACCACAGCCAGCGACAAGACAGGAACCCAGATACCCCCATATCTGATCAGATTCAAACACCTCTTCAAGGAGAAGAACTTTGATCGCTTACCAGACCACAAAGAATGGGACCATGAAATAAACTTAACAAAGGATGCACCCAAAACGATACCGAGCAAGGTCTACCCGATGACACAGAAAGAGCTAGAGGAACTAGATGCCTTCGTCGAAGAAGGATTACGAACAGGAAAAATACGCCCATCGAAATCACCTTACGCAGCACCCTGCTTCTTTCGCAATAAGAAGGATGGAAGCAAGCGACTCATCCAAGACTACCGGGAAATAAACAAATATACGGTCAAGGACAAGTTTCCACTACCACGCATCAGCGAGCTCCTCGACGTACTACAAGGAGCAAAGTACTTTAGCAAGATCGATATTATCTGGGGTACAATAACGTGCGCATTTGGAAAGGGGACGAATGGAAGGCAGCCTTCCTAACAGCAAGAGGACTCTTCGAACTGACAGTCATGTATTTTGGGCAGTGCAACGCACCAGGCACTTTTAGCCGAATGATGGCGAGCCTCTTCCAAGACCAAATACGAAGAAGAGCATGCATAATCTATATGGACGACATCATAATCATGGACGAACACGAGAGGAACTCCAAAAGAACACCATAGAAGTCATGGAAATACTGAACAAGAACGACCTGTTCATCAAAGGACCGAAATGCGTCTGGGAATCATCGAAAGTCCCAGTACTAGGATACATCGTAGGAGAAGGGAAGGTAGAAATGGAACCAGAAAAGATCACAGCCGTACAATCCTGGCCAACCCCAAAGACGAAGAAAGAACTACAAAAGTTCTTGGGATTCACGAACTTTTACCGACGATTCATCAAGGGATATGCAAAGGTCGCTAAACCCCTGACGGAGTTGACTGGAAACAAAACATTCCAGTGGACAGACAAGCAACAAGGCGCTTTCAAAGAACTGATCCGACATATAACCTCAGCACCCATTCTAGCACTACCACAGACAGAAGGAAAATTCCGAGTCGAAACGGACGCCTCAGGATATGCCATTGGAGCGGTACTATCACAACAGCAGAAAGGACTATGGCATCCGATCGCATTCATTTCGAGATGCATGACCCCAGCGGAACAAAACTACGAAATCTACGACAAGGAACTTCTTGCGATAATGGTCGCACTAAAGACATGGAGACAATACCTCCTCGAAGCTCGAGAGAAGTTCGAAATATTGACGGATCACAAGAACCTATCATACTTCCGGAAGCCGCAGCGACTCAATTCGAGACAGATTGGCTGGTACCTGAAATTACAGGAATACGACTACGAACTACGACACGTACCAGGAAAGGCGAATGGAAAAGCGGATGTCCTGTCACGAATGGCAGGATATGAAGAAAACCTAGCAGAGAAGGACGACATACAAATGATCAAAGAAGCAGCATTCATTCGACATCTGGAAGAGAATAATGAACGAGACTTCGAATTTATGATGTTCGAGGACGAACACCCACAGAAAGAAGAAGCAGAAAATAACGAAACAATACAAACAAGAGGAATCACGATGATCGAATCCTCAAGGATAGAACAAATTCGACAATGCACACGAAGGGAGACGATCGTAACAACAGGACTGAAGGAAAAACCACACTGGTTCACAGAAGATGACCACATCGTATACGTAGGAGGAAAAATCTATGTTCCTCCAGACAACAAACTGAAGGAAAACATCATGTTTGAACACCATGACACACCCATCGGAGGACACCCAGGGCAATACCGCATGCACGAGCTCATAAGCCGCACCTATTGGTGGCCATCAATGCTGACAGACATCAAGAAGTATGTCAATGGATGCGAAACATGTCAGCGAAACAAAATCATCCGACAAAAGAAACACGCACCCCTGCACCCGCACGAAGTCCCACAACAACCATGGGAAGATATCGGAGTAGATCTCATAGGACCGCTACCCAGCTCGAACGGCTTTAACGCCATCGCCGCAGTCACAGACCGCCTGACCAAGATGATCCACCTAGTTCCCACAAAGACCGAACTCACAGCAGAAGGTCTCGCACGACTATACCGAGACAACGTGTGGTGGCTTCATGGAATTCCACGAAAGATCATCAGTGATCGAGGACCCCAGTTCGCAGCACGATTCATGACAGCACTTCTAAAATTACTCGGAACAAAGCAAAACCTATCAACGGCCTATCACCCACAGACAGATGGACAGGCGGAGCGATCCCACCAAGAAACGGAAGCCTTCCTCAGAAGCTTCACAAACAACCTACAGGACGATTGGGCAGAATGGATAGCAATTGCAGAGTACCAATACAATGACAAAGCACACCAGGGAACGAAGGAGACACCATTCTACCTCAACTATGGAATGCACCCCTGGAAGGGAGAGCCGCAGACGACAGAAGGGAATAACCCGCAGCAAAAGACTTCGTCAAAAGAATGAGCCAAATACGAAAGGAAGCAAATGCCGCGCTGCAATATGCACAAACACGAGCCAAAGACAATTACGATGCGAGACGAAAACCTGCCCGTGAATACAAGAAAGGAGATAGAGTATGGCTAGAAGCCACCAATATCACAGTCAATCGACCATCAAAGAAGTTATCGGCACTCCGATACGGACCGTTCAAGGTGGTTGAAAAGAAAGGAGCCTCGGCATATCGCCTGGAACTCCCAGCATCATGGCAGCTGATACACCCCGTGTTCAATGAAACACTGCTCACGCCTTACAAAGGACCCCGTTTCAAGATACAAGAGCGACCATCACCACCACCCCCTGAAATCATAAATGATGAAGAAGAGTACGAGATAGAAGAGATCCTAAAAAGGAAGAAACAAGGGAGAGGGACACTATTCCTGGTCAAATGGAAAGGATACGGACACGAAGAGAATACATGGATCAAAGAGAAGGAGCTAGGGAATGCGCAGCAAGCTCTAGACCACTTCCTAAAGAAGACTGCGAACCAGGATAAAAGGATCACGACAAGAGGGAAGAAGACCAAAAATCGCACTTCATGACCACCAACGCCCCCATCAGCATCGACAGCAGCGAGGGCAGCCGCGCACCTACCCCCAACCGCCCAAGCGACCTCGAGAATCTGGCAAGGATTCTCAATGCTAGTGACTACATGGACCCCCTCGCCATCACACTCGGCGCATATATGCGCTATGTTATGACCGTCCGCACGCACCTCTGGACCGGGAGAACCCCTGATGGGACCGGCCCCACTGCAGCTGAATGTATCGCGCTTCGCGAAGCAATGGAAATGCTTCGCACAGAAAACCGGCGACTTAAACTCCTCGCCACCACACTCCACCACATTCGCGCCTATAATGAAGAGCTCATTCATACATGGGCCCCGCGTGCCGCGACCGCCTGGGAGACCAATACTGGGTGGGGACAGCTGGACTAAGGTTTTTCGCGAGGACGCAAATCTAAAGAGAGGGTGATGTTACAGACGCCGCCCAAAGGACTATTCATTTTCTTATCTTATCTTTCCCACATCCCTTATCTCCCCCATCATGCTGCGCAGCGCGCAGCCATCGAGTCATCCCACTTCCCTAGTCATCCTGAGTCATCTCTTTCCAGTCTTACTCATCCGCAGTCCACAGCATTGCGCAGCCCATGGTCCGTGCTCGAGTACTGTAATGTATATAAGGACTCCCAGATGTACCAGTAGCGCTAGGCTTAATATTCCTTTTGCCATCATCTCAAGACCACTCTCGCACTTAGTCTGCCCGAGTCCTTCTGAGATTCGTCTAGCCTAACACATCCCTCGCTTCGAGAAACATAAGCGACCCTTCACGGGAAGCCTCTTTCTCATAATGAAGCTAACGATCTTTCTTTTAGAAATCGATCGAAATGGCCAGCCTCGCAAAAGACATTTCTATGCTCAACGGCTCCAACTACAGGACCTGGTCGGTCCAAATGAAAGCTCTCTTGATGTCGCAGGGTGCCTGGGGTATCACCCAGGGCACTTGGACGAGACCTGTTCCCACGGCCTCCGACTCTAAGACAGACGAGATCGCTGAATGGGAAAAGTACAATGAAATTGCACAAGGATACATTCTCTTAAGGACCACCACACAGGTTCAGTCCAGCATTAATTTGTCACAGGCAAACACTGCTGCCTTGCTTTGGACTGAGCTGCAAACTAAATATTCGCTTACTGGTCCAGCGATCACTTTTGCTGATTACAAAGAGACCCTCAATTTCAAAATTTCAGGTCAACAAAATCCCAACGTTGAGATCCAACGTCTTGCGACTGCTTATGCCCGCCTTGCCGCAAATAATATCGCGATTCCCGAGATCATTAAGATAATGACTCTCCTCGCTGCTCTGCCGCAAGGGTATGATTCCCTAGCGCAGACCATTCTTGCCTCGACCGATGAGTGTAATCTCACCTGGTCAGCTGTTACTTCTACGATTGTTGCCGAATGGCAACGTCGGCATCCTACTTCCGCCATCAAAGACAAACATCAGGCAAACAAATTGTCTGCTGTCAAGCCGAAAGGCTCTAACCCTCGCTGGTGGAACAACAACAATAATCAACAGAAGCAGTCTGATAAGCCATCGGACCAGAATGCCGACAAAAAGAAGAAACGAGGCAGACGAGGAAAGGGAAAGGGCAAAGCCCCTGAGCATGATCACGACCATGACCACCATTTTGCTGAACCGGTAGTTCGACTACTGATGTCCGATGCCGCAGCCGGAGTTCTCCAGCGCCTTCATGATCCCCCGGCCCAGACTTTCTCTGGCGCCAAACCAACCAGCATGCCGAAAGGCATCTATCCCACCTACAATGCCGCGCGAAATCTCGCAACCCGACTCGATGTTTCACCCACTATCAGGCATCTCAAAACACTCGAAGGCATCACCGAATGAAGCCAATTCGTTCAAGGTTCTTCAAAACGCACAATTGACGATCTAGATGCTGAAACCAGCGTCTATAAAAAACTTCGCTTCAAGAAGATCGTCGAGGAAAAGGATGAAGAAACCATCTCACTGGGATCAGAACCACTGGATTGGGGATCTGACGAGTACGTCATTCCTGATTGCTCACACATTCAAACTAATATGGCAACACAGCGACCTAATTACATAGATACCGCAGTTTGTAACGCCGAACATTTAAATAAACATCATGTTTACCCTTGTAATTGTGAGCAGTGTAAGAAATGAGCCGATAAAGGCCTTTCATATTGGATCGTCGATTCCAGCGCATCCGGACACGTATCAGGAAATATAAATGACTACATGGCTTTTACCCGATGGGATGAGCCAAAGTTTTCGGCAACAGCAAATGGTCGTACTCCTATTGAGGGATATGGAACAGTGTTTTTAAGACACAGGATTTATGAGACAAACGGCAGCATATCTGAAAAGATTACGCGCCTACACCCTGTCCTTCTGCTCGGAGATCCAAATCTGAGATTACTCTCGATGGGACAATTTCTCTGACAAAAACAAAATGTTTTAGGCAATATCAACAGAATCGCCTTTTACAAATATAGACGTCAACAAATGATCGCTTTTCCAGCCAAAAAGCCGGATATGATCTATGAAGTCGAAACTAAGATCTTAACTGATCAAGAGATGACGGCAACGTATACCACGCTTGCCACGCCAACTTATAATATTTGGCACCAGCGGATGGGACATCCTTCATGGATCGTCCTAACTAAAATGGACGAAGCAACTAGAGGTTTTCCCAAAAATCTCGATATCCCAAAGGTCGACGAATGACCTTGTTCTGGATGTGCACAAGGCAAAATGCCTGCACCGCATTTTCCCAAATCTGACAAAAGAGCCACCGCACCTTGCAAGCTCATACATTCAGATTTAAAAGAATTCCCGACATTGTCCTATGGTAAATACAAATGGACAATTACTTTCCTTGACGACTATAGCAGTTACGCCTGGGTTAGCCTCCTGCGAAACAAAACTGAAGTGAAAGATCGCATCAAAGAATTTGTAGCGCGGATGGAAACCCAACACAATCTTAAAGTTAAAAGATGGCATTCTGATCAAGGGGGAGAGTATATATCGGGAGAACTTCAGGAATTCATGCGATCCAAAGGAATTGAGATGGAATATTCGGTGCCCTACATGCACCAACAAAATGGTCGAGCAGAACGTCTAAATTGGACGTTAATGGAAAAGGCGCAAACAATGCGCTTCCATGCCTGTTTGCCACCCTCTTGGTGGCAATTCACCATTTTCCAAGCAGTATAGGTCTACAATCGTACACCAACGCACCACTTAAAGTGGAAAACCCCTTTCGAAATATTCTCGAACCAAAAAACCTGATGTTTCGAAGCTTCGTGTCCTAGGTTGTGGAGCCTACGTCTTCATTCATGAAGATCAATGGAAAAATAAATTGTCACCGAGATCTGAACTTATGATTCACCTCGGGTTCATTTCGAACAGTGAAGGTTATCTCTTTATGAGACGGCCAAATAATGTGCTTTTCCAAGCAACTAAGGCCACCTTCGACGAAAGACTATTTCCGTGTTGCCCCACATATAACCATGAAGACCCGCAAACACCCGACTTCAGAAGTAATGATGACGACTATGATCCATCGACTGGCGCACCTCCAGGTGGCGACAATAACGATGATCCTGAAACTCCTCATCCACCTCCACCTTCGGAATCACGATCACGAGATCATGGTCAGACTCGTGATAGACCACGTGACTCCCCTTCAGAAAAGGAAGCTGATGCGCATGACGATGATGCAGAAGCTCCGGATAATCCTCTACCGGGAAACCAGGAACCTATTCAGGAACCTGAAGAACGTCCCAATCCCTTCGAACCACGCGAAGGTGATTTAGAAGAATTGCGTCGTCGCAGAGACCTGCGCGAACCCGCCGATATCTTAAATGATCCTAGGCAACCAACACGCAATCTTCTGAGACAAAGACCACAGAGAGATATCCATCCGCCTAAAAGGCCAGGCAATGTCTATGGAGATCGCCCTCCAACAGAACAATTTCGAGATATGAACCGACAACGGTTCTGGAGAAAGAATGTCGAAAACGACACACAACCTCGAGAAGCACCGGTTCCCGGACCGACTCGAGAAGACGAACCAATCGTCAATCCTCCACCGAATATGGACATTGATCCCGATATGGACACTAGATCCGATCTTACCCGAATAGTCCGGGAAGGGGGAGTAGAGCTATCAAATTATTTGCTTTCTAAAGCACTTCCGGTCGATAGCGAAATTCCACAAACAATAGGCGACATAGAGCGCTTACCAGAGCAGCTCAAGAAGGAATGGAAAGACGCTTGCCGCGACGAGTTGTTGTCACTCGAAAAGCGCAAGGTCTTTGAACTGGTGGACTTGCCGAAAGGCAGAAAACCTATAAAAAATAAATGGGTTTTCACCATTAAAAGCGACGGACGAAAGAAAGCACGCTTAGTCACAAAAGGCTTCTCTCAGAAAGAGGGAATCGATTATGATGAGATTTTCTCACCTGTCGTCCGATACGAGACTCTGCGAATAATACTCGCAATAGCAGCTCTCGAAAATTGGGTCATTCTCACCCTAGATGTCAAAACTGCTTTCTTATATGGCGATTTAGAAGTAGAAATATACATGGAGCAGCCAACAGGCTTTCAGCTAAAAGGCGCTCTAAAGAATAAAGTCCTGCAACTAAGAAAGGCGCTTTACGGACTTAAGCAAGCATCACTCGCCTGGTGGAAACAAGTTAACAAAACCATGGCGAAACTAGGCTTTAAACGCCTATACACCGACGCTGGCATTTACATCTACAAAGAAGGCTCCAAACTTGTCGTAGCCATAATCTATGTAGATGATGGACTCTTCCTAGGCCCAGACCGCAAACTTGCAGCCAAGAAGAAGTCCGAATTCATGAAGATCTGGGAATGCTGAGATCTAGGCAATGCTGAAGAATTCCTTGGCATCAAGATCAGACGCGATGGTCAGAAGATCATCCTCGACCAACAGGATTACCTCCGAAAGGTCGTTAAGCGTTTCGGCATGGAGAATGCAAAGATCGCATCAACTCCCTTACCCGCTGGCTATCAACCAATAGCTAATAATGCGGCAATCAACCCAGAACTTCGATCGCAATACCAAGCAGTTATTGGATCGCTCCTTTATCTTATGCTCGGTACAAGGCCAGACATAGCCTTTGCAGTCATCAAAATGTCACAATTCTCTGCGAACCCTTCGCTAGAACACCTTAATCGGGCAATGTACATTGTGCGATATCTCGCTGGTACCCCTGATTACCAATTGACTTTTGATGGTGCCTCAAATGAGGGACTAATTGCATATACCGACTCTGATTGGGCTTCTGACCCGATCAAGCGACGATCCACGACGGGCTTCTTTATGAAACTCGCTAATGCCACAATCTGCTGGAATTCGCGACTCCAAAAAACAGTGGCATTATCCTCCACTGAAGCCAAATACATGGTGCTCTCTGATTGTAGTCGCCAAGTTGTCTGGATTCAGCAAATGTTCGCCGAACTGGGATTTAAAGAATCCAAAACGCCAATTTGTGGCGACAATCAAGGTTCTATTTTCATAGGATCTAATCCAGTTCAAGAAAGACGAACAAAACATATAGACATTCGCTACCACTACATACGCGAATGTGTTGAAGATGAAAAAGTCTCAGTAGTCTTCATCCCAGGGAACGAAAATCCTGCAGACATGTTCACAAAGAACTTGGTGCAAATCAAGTACCTAAAATTCCGTGAGCAATTAGGGCTCACATTCTACACTAAACGCGCTCAAATTGAAGCCGCATTTAGCGAGGGGGAGTGTTGAAAATGTGGCAGCAACCCTGCGCTCTACCATTTTCCCTTTGCCCTAATTATCTTGGCTTCACAGCGCAGCCTGTATGCTCAGTCATACCCTGCGCTATTATCACTAGGATTAGTGAGCGCACCCTCAACCCTGATGGTCTGTGCGCCACTTAGATATGTATAAATATGTCCTATGTAGTATGCCAATTCTATAACTGAGTTTCACTCAACCAAGCCTACGCACTAAGACTAACCTCTAACAATCCTCTAACGTAAGTAGTCCATTCTAGCTCAAGAGCTTCCTAGCTTGGGTCCAGTTTCAACACTATCGACGGACACGTTGAGATATTTTGGACAGAGCCGCTGGGCCAGTCAGTTACCAAAGGAAAGTTCCAGGGAATAATTTGGCCCTAAACAAGTATGTTGAGAATTGAAGCACTTCGACAAGCAATATCAACTTACGACAACGCCAAACAGTTCGTGACGGCTGTACGTCAGCTTCTTTTCATTTGTCTGGGGTGATAATTGTAAAGAATGTCGCGCTTAGCTGAGCCTCTTGCAAGAAAAAGGACGTGCCTCCATAATCTTTCCTTGGACCTTGTCAGCCCATCCAGCATAGTAGCGAATGACGCCGATAGTAGACGTAATTTCAGCTGCTCTTGTGGGGCTCCATGCTTTGCCTAGAGTGCTGTCCATGAGGATTTGATGGAAGACGGCCAAGAAGATACCGACCGACGTCCAAAACCTCCAAGGCAGCGAACTCATCGATGTGTTTCTCGATCAGGTCTGCGAGTTTGTGCAAGAGTCTTGCGCGAACAGTGCCGGGACATTTTAGGCCCCAAGACGTCTTGTATGCCTAGATGAAGAGATCCGTCAGAGCGACGCTAAGTAAGGAATACGAAGCTGAGGTGGACAACAACGCACTTTTGTAGCAGCATCCACAGCGATATCAACGTCCTTCTTTGACCCGGCCGAAACGGAGGTTATGACTTTTCCGGTTGCTAATCGTCCGCGTGCTATGAGTCCTTTTGAACCCCTCTGTTCGTCGGTCTCGTAAACGAACCTGGGTTGATCACACTGTACAGCGTATATTCGAGTCAGATCGACGTCAGACGATGTTCTCGCTTTTATTGCCCGCTTACTCGATCGTCTCTCCATCAACGGGATCGACCCACTGGCCGCCTATGAATAGCCTGGTGATTGGATAGCGGAAATAGAATCAATGATCGACATCGAAGCTCAGATGAGGCGCGATGGCGATTTGTCGATGGCTTACCCCGTATTCAAGATGGAGGTGCCTCTGTACGTCGGCGTGTCGAAGATGTAGGTGAACGTTCCAGGCATGATTGTGAGTGAAAAGTGAGTGTCAAGGGCAGCTGGGCAAGACGGCGGTATCTTTTATGGCATTATCTACCTATACACCCATCCTTACCAAGCTTCGTCATCAGTCCCGTTCCAAAACACGAATGGGCGCGGAAGCAAATAATATTAACATTTCTATTCGCAGGACCAAGGCATGCCAATTCATTCGATTTGACACACCCTACCCCATTGGTCTGTGATCAATCGATCAATCTCCATTCAGATAACGAAAGGCTCTCTGTCTATGATAGTAGTGACTCCAATACTTACTGTACGGCATTACGTTCATTGAAATTTGAAACAGGGATATTAACGAGGCTTCAAAAGGTTGCATCCTTGCAGGATTGCCGCCGAGAGTGACTCATCCTGCCTTCATGGTCAAGGTTGACGTATCTGTTGTTCATGTCACGAGCGATTGGGTGCAGACGCTCAAATCGGCGTTGTGATGTGTTTACAGCCCAGTGGCCCCTCGAGGTTGTCGACGGAGACTGACCTACTTGGCTATCTTACACACGTCCTTTTCCCTAACCACGATCTCCTAGTCATTACATTGAACAACGTGTCCAGAAGAAGAACCCTCCATCATGCCGAACCTTCTCGTAAATGAAAAACTCGGACTAGGAACGATTCTACGAGCACGACCGGTTTTCCGCTTCAACCACATTCCTGTATGTTGCGAGATCGCTGATTACAGTTCCCAAGGCCTTGCGTTATGACTCATGTGTACCGAAGGCAATCCAACATTGCTGCGGCGGCAGAGGCGCATCGTGTAAAAATGCGACATGCCAGCTTTAGAATTGGCAGTCAATTGATATTTATTTCGACGCTCTGTATTGGCTACAATGGGCGGATTGGCTACTACAATACAGAGCGTCCGGAAACTTCTGATGACTGATCAATGCTGGAGATGATAACAACTATCAGCTAGGAATGGCCGTTCAAGACGGCCTCAAGACAATGGAGCATGAACTTGCACTTGGTATTACAGAAGCTTCCGTTTCATGTACACAGTACTACTCGACGGAGGTTGTGGCCTGTACCCGAGTCCCGAGTTCGTTGTTACAACTTGGATGGAATTCTCAAAGGCGTAAAGCGTGGACGACCTTTCGCCTTCATTGCACGCAGATTTTCTGAGATATCCTGTAATATCAGCGGAGTAAGACCGGTGTTCCTTATATCGGCGCAAATGGCGCAGGCACTTACGCCTGTCATCAGCGCCGCAGCATTCCAGGCACCAGTATACGCCAGATTCTCGGCCACGCTACGAAAGAGTTGTCGTGCAGTCAATTTTACGGAAGTAGGAAAGAGAGCTGCGAAGAAACGAAACATACGTGTGATCCCGTGAGTGGTTGATCAGATGTTTCGATCCATAGACCGCAACTGGACTCTTGGAAGCGATGAATTTGGCCAATTCTAACGCTTCTTTCACAACCTCATCACGGCCTCCATTCACGATTCGGGACACCAAGCCAAGTTTCTCTGCTTCGGGCGGCAAGAATGAACGAGCAGTGTACGTCAGCTCGCGGAGGAGCGACATGTTCCCTGTCACTTTGGGCAAATACGCAAGCGTACCCACGTCCGGTGCGAGGCCGACATCTACTTCCTATAGGCACACCATCATTGACTTTGTGAAGCGGCATCAAAAACATAAAGGGATTACCTTGATAGCGAAAGAAGTGTTGGACGCAGCATAACGGATGTCGCATGCAGAAATGATATCGACGCCTAGACCGACAACGGGTCCATGAACGGCTGCTATGACTGGGAATGGGCATCGATCTGGGGTGCCGATGGCATGCTGGAATTCAAGCAGGACTTTGCGCATGGCAAACGACGCCCTTGCGCTGTCTTTTGACGCGGAACTCTTCCCTTCTTCTCCAAGCACAACCGCAGCCGATACTGCACGTTCATTCAGTTCGAATTCTTAGTCCTGCGATCCGGAACCTTCGTAGAGACGTACAGTCCAGTCCAGCTGTAAAAATATTTGAAAATTTGGATGATAGAACAACGGCTCGGATGTCGTATGAGGAGTCCTCAGCGAGTCTTTCGAAGAGATGTCCATACTCCCTCCAATACCTTGAAAATCATTGTCTTTTAAGTCTAGATTGTGCAATGAACTAGATAACTTGTGCAGATCAACGTACTGGCCAGAAAACGCGTTGACGGGCTCTCTTGAGAGAAAAAAGTTCAAGGCAAGCTAGCATTAGCGACTACGCCAGGTTCCGAGGGAGTTGAACCGCGCAAACCTTGAGAGCTCAACGTGCACTACATGCGGGAACGGCTCGGATACTTTGAGCCACTTCGTACTTAGAGACGAGACGGAAGACATGTAACTGAAAACCGAGAGATGGTGGTTGAACGAAGCAAGTCGAAGAACGGAGCCATCAGTCCTGAGGCCTGAGGCCTGAGGTCCCAGTTGCCGTCTCCGAGTAAACAATCACATGATCAATACCACTCGTCCAACTAACTCAGTGCTACGGCTGCATTGACTGGTCCACTATGGGAGCTGGTGCCCAAAATACCAGGATATTATCGAGTACGACGAATTTCTAGGTCTTTCTGTTATAAATAACTGGCAACGTCTAAAGGAAAGCGTCGATGGAGTGCCGCCTTTGGTTTCTGGGAATACTGCAACAAACGGACGGACGTCTCAGTCTTCGTCGCGTGGCGAGCCAAGGACGCCTACAACTCAGAACCGAGAAGCCTTCAGGAAAAAAAAACCACCACAGAATTGCAAGGAACCATCCTGGGCTGTCAAGTCGTGCTCTCGTATAATAAAGTGCTCCATGGCCGACCCTTAAGAGGCTCAGCCTCAACTCTGATCAATGAAAGAAGATATTCTGGAACGGCGAGTCTACAAGATGCTACTCGCAATCTACGTACGCCACTTTGTAGGCCAAATCAGACGCATTTTGTCTATTTCAATAAAAATCTTCAGGTGAGGTGCTTCAACGACGATTGAATTCTTCATTTGTCTTGTACGCATTCATGAACTCTCAATACGCAGATAATTCACGAACACGATCATCCTCTACAAGTGCAGTGAGGAAGGATATTCGTATTCGTGGGCCTTTGCCGCGATTGAATGCACTCAGGCTCTAGCGGACTTTGAACATGTCCGTTTTCGTGGAACTGAGTCGGTCGACAGCTCGAACGACCCGATTCTGGTAATTTGCTACTTTGCAGATCCGCACCCGCATGTTGACAACCGTCGCATTCCACTTCTTGACAAACTACGCAGCTCAGGCGTCAGATTCGCCCCCAGGCAGGCCGAGGTTAGTGAGACAAGCAGCGATATACAACGATGATTTCGCACAGCTTTCGTAACCACTCTAAACGATTGTACCACCGAAAGAACCCAGTGGAATCGTTCCTGGTTCGCAACGTTCAGTTGAACATTCCAGATGTGTTTACTGTGAGTCGACTGCGCTTCGCTGTGTGGCACATTGATCGCCTGCGCTTGGTCCGGAGGGGACAACCCGATAGCCCTTCCTCGATATTTCCACAAAGCTCATCCGAATTTTCGTGCGCCCCTTGTCGTATCAATCATGGCTGTTCAAAATGAAGATGACGAACATCCAGACTCCGATCAGTCCATCGGGAGCTCCCAGCGGCCCACCTTTCCGCCGCAAATGTCCATGTCTGAGTTGCTTTTGACGGAGGAACACTCTGCGCCCGGCGTGGAAGAGACCGGATCAATGTTCCTTTCGTTGCTCTTTCTGTCACGCACCTCTGGATGAAAAAAAAAAATTACGTGTGCACTACGGAAGGTTCTCGGGCTTGACGGCGTCAGAATGGACTTTTCTCGCGATCATCACGTTATTTCCTAAAAATACACATCCTTTTCCAAGATTCGAAAGACGACAACAACACCCAAGCAAGCAATCCAAATCACTCAAGCAGGCTTTCTTATCTCTTTCCATCGACCGCTTCATCCATTGCCATCTTTGTTTGCACCGCACAGATCACGCTGAGCCATCTTTCATTCCCTTCCATTGCTTGTCAACTGTGAGACACGAATCAAAGTCGGCCCTGACCTTGCAATGAAAAGTCTGCGGTCTCGGATTCATGGTCGGAATTTTTCGATTTGTAATCTTCATGACCCTGAACATCACCATTTGAAACTCGGCAACTTGTTCAGCTGTTCACTTGTCTGTTATCAACACTCTTCATGCTTGCATTTTCTCGTCCCCACAAAGCTTTGCCTCTCGCTAAGCGAGCGGAAACAATGCACTGAAACGTACATCTTCGCTCCACGATGGCTCCAAGTCACCGAATGGTGAATTTTTTTTGAACTTACGAAACGTTTCGGTAGCTTTGATCACTGCCTTCCCCGAATCATTCTCGAAGGCGTCTCTCGTGCTCGGCGAAGGACTTGGTAGCTGTAGCGTTCGTTTTGCGGCTTCTGGTAAGAAACAAGGTGTGTCGTGCCTAGCCCAACGAATCCGTCAGGTCCTAGGTTTTGTGTGCTCTCGATGAATCGGCATCGCCGGAACAAGTGCTAACCTCACGGCTGCGATTCTCGCAAGGGTGTGCGTGTCTCTTGGTTACCTATCCCTGGCTGATCGGGTTTACCCGCCTCTCCTCCAAAGGCAACGAAGGAGGTACGAAGGAGGCGATGTCCTAGATTGCATGCGCAACACTGGTGCTAGAACGTGAAACCTGTGACTTTTCCCCATGGCCGAGCGACTGTCGGCTGGGAATATAGGAAGGCCTTGGAGTATAAAAAGGGCCGCCGCCGCAGCTCTTTTTTCTCCAACGCAGGTCGTTTCACAATCTCACAACCAATAAATCAACTTTCCAACCACTTTTCTTGTTAACAAACATGCAATTCAAGGCTCTTGCCATTGCCTTCGCCGCTGTACTCGTTTCGTCCGTCGCAGCTTCACCTGCTGACTTTTCCGGTGAGCTCAACAGACCACTGTCGTTGTCTTCACCGTATCTGACCGAAATCAGATGAACTTGGTGACCTCTTGTTGCGCCGTGACATGTATGAGGAGTTTACCACAACGGCGTCTTACATAGTGATGGATATTGACGTCTTATCGTTTTGACAGTGAGGAAGATGCCGCAGCCATCCTCAGCAAACGGGGCTGCAACGTTGGCGAGAGGAAGTGTGTTGGCCAAGTCCCTGCTCGGTGCAATGCGCACAACACCTGGATCATGGGCAACCCGTGCCGAGGTAACACATAGTATGTTCAACATTTCTCAATTCCGTTGTTTGCTGGAGATCACTGAAATTTGTGATGATCAGCTGTTCTGGTGGCCAGTGCATTGAGCGCTCGCCGTCCCCGTCGCCAGAGAGCGGGAGAGGACGCAGCCGATCGCCGTCAAGGTCTTCTAGGAGGGGTTGAACCATTGGTGTCTGATGTTGCCACCGCTAGTTGACCAATGCATGTATTGATGAGAAATGCGATTGGTATGAAGTTCACTGGACTGAATTATGCGAACGACCAGCGGATCGCCTAAGGGATTGCGAAAGACGTCGACAGACGAAACAGTAAAATAAAGGCCATTGTTAATTGCGAGATCAGGATTACAGGTCTCCGGAATCCTTTAAGAGTGTCACGGTAGCGTGAGTCTCAATTGACCTTGCACTAGTGAGTTGGAAGCCGAGCGTTCACTATATTCGGTTTTTGATAGCATTGAAAATCATTCCCGGAATCGTGTAACTGTTTCGAGGGTGATCGGGCGTTGCACTCCAAAACAACCTAGTGTCTAGTATCGTTGCTTGAGTTTAATTTCATTCGATACGGTTTCTGTCCTCCTGTCAGATATGAGGTTGACTAGCATCAGGAAAACGCTTTTTTACTTTTTGGCTACTTTTTTCTCCTTTTTGCTACTTTTGAACCTTCAGTGACATGGAAAGGAGAGTCAAGTACGAAGTCAAGTACAACACAATACCTACTTTATTGGTACTTGTACAAGTAGAATTCTGTTTGTACAAGCCCAGTCAAAAAACTTTTTCGCACTTTCTGTTACTTTTGCAGCTGCTTTTGCTCACCTTGCAGCACTATCTCCTGTAACATATCCCAAAAAGTAGTCTCAAAGCAATTCTAAGCAGTTTAAAGGAGAGTAAAAGTACCTCTCAAAAGGCCCAAAGTGGATGATTTGGAAGACGAAAGAATTGTGCCACTGCTTCAAGCGAGTGAAAAGAAACATGAAAGTAGCTCAAAGAAATAGAAAGCATCATTTAGCAGCAAAAAGCGCCATACTGCTGCTCTTCCAGAGGTCATTGCACATCAAAAGGAGCACACAAAGAAGTTTAAGGAGCAAAAAGTACCATTGAACACGTTAAAATGAAATTATTACACAGAAAATGTGGCAAAAAAAGGAGTGAGAAGGAAAGTAAAGCACGTCCATAAATCAAGTGGCATCCAAAATCCTGACAACAATTAGATTAGACATCTGTATTCCTTTGCATGGATGGTCTTACCATCAGTCAGAGCCTGCTTCTGTCAACGGATATCCATCGGCTGCCTCTTCAACCTCACTGGCAGGTTCATCTTGGCTATCTGTGCCATTGTCATTGTTGCCCACATCATGTCCGTCATCATCGTAGTGATCACCAACCTCACCATTGTCGTCAATGTCGTGGTCGTCACTGTCATTGCCCTCGTTGTCGCTGTTTCCTTCCTCATCATCACCATTACCTTGCTTGTCATTGCCATTACTCTTGTCACTGCCATTGTTGTTGCTGTTGTCCTCTCCATCATCGCCATTGCTCTCATTGCCGCTATTGCCGTCGCCATTGGTATCTTCATGATTCCTGTCGGTGTTACCTTGTACATTGTTGCCATCCATGTCATCACAAGCTTCTGCCCTTTTTCTTCGGCTACCCAAGGCTGCTCACGCAAGGAATTGGGGATCAGTTCACAGCTTTGAAAACTTCTCATCATCGGCTTTCTGTGGGTCTTGAGAAGAGCCACCCAGAAATTCTTTTGCCCGCTGGATGACGGTTTCGAAGAACTTTGAGTTTGCTTGCTTCTCCTCGCTGATGGACGCAACATAACCTTTGGTGCACGAATTGTAGTTGCTGCCACTGAAGTCAAATTTTGTCGTGCGTTTTTGTTTCTCGCCATCCTTGCCAGGGGTTTGGCTTTTCTTGATAGACAGTATGCCACTGGCATACACCAAGCGATCGTCACGGAACATTCGAAGCGCATGTTCCACCTATTGGATGATTAAAGCATGTCAATCGTATGACATATGACCTTACCGCAGTAGTTGCTAGTGCTAGACTGGCAATCGGAGGGCCAGCTTTAATGCTTTTGACAATCTTTGATGGGGTTGCAAATCCAAGATGGACAGCAAAGGTCTTGAGAATCATTTTGCTCATAAACATGTCATCGGCACTTCCCTGTATGCCATGGATTGTCGCCACTTCAATACCATGAGATGTAGGACCACTTATGTCATCGTGTACTTTCCCAAAGAGAAAGTCAAATTCATTTTCTTTGCATAAAGTCGCACCATAGGTAATTCTTTTCTCTGTATTTTTTATCGCATCGGCGTTGTTGGCATGTCGATCGATGTAGTCAGTTTGAACAGCTTGAAATGCTGCTTTCTTCAAACGGTTGCAGAACTGGGATTCGTAATTCAGAGCCTGGAGGAGCAGTTCAGATTTGATGAATTTGCCAGAAAATAGCAATGGTCACCTTTTTCCAAGCTTCACTGTCATCGGAAATGTCCAGGTCTGGCTTATCTCCGAAAACGGCTTCACATATTTGTTTTAAGTTCGCCCATTCCTTATCCGAGGGCATTTTCCAGGCATCCTCGTCGGCAGTAAACGTTTGATGCCAGTAGGGCAGGACGATCGTGTTGAACTTCTCGATGGCTTCCTTAGGGATTAGCTTGTCATCTGCCGGCTTGCATTTCACGTGGACATTTGTCTGGCAAATATCAGCAGTAGCTAGCGAAGATATTATGATTTACCTTGCTTGCCTTTCTTGCTGCCGACCCTTTCAGAGGGCTTGCCATAGCAGCTTCCCTCTCCAAGCGGTCATCGTCATTGCTCAAGTTGCATGCCTCGGGCTCAGTGTCCTTCTTTTTGTTGTGCGTCTTCTTGGGCTTCGAAACCACGAGCCCAGTTGGCTTGGAAGCAATTTGATTTGAAGCTGTTGTGCGGACAGTGCTAGTGGAAATGGGAGCCTTGGATGCCATGGAATCCGGTGCCGCAGTGGCTTTAGGAGGCGCTTTGTGTGCCGAAGCAGGTGCGGAGGTCGGCCAATCGCCTTTAGGAGGCGCTTTGCATGCCGAAGCAGGTGCGGAGGTCGGCCAATCACCTTTGGATGTGGGTCCGGCAGTGTTGTCCATTCTGCCAGCACTCTTAGATAATGCTGCGGAGGCCGATGCCTTGATTGCCTCCAGGTTAGATGCCTTTTTGCTGCCGCCTAGGGATGCTTTGGCCATGTGATGCACATTGGGAGCAGAGATCGTAGCACTGCTGCTACGTGAGGATGCCTTGTGAGCAGGCGTCGCATCGCTGCCACGGGAGGAGGCCTTGAATGCTGGGCGAGCACTGGCTTTGGGATTCTTGTCATTCGAGGGCGAGAATTGCCGGGAGCTCTGTAGACAGGTATGAGCATGTGTGAGATATTAGAGAGGGTTCCGTACCATTTAACCCGGATGGACGTGGGAAGTTCCTATATTAGGGAAGTCCGGTATCAGTCCAACAGGCATCAATCAACGAATATGGGATGCCAACTCGTGGTTGGCCTCGCTGCTTACATGTGCTGGTGTGCTGTCAGGGACCGGGCGTTTGCCCTTCTTGTTCTTGTCCATCATCCCCTCAGTTTCGGACTCCTTGACACTTGATTCAACGTCTTGCGCTGGCGGCATCTTCGCCACCTTTCCTTGCAAGCGGACGGGTGTTTCATATGGTTCTTCTATCTCGGATAGGTCAGAGTCGCCGTCGAATGCTGGTTGGAAGTCAGTCTGACGTGGCGTGGCCGAGTGGTCGCTCATCTCGATGTCGGAGCCGGTAGGTTTTCGCAGCACTACCTTTCCATCTGCTGACTTCTCTATCATTGTCTCTATCAATTTTTCATTATCAGCCATCCCTAGAAATTAGGAGCATAGGAGTTACCTGTGCGTCGCAAAGGCCGAGGTTTGTCACCCGTCATGGCATCTTGCTTGGCCCTCTTTGACGGATGGGCAGGAGTTACAGGACCTTCTGCGGCGTCTTCAATATCATTCGCCACAGATTGGGTTCGCTTCCTGGCCGCGGGCCATTTTTCTTGCATCGGGCCACCCTGTCTGCCGGCGTCGCTGTTAGGGACAGCCGAGCCCGCAGCCGCGGGGCATGTCTCTTGATGGGACGCGGCGCAGTCCCTTCCGCATCCTCTGCTGCTTTGGGCTTCTTGGTGGCTGTCGGTGGCAGAGCTGCAGCAGAGGCAGTTTCCTCAGCCGACTGAGATTTTTTCTTCTGGACTGGACGTGGTCGGGACGTTCGGCTGCTCTCGGAGCAACTTTGGCTTTCTTGGCTGTAGCCGGCAGCTCGCTGTCCTCGTCTGACGGCATTGCCACGTCATTCTTGCGTTTGGCACTTCGGAGCTCGATTCCTTCTGCCTCGCTGTCGTCGGATGTGATGACCGTCTCTGGCATTGGTGCGTTCTTCCTTCCTCCTGGTATATCGAATTGGCCTCAAAGTTAACCATCTAGCAATGACGCTCACCTTTGGGCCTTGGACGCAGAGCCTCTTCACTGTCCGCATTGGCAAGTTGATTAGTGCGGTAAGCATCCAACTTTTTCTGGGCCATGTCCTTTCTGACCGCTGCTTCTTGCTGCAGCCGCTGTTTCTCCTCCCTAACGGCCTCTTTCTCCCGTTTTTCAGCCTCAATTGTTACAGACACTGCCCAAAGGACTATTCATTTTCTTATCTTATCTTTCCCACATCCCTTATCTTCCCCATCATGCTGCGCAGCGCGCAGCCATCGAGTCATCCCACTTCCCTAGTCATCCTGAGTCATCTCTTTCCAGTCTTACTCATCCGCAGTCCACAGCATTGCGCAGCCCATGGTCCGTGCTCGAGTACTGTAATGTATATAAGGACTCCCAGATGTACCAGTAGCGCTAGGCTTAATATTCCTTTTGCCATCATCTCAAGACCACTCTTGCACTTAGTCTGCCCGAGTCCTTCTGAGATTCGTCTAGCCTAACAAGATATTAAGCCTCGTCGAGACTCGCTCAGACTCACACACACACCATGTCACGCTTTATCAAAGACTTGATCAACATTCGACGACAAGCGGTCGCCGACCCAGCGAGCACTAGCACGAGCGACGAGAGCACTTGGCTCAGAGAAGTAGACCAGACATTGCAGTCCACGCCATTCGCAGAGACAGTCCACGCCATCCGCAGAGACACTAGCAATCCAAACAAACGAAAGAGAGAGCGCACGCCTACACCAAGTAGCGACGACGAAGAACAGGCATTTCTGAGAGAGTTTGCCTTCACCACCACAGACGAGCCCGCTGAGATCCTCAGCGAAGGAGCAGCACAACTCATTGCAGAACTCTTCCTAGAAGGAGAATACGGGATAAGCCCAGAAGAGCTGTGGTCAGACCAGAATCTTCTTGCCGAAGAAGAGGACGAACCCATCCGCAAGAAAACGAGAGAAGAACGAACACAAGCCCGAGATTTTAGGCGACAACAGATCGAGAACTATAATCGCCGAACACAGGAGGAAGACATACTGATACAGAGAGGGCACGACGCACAGAGCATACGACAGAACCAACGAGAACGACACCAGAGTCAAGGACACACAGGAACGAAACCGCCGAATCCCTTCAGAGGACCAATCCGCCGAAGCACTGCATAAGGAGAGAATCGCACCACCGTGGCGAAAGTAAGCAACAGCGACTGGGACGAATACTATCGGTGGAGGGAGCGAAAAGGATTACCAAAGACAACCGGACCGACCGCCGCAGAGTGGGCCGATTTTGAACAAGCTTGTAGAATCGCAGGAGTCGACCTAGACTACTGGAAAGAACAGAGAGAGGAGCGAAGACAGAAACAGCTCCAAGAACAGCAAGCCCAAGTACAAGCACAGCAGACCCAAGAACAACAGATCCAGGAACAGGAAGACCAAGACCAAGAGAACGACGAAGAAAACCCCCAAAGGATGACGACAGAATACAAGGGAATCATCGCCGACCCGAAATCCTTTACAGGAGATCGAACGTCCTTCGATATTTGGTGGAGAAAGATGAAACTCTACATAACCGCACATGGGACCTCACGGATACACAGAAGATTGGAGCGGTCCTGTCTAGAATGACCGACGGACCCGGAGCCCACTGGGCATCAAAGAAGATCGACACCACTACCAACCAAAGCACATGGGCCGACTTCATAACCGAGATAGAGACACGATTCAGCAACGTCATGTCGCCATCACAAGCAGGAAGCAAACTATTCAACATCAGACAGGGAAACCGACCCATCGACGAATTTCTGGATGAATTCGTAGACCTCGCAGGGAAAGCAGGAATGACAGGAACAGCCCCTCGTTTCCTACTCGAGAAGAGCTTAAACCGAAGGACAGCAGAAGCCGTACACTCAATCTCCACACTTCCAACAGATGGAGATGAATATATCAAGACAGTTCGAGCATTGGACGAAACATCGATGAACACAGAAATGTGATGAGAGGAGAATTCACAAGCAATCAGCGCAAGGCCGGAAATCCAAGCCGAGGAGCAGGACAGGCCATGGAAGTCGACAAAGTACGAAGCAACAACTGCTTCAACTGCAATAAACCAGGACACATTCACGAAACTGCCCGGAACCACGAAAAGGAGCAGCAAATGTCACATGTTTCAACTGTGGCTTAAAGGGACACTATGCACGAAACTGCAAGAAGAAGAAGAAAGGAAAATCCCGGGTCAGAGAAGTGAAAGAAGAAGAAGGAGAGGACGAAGAAGACAAGGATGAAGAAAGCTCTGACAAAGAGGGTTTTGCCGAAGGGTCCGACTAGGAGGTGCTAAATCGCGACCCATACAACTGAAACAGACTCGCTTCGATACCGGATGTAGATCATCCCATACTCTGAAATACACCATTCCTGCCAAGCGATCTGAAGCACCAAGAAAAACCATCCAAGGGGACAAACCACCAAAGAGGAAAGAGCTCGCAGTACCAGCAAGGATACGAACCGAAAAGGAATCACAACGATAACACCAGAAGTTGATAGCGGAGCGGATAGGACCTGCATCAACACCGCGATAGTAGCAAAAACGGACTGAAGACACGACGAATCAAGAAATTCCCATCATAAATGCAGACGGATCACCCAATCGTCAGAAAACAGCAGACCGAGTAGCGGAGGTCCACATCGACATTAAAGGACACAAGGAGCATATGGAAGCCATCGTACTCGATATCGGAAAAACCGACATGCTACTAGGACATGACTGGCTTGTCTACCACAACCCAACAATCAAATGGAGGACAGGAGAAATTGTCTTCGACAGATGCCCCAAAACGTGCAAAATAAACCACCAGACGATCAAGATACAGAAGGTGGCTGAACCAGCGAAAACCACAGCCAGCGACAAGACAGGAACCCAGATACCCCCATATCTGATCAGATTCAAACACCTCTTCAAGGAGAAGAACTTTGATCGCTTACCAGACCACAAAGAATGGGACCATGAAATAAACTTAACAAGGATGCACCCAAAACGATACCGAGCAAGGTCTACCCGATGACACAGAAAGAGCTAGAGGAACTAGATGCCTTCGTCGAAGAAGGATTACGAACAGGAAAAATACGCCCATCGAAATCACCTTACGCAGCACCCTGCTTCTTTCGCAATAAGAAGGATGGAAGCAAGCGACTCATCCAAGACTACCGGGAAATAAACAAATATACGGTCAAGGACAAGTTTCCACTACCACGCATCAGCGAGCTCCTCGACGTACTACAAGGAGCAAAGTACTTTAGCAAGATCGATATTATCTGGGGTACAATAACGTGCGCATCGGAAAGGGGACGAATGGAAGGCAGCCTTCCTAACAGCAAGAGGACTCTTCGAACCGACAGTCATGTATTTTGGGCAGTGCAACGCACCAGGCACTTTTAGCCGAATGATGGCGAGCCTCTTCCAAGACCAAATACGAAGAAGAGTGCATAATCTATATGGACGACATCATAATCATCGGACGAACACGAGAGGAACTCCAAAAGAACACCATAGAAGTCATGGAAATACTGAACAAGAACGACCTGTTCATCAAAGGACCGAAATGCGTCTGGGAATCATCGAAAGTCCCAGTACTAGGATACATCGTAGGAGAAGGGAAGGTAGAAATGGAACCAGAAAAGATCACAGCCGTACAATCCTGGCCAACCCCAAAGACGAAGAAAGAACTACAAAAGTTCTTGGGATTCACGAACTTTTACCGACGATTCATCAAGGGATATGCAAAGGTCGCTAAACCCCTGACGGAGTTGACTGGAAACAAAACATTCCAGTGGACAGACAAGCAACAAGGCGCTTTCAAAGAACTGATCCGACATATAACCTCAGCACCCATTCTAGCACTACCACAGACAGAAGGAAAATTCCGAGTCGAAACGGACGCCTCAGGATATGCCATTGGAGCGGTACTATCACAACAGCAGAAAGGACTATGGCATCCGATCGCATTCATTTCGAGATGCATGACCCCAGCGGAACAAAACTACGAAATCTACGACAAGGAACTTCTTGCGATAATGGTCGCACTAAAGACATGGAGACAATACCTCCTCGAAGCTCGAGAGAAGTTCGAAATATTGACGGATCACAAGAACCTATCATACTTCCGGAAGCCGCAGCGACTCAATTCGAGACAGATTGGCTGGTACCTGAAATTACAGGAATACGACTACGAACTACGACACGTACCAGGAAAGGCGAATGGAAAAGCGGATGTCCTGTCACGAATGGCAGGATATGAAGAAAACCTAGCAGAGAAGGACGACATACAAATGATCAAAGAAGCAGCATTCATTCGACATCTGGAAGAGAATAATGAACGAGACTTCGAATTTATGATGTTCGAGGACGAACACCCACAGAAAGAAGAAGCAGAAAATAACGAAACAATACAAACAAGAGGAATCACGATGATCGAATCCTCAAGGATAGAACAAATTCGACAATGCACACGAAGGGAGACGATCGTAACAACAGGACTGAAGGAAAAACCACACTGGTTCACAGAAGATGACCACATCGTATACGTAGGAGGAAAAATCTATGTTCCTCCAGACAACAAACTGAAGGAAAACATCATGTTTGAACACCACGACACACCCATCGGAGGACACCCAGGGCAATACCGCATGCACGAGCTCATAAGCCGCACCTATTGGTGGCCATCAATGCTGACAGACATCAAGAAGTATGTCAATGGATGCGAAACATGTCAGCGAAACAAAATCATCCGACAAAAGAAACATGCACCCCTGCACCCGCACGAAGTCCCACAACAACCATGGGAAGATATCGGAGTAGATCTCATAGGACCGCTACCCAGCTCGAACGGCTTTAACGCCATCGCCGCAGTCACAGACCGCCTGACCAAGATGATCCACCTAGTTCCCACAAAGACCGAACTCACAGCAGAAGGTCTCGCACGACTATACCGAGACAACGTGTGGTGGCTTCATGGAATTCCACGAAAGATCATCAGTGATCGAGGACCCCAGTTCGCAGCACGATTCATGACAGCACTTCTAAAATTACTCGGAACAAAGCAAAACCTATCAACGGCCTATCACCCACAGACAGATGGACAGGCGGAGCGATCCCACCAAGAAACGGAAGCCTTCCTCAGAAGCTTCACAAACAACCTACAGGACGATTGGGCAGAATGGATAGCAATTGCAGAGTACCAATACAATGACAAAGCACACCAGGGAACGAAGGAGACACCATTCTACCTCAACTATGGAATGCACCCCTGGAAGGGAGAGCCGCAGACGACAGAAGGGAATAACCCCGCAGCAAAAGACTTCGTCAAAAGAATGAGCCAAATACGAAAGGAAGCAAATGCCGCGCTGCAATATGCACAAACACGAGCCAAAGACAATTACGATGCGAGACGAAAACCTGCCCGTGAATACAAGAAAGGAGATAGAGTATGGCTAGAAGCCACCAATATCACAGTCAATCGACCATCAAAGAAGTTATCGGCACTCCGATACGGACCGTTCAAGGTGGTTGAAAAGAAAGGAGCCTCGGCATATCGCCTGGAACTCCCAGCATCATGGCAGCTGATACACCCCGTGTTCAATGAAACACTGCTCACGCCTTACAAAGGACCCCGTTTCAAGATACAAGAGCGACCATCACCACCACCCCCTGAAATCATAAATGATGAAGAAGAGTACGAGATAGAAGAGATCCTAAAAAGGAAGAAACAAGGGAGAGGGACACTATTCCTGGTCAAATGGAAAGGATACGGACACGAAGAGAATACATGGATCAAAGAGAAGGAGCTGGGAATGCGCAGCAAGCTCTAGACCACTTCCTAAAGAAGACTGCGAACCAGGATAAAAGGATCACGACAAGAGGGAAGAAGACCAAAAATCGCACTTCATGACCACCAACGCCCCATCAGCATCGACAGCAGCGAGGGCAGCCGCGCACCTACCCCCAACCGCCCAAGCGACCTCGAGAATCTGGCAAGGATTCTCAATGCTAGCGACTACATGGACCCCCTCGCCATCACACTCGGCGCATATATGCGCTATGTTATGACCGTCCGCACGCACCTCTGGACCGGGAGAACCCCTGATGGGACCGGCCCCACTGCAGCTGAACGTATCGCGCTTCGCGAAGCAATGGAAATGCTTCGCACAGAAAACCGGTGACTTAAACTCCTCGCCACCACACTCCACCACATTCGTGCCTATAATGAAGAGCTCATTCATACATGGGCCCCGCGTGCCGCGACCGCCTGGGAGACCAATACTGGGTGGGGACAGCTGGACTAAGGTTTTTCGCGAGGACGCGAATCTAAAGAGAGGGTGATGTTACAGACGCTGCCCAAAGGACTATTCATTTTCTTATCTTATCTTTCCCACATCCCTTATCTCCCCCATCATGCTGCGCAGCGCGCAGCCATCGAGTCATCCCACTTCCCTAGTCATCCTGAGTCATCTCTTTCCAGTCTTACTCATCCGCAGTCCACAGCATTGCGCAGCCCATGGTCCGTGCTCGAGTACTGTAATGTATATAAGGACTCCCAGATGTACCAGTAGCGCTAGGCTTAATATTCCTTTTGCCATCATCTCAAGACCACTCTCGCACTTAGTCTGCCCGAGTCCTTCTGAGATTCGTCTAGCCTAACATCAATGATGGCCTTTTCTCGACGGACGCGCAGAACACTTGTTGCGTCTGTTCCGGGATGCTTTTCAGCATTCGTGGCCTGCGTAACGCAGTCGGTTGGGACGGAGTTTTTCTTCTTTGGAGACATGAGTGAGAAGTAATGTTTGTGCGTGGGAGGGTTGGACTTGGCAAATGTATCGTCGGTTGGCCGCTGCAGACCAAAATAGTGCGCCCATCACACCATTCTATTGACCCTTATTCTTATTTATTCAATTTCCTGCAGTGAAGTCACTTGCTTTGCTGGGGGACATGCCTCGACGTCCAATAACTCATGTCACCGAACCTGCACAATGGTTTCCCTGTTTAATAGACAACTGTCCTGGACGATTCCGGACAAAAGGTGGGCGGAGAAGACATATTAACACAAAACACGACGAGAATGAGCCGCAAAGTCAGGCTCATGGGCAACCTGTTCCGCCTTTTTGAAGGACTCAAGTCACGTCAATATCGCGTGACTCCGATCCTGGTGAAGTTCAATGTACAAGTCCAGTGCCACCCGACGCCTTTGATCACGATACTGAGGTGCCCGATTTTGAGATGGAGTTACGTGACCTTGCCAACTCTCCCTGGCATGTTTCATCGCTGCCATATGCACCTGAAGGTGCTGGACTTCTGGGAAGTTCTGTCGACCATCATCCGTTCATTAACGGTGAGTAATGTCTCATGCTGACTTGAACTAAGCTTTGGCTGAGATGAATACCATAGCTGAACCATGCGACGAGGACGGCACGCCATTCTTGAATCCTCGAGAGCCGCCAACGACTCAATGCCGACAGCCAGATGACTGGCAGCCATACAAAAACCATCTCGCGTTCGAAACTGGGGAGTTCCTTTTCAAGCGCGTACAAATGTCGGCCTCCAATATCGACACCCTGTTACATTTGTGGGCAGCATCATTGGTGTCTCATGATGGTTCACCCCCTTTCTCCAACCACCAAGATTTGTATGACACCATTGACGAAACACCGATTGGTGGCGTTCCATGGCAAAGCAATTCCCTTTCATATGATGGTCCACTTCCCGAACAGGTTCCGTCATGGATGAAACAGGAGTATACCATCTGGTTTCGAGACCCACGCTTGCTTTTCAAAGCTATGCTTGAGAATCCAAATTTTGCAAACTCGTTCGACTATACCCCGTATCGACAGTACAGTGAAAATGGAAGTCGTCGATATGAACATTTCATGTCGGGTGATTGGGCTTGGAAACAGGCTGTGAGTCATAACGATGCCTTTTTCAACCCAGAGTTACTCACAATAATTCAGGATATCATTGCCAGAAATCCAGCGACACATGGCGCCATGTTCGTGCCTGTCATTTTGGGCAGTGATAAAACAACTGTTTCTGTTGTGACCGGGCATGTTGAGTATTGGCCACTCTATGGTTCCATTGGCAACATCCATAATAATGTTAGACGAGCACACGGTTCTGGTCTGGTGCTCATTGGCTTTTTGTCGATTCCGAAATGTCAGTACAAACCCACTTCTCATTTTCAAATCTGTTTACCTTACCCTCAGGTGAAAAAAAGTACGAGGCTGATGTCGAATTTCGCCGATTCCGCCGCAAGCTATATCACTATTCCCTTTCGGTCATCCTCGCATCCCTTCGACTTGGCGAAACGATTCCTGAAGTTTATTGTTGCCCCGATGGGCACTATCGGCGCGTTTTATAGGGAATTGGCCCATATATAGCAGACTACGAAGAACAAGTGATACTAGCTTGTATCGTGAAGAAATGGTGCCCAAAGTAGGTCTTCTTTGACTTTCATTCTCCATACATTTATATTTCTCAGATGTCAAGCACATCGAACTGACCTTGATGGTAACTTGTCCATGTTGCCACGTACGCGTGAACTTATGGATATGTTGGTGGAGGAGTGGGAAGTTCGCCAGTTATGGGATGAGTTCGGTATCATTGCAGATGTTGTGGTGCGTTGTGAATTCAATTTCCGTTATCAATGCTCTGAGCATACCCAAAAGCCCTTCACTAACGACTTCGAACGTGCGGATATAAACGAACTGCTTGCGCCTGACCTGCTTCATCAGCTCATCAAAGGAGTGTTCAAGGACCATCTCGTTGACTGGGTGCAAATTTACCTCAAGCGTCACCATTCAACAGCCCGGGCTCTTGAGATCATGGACGACATTGACCGATGGTGAGCGATCTCTATATGAATGTGCAAACATAAACTTATCTTTGTTATGCAGGATTGCAGCGGCGCCTCCATTCTCTGGCCTTTGATGCTTTGCGGAGGGTCACGGATTCAAGCAGTGGACTGGCGATGACTCCAAAGCACTTATGAAGGCTGGTCCGATTGAGTTAATCTCCTTGCATGGGCACTAACATTATTTTCTAGATTTATCTGCCTGCAATACAAGGTCATTTGCCAGGCAACATTGTCCGTGCATTTCGCGCATTTCTTGAGTTCTGTTACATAGCACGAAAGGATGTCATTATGGAGGATGATCTATCACAGCTACAAGATGCCCTTTGACAGGTTTCATGAATACCACGAGATTTTTATCTCCTCCGGTGTTCGTTCCGATTTCTTATTACCACGACAACATTCGATGGTCCATTATCCCTCACATATCCGTCAATTCGCTGCGCCGAATGGTCTTTGTTCATCAATCACAGAGTCGAAACATATTAGGGCTGTTAAGGAACCATGGCACAGATCCAGCTGTAACGAAGCTCTTGGTCAAATGCTTGTCACAAATCAACAACTTGATCAGTTAGCTGCTGCCCGTACGGACTTCACAAACCGCGGCATGTTAAATGGAACGTGCATGTCCGCTGCATTAGAAGCACTCAGTAAGCTTTGGTTTGAACATTTTCACTATAAATGATGCGAGAAATCTTTTCAGCTGCTACCATCGCAAACTCGGATGTTGAAGATACCAAAGACCCGGAGTCACACGTGGCAGATAAAGGCATTGCAAATGCGAATATGCAAGATATACAAGAAATCGATGAGGATATCAATGAAGAACCAGTTGATGATCCCAATATCCAAGCAGAGGTCAAACTACCTGTAACGGCCCGTAAGTCAGGCCGATTTCTTCCCCCCTACCTTAACTAATTTTTCTTTAAGAACGAAAGTGGACAATGTGCAAGGCTGCCCAGATGCTTCAACAGCCGTCATTCCCGCACCTCGTCGAATCATTCCTACGTCACCAACTCCATCTGGATTCTGATGCATCTTCAGGGGCCTCGAGTAATCCCCGACTAGAGATTGACGGGAGAATCCACATCTTCAACTCTGCTACCGCAACGTTTCGTGCACCCAGTGATACCAGCAGTGTTGGCGGAATGCGTCATGAACATATTCGAGCAACACCATCATGGCGAGGAGGAGCCGCACGATACGACTGCATTCTGATCAATTCAGACCCAGATCTCGAAGGAGCACGCAGCTTTGAAATAGCTCGTGTCTTCCTTTTCTTTTCTTTTCACCATCGAAACAAAGAGTATCAATGTGCTTTGGTGCATTGGTATTCGTTCGTAGGTGAAGATCCCGACGAGGAGACAGGCCTCTGGATGACAGAACCCGATTTTAGGAGAGATGGCAGTCCCCACCTTGCTGTAGTTCACATCGATGCCATCTATCGGGCTGTCCACCTCATGCCTGCATATCGATCATCGGGATTTATTGGTCAAGATGTTACGATGCATACCTCGCTCGACCAATTCGAGCTTTTCTATGTCAACAAGTTTGTGGATCACCACGCGTTTGCCACTTTGTACTGATGCGATGTGCCTAACGTTCGCTTCGGCCACCTCGGTCCCACGATTCAAGATCGACTGACAGTCCAAACGAAGATGAGAGGCTGCATGGCTGCCCGTTTCTGGTCAGAAGGCAGTCGAAACCTCCAACGCCTTCACAGGCAAGCCCTCGGTCTCCCCTTGATTGAGACTCACCACCAAAAAGGGCACAAACCTGGAAAGCGTCGCGTTCATCAGACCAGTCAAAGTCTCGAACGTCTTCAGGCAGGCCCTCGATCCCGCACACCACCAAGGGAAACCCCTACCGAGCAGCTTGTCCCCTTCGCCGCCATTGAGGGCTTGTTCTCTGGGTCTTTCGCATCCATCTCAGGATGCACGGCTTATTGCCTGGCCTAGTTGATAAATGGGTTGATCAGCAAGGATAAAGGCATGCACACTGACGTTGCCTACCTCCTTTTAGTCACTTGAAGCATGACTGGACCACGACATTGTCCGGACCATCCACTCAGGCCGTCGCCGAGCAAGAGCCTTTGACCGGTGAGCCTTGTTTGACTCTTTTACGCACTTGTGCTTACCTTAATCTAGATGCTCTGCCCATGAAGCTCATTGGGATGAACACCACGCTAATGTGCCAATACATCGAATTCATCGCTGACTGCCTGCTCGTTGCTCTCAGAGATGAGAGGTTTTATAAATCGACAATTCCTGGGCTTCTAGTGGATGCGACGGCGTCTGACATGAGTACGAGTTCGGCATGGCATATAGAGCAGGTGGAGGACAGGGTGTGGAGGAAGATGATGATGAACAAGGCAAAAGCAACCCCATCGATCACCTGCAGTGGCCCAGAAGCATGAAGAAGCGCAAGCTGCGTATCTATCAAGCCTTACCACTCTCGACCATGAGCTCGATTTGCTGCCTATTGGAATTAGTGTGGGGAAGGACGAACATGACGAGAGTCGCAAAATGTGATATGGATAGAGCCTTGACGGCTAGCTATGCAAGACGATGCCATGAGGCAGGGACATGACAAATGGCGAGGACGAACTCACACAAATGTAAATGATACAAAGTGCTACACAGACTCGGCCACAACGACGACTACGACCATGGCACCAACGCCGCATCAACCCGCTACTTACAAACAACGACATTGACGCCCCCTTCGTCCGCCTTCCAGGCCTGCAGCCGGTACATTTAGACACAACGCCTGGCCGATGCAACCAGCCATCATGCGGTCTCTCCATGGATCCCAGAGGCTCCTCTTCCACGCGTGCTGGCCCTTTTTGAACACCTCAATTCGCAAATATGCCTCCTACAAAGGCCTCTGTCCTTGGAAAACAGCTGAAATGTCGACTCGAGCACCCTTTTTCTGAGCACCCACCACCACACCGTCATGCCGCGAGTGGATGCCAGTGACCACGAGGTGGGGGGCGTTCCCGGCGTTTCGACATAGCCCAGAGGGGTCGAGGACTGGATGTCGCTGTATTCGTGTGTTGGTGAGCCTTGAACGTTCGGTTTTTGTGACATTCCTAATTGTTTCTTGATCAGTGTCACACGCGACGTGTTCTACGCGTCATTCTTCGATTCCTTGGAACCTCCGTCGCGTTGCTTTCGTTTTATGTTGGGTACACCCTTCTGAAGCCGCTTATCATGTCTCTCCTCCATCTCTCCTCTGTGGTCGGCTCTGTCACCGAGCGTTCGTCAGCTGCATTGGGGATAGATTTTGTTCGTCTCCTTTGATTACTGTTCGGCACTTTTCTAGGCTGATGTCTGTTCACTAGCGACAGATCTTTCTCTGCACTTTCCTGTTTTCTATCTACATTTGTCTGGCACGGTGCGGCTTCGTCGTACTTTTTTGCACTGTTTTCATTTCCTTTATGCTTTTTTATCTCGTACGCTGATACGCCAAAACCGCCGCTTGAAAGCTACTTCACATTTCCTTTTCATTTATACCTGGCTTCGGCTTTCGGCGCATAACCGGCTTTTCATCATTTGTTCAGAATAGCTTTTTTCTTGTTCAATTACTTGATTCCATTCTTTTCAAGGTACCTTACTTGTATTCTACTTGATCTCGTACTTTCAAGATGTATCTTACTTTGATTTTACTTGAACCTCCTTGCCGTTCCTTTTGTAGCCAGTTTGTACTTTTCGTTACTTGAAGATTCCTCGCGAAAAGTAGATCTTGAAATTAAAGTACCCTAAAGTACGAAAAGTGCCAAAAAGTAGAGTAAAGTCTTGGAAAGTAAAAAAGCCTTTTGCTGATGTAGACACGACGAAATATATGGTCACCTTCCCGTTCGTCTTGTTCCTAGTTTGGAATTTTGCATATATGCACACCATGACGCTCTTAGGTGCTATTTATCTTTGATCGTTACAAAACTTCTACCAGATCATGCCTTTCGGATGGCAAATTGATACACAGGTTCTGAAGGCAGGCCACTGACCGTATATCTGATGGTGCTGTTATTGGAGAAAGGACCATAAGGCGGACTGAAGATCAAGAGCATTCAATTCAAGAAATGTTCGTCCATTGTCATTCTTTGAGCTTGTTCCTTCTGGATGCTGCTACAGGGTATGCAACGACTTGCACCATCTGAGGCGAGATGGTACGTTTCCCTTGCGCATGCTTCGGCCATCACGGCATTCTCGCTTCTACATTTGCTAGGTCAGATTTGCAGCACACAGGCATCTAATCAGCATCGTGAGCTTCACTAGTTTTTCTATCAATGGATATCATTGATTGTTGAACTTAGTAGGTAGGGCTGCTTTCTCGACCGACGGGCCAGCACATTCTCCTTGAATAGATGTCAAGAAAAGAGGATTATAGCTGACACCTCGGGTAACCATAGTACCAACGCCATCGAAAATATAGAGAACAAATCCACCGCGATTCAAGGAATGAAGTCTGGATCACTATGCTATACAGTTAATTATTTCATAATGCATGTTTTTCGGCTGGAACCAACCATTTTTTAATCCTGATATCTATAGAAACAAAGCAATCTAAGTCACCACTGCTGCGAAGTAGTCATCGGTTCCAATTTCTTCACGACTATGCGGAATCTGGAATATCGAAAGGAAGCGTTCAGCAACGGGCCACAGCATGGTCACATCTAAGCATAAAACTTACCCAGTCTGCAATAATAGCAGCAATTAAAGATGAAACCTCACGGGAAACCTGTTCGCCTTCGCCTTCTCGCATGAGTTTGATCTCTTTGGACTGAAGGACTGTCCCTCCGTTGCTGTTATCATTGAGTTTAAGAATAAGATCCATTCATGCCCGTTGGTCAGCGCGCCCCGAATGATCATTTTTCTGCCAGAAGTCTTAGATTGGATACAAAGACACATATTGGCTCACCCTAAATGCCTCGCACATGCATACATCTCACAGACTGCCTGCGGGACGTGATTCGGGAGTCGCTGATCTGGCCCCTTGGCTTCCGATATGAAAAGCGTATGATCTTGTGCTGTCAACGATGTGAGAACGGGATTCTGTAGGAAGAGGGCTACGAAGGATGAGCAACAATGAAATATATATAGATAGAGACTTGGGCCTTACCGGCGCGAACTGTGGTGGTCGATATGGCTGTAAAGTCAACAAAACCAGACAAATAGTTGAAGCTCAATGGGCTTTCGGTGACAGGAGGAACATTCTGTACCGAGAGAACAATTTTCGAACTGGGGGGCGACATGGAGGCGACACGGAGGAAGAATGCATTTATCCATAGGCGTGTTGCAGCTTCGTTCTGGTCCATAGATATTTAGCTGGTGCTCTTTGGGTTCGGACCTGGCATAAGGCATACTTACGGAACGCGGAACAAGACCTTCTAATAAACAAAAGTAGGATACAGTCCATTAGCAGTCCAATCTTCGTCCACACCTATGGAATCCGTTTGCGCTGCACGCGACATTGAACCATGTTTCAACTTCAGCAGTCCGCATACGGAGATGTGGAACCTCGCCAGATGTTCGAAAGTCATGCCAGAAAACGAGTAACTCTAATTTGGAATCATTGCGAGCTGCGACGAGTAGCAAGAGGAATGCGATAAAGGAGAAGCTAAATAGGCAAAGCACAAGTGACTGTGTGATTATGTTAGCTTCTAAGGTCCCTGCAGACACTTTGCAGACGTCCAATTCAAATCGTCTCTGGTTTCTTTTGGTTGAACGTCGCTAGCACTCTTTTCATCTTTCGCAATCTTAACTTACCTCGCTCATTTTTCTCCCGCACTAGTTGCTTGGTTGAGTGAGGTTGCAAGATGGGCGCTCAATAGCGTCGTGCCGTTACAAGCTGAGCACCATATAAACATTGACGTCGCTCGTAACTGTACTTGATGTGTGATCTGACAAGGAAATTCGGGTATCTTGCTAAAAAGAAATCGGGTCATACGTAGCCACCTCCAGAAACTGCAAAAGAACGTGGAAAAAAAGTGCTATATACGAGCGGGCAGAGCAATAGAGCACGCAACGACGTACAATGCAAACGAGGAAAAAGAAAATATAGGCTATGTAAGGGAGGTAGTGGCGACGCACAGACCCACCTGCGGGTAAATGTTACAATGGCAAAGTGAAAGATGACTTATACATGTGTACAGGCTCCAAATGAGGCCATCGTCCGATGTCGACTTGAGATCAATTGACTGCCTTTTATTCGGTTAGAATGCCTTTGACACCTCCACTCTGAGTTCTTCCTCCATCGCGTGCCCGAGCCGTGTGCATACGCGGTTGCTTTCCACTCGCATAGTTGTCACTAGAGGACGTTCCATTCCGGTCTTCCCCGGTCGACATAGGCGTCGACACTAGACTCGGTTCGTCATATTCGTCATCCAATGGGGACCGAGGCTCGCTAACAGGGAACGGGAAGTGCTGCGCCATCGTCATGGTTGACGCCGATGGTGCAGGGATCTTCACCAGGGGAACCGGGACAGGGATTTCTGAACCTTTCTTGCCTTTTCTCGACTTCTTGGTCGCGCCTTTGGATTTGCTAGGCTGTTTTGGAGACGAAGAGGAAGAGGAAGGCAGCACTACAGGTTCGGGCGAAGGCGGGTATGGTGCAGAAGGAAGAGATGATTTGGGACCTGAAGGGGTAGGGGTCGGTATTGACGGGTCCACCCAGTCATCCTCGATATCATCTTCACCCTCCATCTCGAATTCCATCGCATCATTATCCTTAACAAGGACCTCCCCAGACACGTTCATGTCCGCATTTGGCGGGTGGTTGCTAATCGAAAATCTCGAGTTTGGTCCTGGCGTAATAGGGTCGACGGGGTCCTCTTCCGTGTCCATATCCTCGCCCTTGCTGTTGCTCCTACTTCGGGACCCTCCTCCCTGCTCGCTGCTCCTTCCAGCCTCACTGGTACTTGCACTCGTAGAATTGGACGCGGATCGGGATCTAGTGTCAAAGAACTGATCTTCGTCGTCCTCGATGACTTCATCTCCGCCCTCTAGACCGCCCTCTTCATCTTCCATCCCAACTTCGTCCGGATCCGAGATAGACTCCAAACCATATTATCGTCAGAATCAGAAGGCCAAGTGGGAGGCTCGTCTTGGATTGAGAACATAGTCCGAGGAAGCTACAATGGAAGCCGTAATCAGGATGCGAATTTTGTTCAACACGAAAGGAAAGACGATTCAGATAAGATTCGTCGAACTCACTTCTCCAATCCTCTTCCGAAGGTCAAGCCAATCAGGCTCATCTTTGCACAAAAAGCCAATCAACATGCTGGGTCCAGTCCGCTCAGTGGCATCTTCCTCACTCGATCGCAATGGAAGGTCTTCAGCTCTGATGCATGGTAGGCGGTGACGTAATGTTCTTGCAGGGAGGTTAGTCCGTTGTTGTTGCCGTCTATACTCGGATCCCCAGCTCCGAGGGATCCATGTCGATGGCGGGCGAGACGGGCTGACTGCTTGATTGCCATCTTCCATGGAGTCCTTGGGAGGGTGGTGAGCGCGAAGCATACTGCTGACGTTGATATTGATTGTTGGAAGATGAATGAGTGGAAGATGATGATGTGGAGAACTCATGCTGCAGAGGCGATGGGGAAAGGGGTGCGTGATAGGAAAACGTGGAGGATCCTGTTCTGACAGATGAGGGCGAGGTTGGCGAGCGATAGTGTTGTGTACGAGTAGGAGACAGCTGGTTGCTCGGCCTACTGGGAACTCGCGATCGGATTCTGGCGTGGTCTCGCGATCGAGAGGCTGCAACGGAGAGGAGATCGGGGCAGGTCGAAGTTGGACGGCTGGGCGAGCATGATGTGGATCAAGGTAAAACAGATTGTCGGCCTGAGAGCCAACGAAGTAATAGGACGAGCTTGGCCTGCCTCCGGCAATGCCGACTGACTGAGGGAACGTGTACAGAGCTAAAGAGTAACCAGTCGCATTGAATAACCGGCCAAGGTCTAGAGGGCAAACTCATACCTTGATTGTCTCATAATAAATTGGATTTACACCGTCTAGTCCCAATCGAATGCCGATCAGCAATAGAACGGGTCGATCTCCCCAATGAGTCTTCGTATGTCTCCGAGGTGACCGGCTGCGACTCCGATCATTGGATGCGGCGTAAACGTCGGTCTGAACGAGTACCCCGTCTGTGGCGATAGCGACGCCCAGACCAGCGTCCGGGAAATTACTGACAAGCGCCCTGAGAAACTCGAGTAAGCCAAGAATATTGGTTGTGGTTTACGAGGGAAAGTACTTGATCGCGCCCGCAGCTGTGCTCGGGCCAAACCACTGGCCAACATCTTGCCGAGGTCTTTACCAGCGAGTGCCATGCGGTGCACGCTGAAGGGCGCCTCTGGTGACGGCGTATCGAGGAACCAAGTAAGGATCTGCACATAGGTGGCATAATCAGCCGTAACAATCGGGTAAGGCGGTTTCCGCCAGTCTAGGAGAAAAGAAAATCAGCTCGAAAAGGCAGTCTGAAGGATGCAGATCAATGCTTACCTCTGCCGAGGTGCAGGTGAATAAGCGCGTTGGCCAGTAAGCTTTGGCCAGTTCGGAGCATGCAACCCCAACCAGAATCGCTCGTCCAACCTTTCTCACCACTGACCCAATTCCACGGTCTTGATTTGACGGTTGTCGGGCTGTTGATGACAGGATCAGAGGGATCAATGGGCAGTTCGGCCAGCCTCGTATCTCGGATAGGTGGGAAGTGGGATCGATAAGTCAACCAAATGCGCGAAGTAAAATCCGCATAGAAGACGGGCGGCCAGTTGGCCCCGGGATTCTGTTGTTTTGAGTTGGTGGATTGAGAGAAAGGAGAAGGGTGGGTGTCTGTGGAGGCAGGAGCCGAAGACGAAATAGAGGAGCGCAGGGAACCCGAGTTCCGCCGCGAGCTTGTTTGTGATGAGGGAGCAGGTGCTGGTGGCGGCTCATATCCTGGATGTTGGACGCCAAGTAACCAGATGGGATCGGTGCATTTATCTGGCATAGCGTCGCTATCGAGCAGATATCGTACAGCTTTGTCCAAATGACCCTTACCGTGCTTGGCGGCAGTCAGAAGCGCGGAGGCGCTTCTTCCTTTTGGGGATGTTGCCTGTGCTTGGGAGAGGAGGGAGGGAAGAGACAAGTCGGAGGTGGAGGTGCTGAAGGTGTGGGAGAACCATCCGGAAAGACGGGTCGGGAGGTCACTGATACGTGATGTGGAGGGGGTTGAGAACATTGAGAGGTGCTGCTGTGGTGGTTCAGATGCGGAACTTAGGGGTCTCTCAGAACGAGTGCGCGGACGAGGTATACTGACAGGTTCAATGATGACGGGCGGCTCTTCCATTTCCGCGTTGGCATCCTTGGGCTGGCCCGATGACTCGGATGATCGGCGCGACTTGTCGTCCTTGTCTTTTCCCTTAGAGGCAAGAATTTGCTGGATTTGCGTGGTTTGGACGATGAGGATTGAGTGGCTGGAATTTCGGAGGAGGTGGATGCAGAGCTAATGAGACTGCTGGTGCTCTGGCTCGGGGCGTGGTCAGTCATGGATTTTGACCGATCCCGGTTTGCCTGTTTTTGCAGAAATCTGGGCAGCTTCGAGGTCGGAGGAGGGGGGGAAGATGGCGATGGAGAGTGGCGTGAATTCTTGCTGGACATTATGAACTATAAAGACTATAGTATCGAGATTAGAAGAGAAAATAGGATTGGATTGGGAGGAACGAACTGATAAGGTTGAGATAAAAACGATTCCTGTGGTTTGGACGGCGATGGTAGAGCTAATAGGAAGAAAAGTGGTCAGTATGACGACTACGCATGTAGGGTTGCGAACACAGTGGATTCGGGGTGGCCTCAAGATGGACACCGGGGTGCCTGGTATTCCACTGGGGAAATATGATGAAAAGAAAGCCAGAGGAGCCCGACGAACCTAACCCGAGTTGAGAAGCCGGCTGGCAGCTGCGAGATATGAATGGTAGGTGAAGCTGGTGATAACAATTGGGATGAAGTCGGTGAGGAACTGGGAGGATAATGGCTTCAGTTCAGGCATTCGGAGGAGCATGCAGAGCTGTGAATGGTTCCTTACTGATCGAATCGACCGGGAGCAAGAGCAGTAGTCGTACAACGTCCAATGCGGTGATGAATGATGTGGTGCCGAGGGTGATGTGTAATAAGATTTAAGCCGCGTTCCGCGTCTCCCAGGACCAGATTAAATAGTGTAAAACCTCGGATATCCAAGCAATGCGGGGAGAACGACGAAGAGGTCGATGAGGAAGAGACGGCGGTCGCCGTTGGTGGTGGAGTGAGACCTTGTTTGGATGTTTGGGCGCCTGTTGACAGCGACCCTTGGACCACGTTTCTCAACTCGACCGAAAAAAAAAACACAAAGTTCATATATCATTCAGGAAAAAAAAAGAGGAGAAGAAAAAAAAACTAACTACAAAGCAAAGACATAGACATCGTCAATAAAAGACCACGCAGGCGCTTGACCGCCGTGGAACGCGAGCCGGTCCTGACCTTGCGCAGTCACCGTGAACTCGTAGTACGTCCACGGGCTGTATCCAGGTCGGATTGTCGACACCACGTTGTCGTTCCACAGAACGTCCACAAACGCGTTCTTCTCACCCTGCTGCCCACTGTACACGCTTGCATGGAAGAAGGTGATCGTGTACTTCTGCCCGGGCACCGTGGCAAGCGGCTTCGCGTACGTCAACGTCCCAGACAGATTGTCCAGTCCGTCTGCAGAACCCAGCAAAGCAACACTGTTTCCCGTACGGGCATACGGTTGGTAGTGGAAGATGCTCGCGTCCAGTGATCCGCCCTGGGGGCTGGAGCCGATCCAATTCGCCGACGAGGCGTTGTAACAGAACGACTCCCCGTTCGCGCAACCGAATCCCTCGAAGCCACCATCGGCGATAAGCGACTGCCTGCTGTACCCACGCGAGTACGTGACCTTGAGATCACCTTGGCCGTAATTGACGGCCGTAGATTCATCAGAAATTTGGTAATACTGTCAACCCAAATTTCAGCCATCAGCCAAAGAATGCCGTAAAGGCGTTCATACCATGCTGCAAGTGTAGGTCGTCGGGTTTCCATTCACCACAGCACGCCAGATGTTGAAGAATTGGCAGGCGCCTCCTATGCGATCCGCTCCACGGGTGTTGCAAAGCGCGGCGCAGGCCGCTACGTCGTACCTATCAAGGAAAGCGAAGCCCATGTACTGGACCAATTAGTTCAGTCGACTTTGGTCCCCCAAAACAAAGCTCGAAATGCTTACGCCCGGCGCATTGTTCGCTCCACCGGTAGGCCCAAAGACCAGGTCGTATCCAGCGGGAGCAGGTGGGTCAGCAATCGTCTTTACCGCCCACCCAGTACTTTCTTGAATGTATGTAAGACCGGCAGGAGGTGGTTCGAGTTGCTGTCCGCCCATATTCGTCTTCTCAGCCGCGGTGTGAGTATCGCCGTAAATCGCGCATTTCAAGTTGGATTGTTCATGAAAGACGAAATCCAGGAGCTCGTTATTGTATTCGTAGTAGAGGTTTGCAAACACTGATGTGCCATCGTTCAGTGAACAACGCTAATAACCACATTAACATTTCGGACGCACCACATCCTTGTACTCGGTCACAGAAATCAAGGCATGTGTCGATGTTATACGTTGCGTTGGGGATGACCGTGTAGGTGAGATACGCTGTACCCTGAATCGAGCCATCTCTGTCGTCCGGTCCTGTGCCAGTGCCATTGAAGACCTTCACATAGTTATCATTGGCTCTTCTGCTCAGGTCAACTGTGTTTCGACGTTCTGGACTTCTCAAAAAATTATTAGTCACGACAGTCACGGTCGTCCCATTCTCGGTCAACTGTCCATCGATAGCCGTTACTGTCGTCTCCGGGACGGGCTGGTTCGGCGGCGTGTCGTCCTCCGCTCCGCCCTTCTGGTCGACGATCGCGACGGTGGAGACGATCGTGTCAACGTCGGTGACGGAACTCTCCGGTGCTGGTAGGTTATCAAACGAGTCTGGCACCCCCTTGGATGCAGGAGGCACTATCCCAGAAGTCGCAGCTTTCGACGCAGAGCGAATCAGACAGAGAGCCTAGCAGCCGACGCGCACGAGGGATCCATCACGCACCGTTGACAGAGACCGTTAGCAGCGCAAATGCGAGTAGTTTGGTGCAAGACGGCATAGTGATAAGCTTTGTTCTTGTGGCCGCGTTCAAAAATTTTGGTCCTGGGGTGCTGGTCGTCTCGCCCTTGCTGAAAGAGAATCCGCGCCTATTTATCTGTTGACCCGTGCCCGGCGTAGAGGAGAACGTCCACGTCCGCGTCGTTCCGGGACCTGACCTGGACTGACAACTGCAATCAGGATTCGCCTTCGCCCAAATCTAAAGATGCAGGTACGCGGTCCAACCATGGCCGTGATCGGGTATTAGAGGGAGGTTGGGTGGACGTGATATCCGATGGTTGGAACAGAAGGAGTTTCGACTTCTTAGTCTCGCTCTTTCATCGTCTAGTGGTCATAACCGCAGTCTTGTACCCTGCAAGTCGAAAGCAGACAAAGCGAGTTGAAGAGGCGCCCATTGTGGGTCCCAGTTTACGCAGATCACGTGGACATGACTACACAAGCTGTCGGGCGGGTTGGCAGTTGTCCATCTTTCTTGTCAATGTCTCCTGAGCCATAACTTCTCTTCTCTGTTCTAGTCATTCATGAGCAACGCATCATATCGGAGTCTCGCGTTTCAGGTCGACGTCCACAGCACGATATTGAATGAGCGCTTCGCTACCCCTCGCCCTCGCCGCAGACACCGGAGGCCGAGCTGCATATCACCATCTGGTAGGTGTCTGGACTTAAAGGTATGTTGGTTGATGAAGGTACATGCTGTAGGGCAAGGGCGGGACTCTTCTTCACTCAGCCTTCGTTTGTTGTTCATCTCATTCCTGCAGCATAAGAAACAATCAAATTGGAGACTGTCGCAATGTCTATATCGTACGATTTCGCTCATTTCATGCATTTTCCCGAAACCCTATGCTCTCATCTGCGCCACTATTTCGCCGTCCTTCCGGTATGACCAGGCCGATGTCGAAGGCTGTTCGAGCGATGGCAATTTGGTGAATTGATGGAGTTTCTTCATTTTATATCATCTGCTTCTTTTCTTCAAAGTCGCGGTCCAGGAGCCTGATGACTTGGCTACACCACTCGGACCAATCAGATTTCGCAGATTCTGGCTTCAAGGGAACACATGCCGACACGAGTTTTGCGGAGATGCTTACCGTGGTACTGAAGATAAGAATACGCCTGTCGGCTTCAATCGGAACGCAATGATTTCTTTCATTCTCCGTGATACATTTGTCCTATCAGTTACAGACTCCTGTCTAAACATGGTCCCACGCAATCCTGCATGGACAGGGAAAGAATATGCCAAGTTTGGTCTGTATCATATTTGAATTGGTCAAAATACTCTAGGCACTCGTGCTTATTAAAGGAGGTACGACACAGGGATTGTGACCTACATGTTTGCTGTGCCCTTGGCGTCTATCTCGCGGTCGAGGGCCTGGATGAACTCCGTACTCCTGTCTTCGGAAGCAAATCGGACATGGCAAAAGTTATTTCAATCCGGAAGGCACTACGGCATCGGCGGCGGCAGAATAATTACGGTCAATTGTTCGCGCCTTTATGCTTACAGTGGGCCTCGTCTAACCTACGCACACGTTTGAATCAACATATCAATCAAAGTTCACTTCTACGCTGTCATTCTCGTCCCGATTCGCAGCGTGTCCCTCTGTCAATAACTTAGGGTGACACACATCTGCCCAGGACCACTTGAACTATATTAACTTGCCTCTATCTTTCCTACGCTTTAAATCGTAAGCAGGCCCTCCCCCTTGTGCAGATCCGGTGCTCCGGACTTCCTTGTCACTCAGACGGTGTTTCAGTAAGCAGACTTTCCCAGGTTTTGTTCGGGACATGTTCAACGCCGCGTCTTCGATGGTTTCTACGCTTTCGTGGTGATAATTACAATATCATCCCTCCAGACGCGGACTCTCCCATAAGTACCTTGTCTCCTATGACAATCTCCACGTCTGTTAAAGCAGGAAAAATTTTCAGATCAATTTATTCTTTCTCATGAAAGCGTGAAAAAACTCCGGTGGGAACTGCGTCCCGGAAAGCTCGATGTTAAAAGCCATCGAACCTCCTAGAATGGAAGTTGGGAAAAGTTCTAGCAGCCAGGTCGATTGCAGTGCTCCCGCTATGGAGGCCTTTCCGGGACGCAGCAGATCTGGTTCTGTTGTCTCTTCCTGTACCTAAGACGGACGAGGCGCACCACGGTATCATTTCCAGTCCTTATTGGACTATCAGATTATCCTAGGGGTGGCTTCGATATTGAGCGAAACCACGCAGATTTGAACCAAACGGCAGCGGGCTGTGAGACGCTATCTCGCGGCCAGGATCCGTTGCAGTCGATCCCATCGGCAACCTCATCGAGAAAACAGCAATGAGGTAAAGAGGTGATGCAGTCCTCTCCGAAGATGTTGGCAGCGTCGTCGTCGCTGAGCTTCATGCTGAAATGGATGCCTATCAGTCCTGGGAAGAAGACCTTCGACAGGAAATTCAAGCGAACATTTATTCCAATTCTTCTTTCTGATTTCCTTTATATCATCTCGTGCTCATATTTTGCGACGCACATGAAATGAGGTTGTGAATTTGGAAGCGACTCGTCTCAACCTAACTTCCCCTAAATTGCAAGTTTTCGAAATTTTAAAGTGTAGGGTAGCTTCATTCTTGATAGGCTCCTTTGGATTCCCGGCCTAATCATTCTTACTCCGGCTACCCTCTTCCGTTGCAACTTTATCAATTATCAGTTATATGCATATCTAATGCTCAACCCCGCCATCGTCGTTATGAGGGTATCAGCATATGGTGCACAAACCAAAACCTTCGGGCGGTGAGACATACTAGCATAATCTTGCCACCGTCAAACCCTCCATCCTTTGCAAGATTACTCGCACTCGATTTCGCATCTAAACAGAGTTCTATTATCTCCCCGATAACCTCCAGCTCAGTTTTGGTTTGGCCAACCACAATGCTGGCGTAAGCAATGAGTACGTTTCATACTGTAAGCCAATCCTTCTCCCCTTCTGCAGGTAATCTCAGTCGACAACGCCTTCACCGTGTTTCAGTCTCTCGATCGCAGCGCGCAGTTTTCTGGCTTGATCGCATGTATAGAGGTCCGTCTCCGCCACAAAAGCTATGATAATATAAAAATTGCCGTGCATACCGATCGAGAAGATCTACCAGTATACCACGATGATGAAGAATAACCGGCATTCCATGTACAGTACAAGCCACGAGTGAGTCTTGCACCAGCTCTCTGCTCTCGTACACATTATCTTGCCTTTTGAAAATCGACGCATGTCGGAGATCACACGAGGAAGCACAGTCACCTGAATGCCATCACGCTGATCCGCGGGGTAAGAGCTGGATGCGATGGCAGAGATTTGCATACCTCTTACGGCTTGAGTGTGGTCTTCAATATAGATCGCATCTGCAACCAGGATCCTCTCGTTGGGGATGGCCTCATATAGGGCGGCATACAAACGCAATTGTTTTGCGCTCCTAACTGTTCGAGAACGCGCAGAACGGTCTTCCTATGCTGCTCAAAGAATTCTCCGCTTCTGATTGTAGTCCTTACAGATGCACCGACGAACAGCAAAGCGCGTCCAGAAAATATTCGTGATTTACTCGGCTCAACAATCAAACCACAAGCCTGTAGCAGGATAGAGTGAGTGAGTAGCTGGTGAATTCTGGCAACGAATCCTTCAGATGTCAATCCAAGCCCTTTTGTGTGAACGGGGTGTGATTCGCGGAAACCTTGAGTGTCCCTCTACCATCACGTGGGCAATCGATTCACATCACTGGGTAAGTAGTCGGTCCGGGGTGATGCCGTTCGTCGCCTGAGCTGTTCTTCGAGAACCCGACGGCATGATAGACCGGTCAAGACAAGCCGTCCCAAGGCCTTCGCTACATTCTTAATGACCGCTCGTGAGCCTGCTTGAATACTACTTGCAGTTCTCACCAGAATTACTCTAGGCGAAGCATGAAACACTGAAATATCCCGGGTAGGCAGAATTCAAATTGTAGGCGCCTAGCGCATGCTCATTTTCCAATTTTGTGGTCGAATAATAGATGGCTCTTGTGGACCATCGATGCTCCTTCAGACATGGGACATTTATTGATGAATGACGAATATGAACAAAATACAGCATATCATACTGCTACAGATTACCAGTTCGTGGTTTTCGACACGTGAGCGTTTACTTTCTGTGGCCAAAGTTGACGTGGACGGCCTTCGGGTGCGTGTAGCTATTAAAAGAGTCGCGTCAAGAAAGAATGTTTGCATCTCAGGAGAATGTTGGCGTACTTCTGCAGAGCGTATTCACCGAGCTCACGACCGATGCCGGATTGCTTGTACCCTCCGAATGGAACGTTCGCATGGAGTTGATTGGCACAATTCACCCAGGCCGTGCCGGCACGGAGACGGTGGGCAGTAGTCAGTGCACGGTTGATGTCCTGGCTGAACACGGAGGAAGCGAGACCATAGACTAGGTAATTTGTGTTGAGAGTTATCTTCAATGAGAGTATGGCAGGGCTTACCAGAGTCGTTAGCTTGTCGGACGACATCTACGAGTAAGCAGAATTAGGTTGGCTGTTCGCCTTCAAGGTAAATCATAGGCGCACCGTCCTCGTCTTCGAATTTGATGACAACGCCGACGGGACCAAAGATCTCTTCCTGGACTATCTTCATATCAGGCGTTGTATCTGTAAAGATCGTGGGGTTGATGAAGAATCCCTCAGTTCCGTAACGATCTCCGCCTAGATGGACTTTGGCTCCTTCCTTCTTGCCCAAGTCGATGTAGTTCATGATGCGCTACAAGACTCTGAGTGTGAAGAATGACTATGTTAGGGGCTACACTCACATCGAACTGGATCTGGGACACTTGCGGGCCCTGGTCGACGCCCTCTTCGAAGGGGTCACCGACCTTCATTTGCTTACTCCTCTCTGTGAACTGATGCAGGAACTTGTCGTATATGCCGGATTGGACGAAAATGCGAGTGCCGGCGCAACATGCCTGGCCGTGGTTCCAGCTAGGCGTCGTCACAGTCAGTGTGAGATACATGATCCGCTAGAAGGAAGAGATACGTACAAGAGGCCGTGGAGGGCCCAGCCGACAGCCTGGTCAAGGTCGGCATCGTTGAAGATGATGGTAGGGCTCTTGCCTCCAAGCTCGAGAGTAACGGGCTTCAAATTGCTCTTGGCCGCCGCTTCCATGACCTTGCGGCCGACAAGGGTGCTACCGGTGAAGGAGACCTTTTCAATGTCCATGTGCTCGGTAATGGCAGCGCCGGCTTTTGGGCCGTAGCCGGTGAGGATGTTGACGACGCCGGGTGGGAAGCCAGCTTCGTGGATGAGCTCAGCCATGCGGATGGCAGTCAGGGGGGTGAATTCCGAGGGCTTGAGGACGATGGTGTTTCCTGTCGCCAAAGCGGGACCAATTTTCCATGTGAAGATCAATACTGTAAACGAATGAGGACGGCGACGAAAGAAGAAGGAAGCGCGATTGCTTACGAGGGAAATTCCCTGAGCGGCAAAAAATAGAAGTCAGGTTTTGACACGATACACAAGCGAAATTAATGAACGTACACGGAACGATTTGGCCGACAACACCGATAGGTTCATGTCTGGTATAGATCAATTTCCTCTCATCAGTCTGACAAGGATAGTCAGAAAGAGGTGCTGATGTTTCGGCGCTAGAAAGAAAGACGAACCTCGATAACTGAACCGGTGATCTTGTCGGCCCATCCGGCGTAGTATTTTATGGTTTCCGTTGCAAAAGTGACGTCAGTTCCCTTGGCCCAACCGAACGTCTTGCCTGAGTTGAGCTTGAGCAAAGAAAATGATCGTGGCAGAAACGAGCCTCCTACCGTTATCAAGAGCTTCGATGGCAGCGAGCTCGTCCTTGTACTTGACCATCAAGTCGCCGAGCTTGTTGAGCAGCTCAGCACGTCTGGCGCCAGAAGCATTCAGACCCCAAGTAGTTTCAAAGGCCTTCTGGGCGGCCTTGACGGCGAGATCGACGTCCTTCTTGGTCGCCTCTGCGACTTTTGTGATGAGCTTGCCGTTGGCTGTGATGGAATGGGTGAGCACATCAAGATGAATGTCAGAGAAATGGTTGACGAACTGGGGTTGATGATGCTGTTATCAAAAGGCGATCAATCTATGTTGAGGGACGCTGCGGGGTAAAGAAGTGCTTACTCGATGGTGGTGCCTTCAACACCGTCGACCCATTTACCGTCGATGTACAGGCCAGTGTTAAAGGAAGTCTTTCCCTTGAAGATGGGAGTGTTCCATTCGTAAGTAAAGACTGAAGGCATGTTTGAGAGGAGTGAGAAGTATTGGAAGTGACTAATGCGGGGATTTATATAACCCCCACATTTCCGTTGCGGGGCTCCACGGTGTGAAATTCGACGATCGGACAGGGGTCAGCTGGTCACTCTGCCTTTTCGTCACGCGAACGCTTACGCCGAGCCCGGTTCTTCGCTCATCGGACCGGTATCAGCAAATAGAGTTGACATCTCTGCTTGCCCTCCAGTTCTTCAGATTCGTCGTAGCTGTTCAAACCTGGTCGTCGCTGAGGTTGGTATGATCGATCATAACAAAGTGAGACTTATTGAGCACGTGCCGAACGTTCGTGCGATAGGCGCGTTATCTAGCGCAGATGGCATCGCAGCTCGCACTGGTAATCTGATCGCCAGAGGGCGAGAATCGCGAAAATGACTACCCTGACTCTCACAAAATGATATGCGACAGAACACGGACAGAGGAACGCCGAATGACAGGAATAAACCTGTATAAGGCTAGCTTCATAATGAAAGGAATCACAGGCTCTGGAACGCGACACGCACATGTGGTACGGACGCCCGAGTACAGATGTTCGTAAGTATGCGCAATGAGTGATCTATGAATAGGATCACGGAATTTCGGACATTTGGCTGAACATCCACAATTGCGAAAACGCAAAAAAAGCGAACGACTGGCCGATGAAGTGATAACAGCCAGATGGATGATTCTAGAAAAGAGAAAAAAACACTTCCTAATTAGAACATGTCGCGCATGGAGATTATCCTTATGCAGAGCATATCTGACCGAGGTACCCAACGGCGACCCGCCATCTTCCACGGAGCTATCAGAAAAACCATGGCCGCTCCACGACACCCCTGGCCGACGGTCGACCATAGGCCTTATCCAAAGCTGTCACCCCGTCGCCGTTCCATGACAACGATTTCGGAAAGCCGGGAAACCAAAGGGGAACAGCTGCCACAAAGCGCAGAAGGCCGCTCTGAGTCAGACTGAGAGGATGGTTTCGGAAACCTGAACAGGGTCTTTGTCCATGACATCGGCGTTGATATCTGCACTAGAAGAGAACTTCACCATTCGCTCTTCCTATTGTCCGTGAAAAGGGATGTCTGTTATTCGGTGGTTCATGTAGGCCTTAAAGGAAAACGCTGCATGGAGCATCCTATCGTGTCGCTTCTCATGCTTTGAGTGTTACTATCCTGCAACCACGTTTACGGATGGATAAAAAGAGCTTTTGACCAATCCCGACGCGTTGGTCGTGAATTTTCAAATCGAGACGCCGCATCAGAGGAACTGAAAGTCCGGAACTTGAAGATGCCCATATCTAGACCAGGGTAAATTCCATTAACTTTGAAACATATGGCGTGTACAAGATGGTAATCCGAATATGCGAGTACAAAGGAGGACAAAGAACGACGTCGACGAATAGGTAAGAATAAACATAAGCGACGAATTTGCAAATCCAAAGAGAAACGCGGGGTCAATCTCAAGAGCCGCAACACGTAGTAAGCAGCCTCTTTTCCGGGTGCCTTCCGTTCAAGCCGAGGCGAATTGTGTCAGCGGCGCTGGCTTCGCGAAAATGCATGCGATGTGCTTCCAAACGCTCCTCGTATTCCCAGCGACGGACGACGCGTCTGGCTATGTACTCGAAAACGTCGGGAACACCTTGGCCTGTTTTTGCAGATGTAAAAAAGAGCTTTGGGCCGCGCTCCGGGGGAGATGGTAAGCTGATGATAGAGAGAGTGGGATGGTCCTCCGGGGTCGTCACCCTGGTATCTATTTCGATTGCACCTGACGCATTGTTGCGCCTCGCAAAGAGACTTGGGGTTATCGTTGGAGCGCTGCTCGAGCTAGCGCTGCCTGTAGACGACGTCGTCAACCGTCGGGATCGGACGCTGCCACCCAAATCCACGGGAAGAGAGGAGCTTGAGTTCGGCGTAGACCAAGGCTCAGGAGAGCTTCTTGCGGACTGATAAACGTCGAAGAGAGAGGAAGAAGGAGTGCGGTATACAGTGAGTGTCGTGTGCACAGTAGACATGGTGCCGCTGTAAAATCGGGAGGAAGATCGTGAACGCGACTTGAATAGCTGATGTTTGGGAGAACAGGACGTGTGCTGAGAGCTTCCCCTCCGTGCATTAGGCTTGATGGCGATTGAGTCCGAGCGTGGTTGAGGCACAGAAGAGGATGTCGATGTTGAGAGTTCCGACGAAGAGTTGCCAGGGGTTGTCGAAGAGGCCTGACCATGAAGAAAAATATTTACATCCGGCACCGAAGTGGCGGGGTTTGGCATTGCTTCTGAAGGAAGCGGGGAGGTGGACCGCGACGACGGTGGTATGAGCTCTTTCAGAAATTCCAATGCTTGGGCCTCGCTTACGGGACCGTCTTCATCCATGGATTCTCTATGGACGAGGTCTAATTTGTTTCCAACGACCACGCAACAATAGTCTTCCATGTCCTCATCGGCCAATGGCGCCCCTTGCCGGAACTCGGCCCACCATTTTGCAAGTGCATCCATCGTTTGCGGGATGTTCACATCGAAAACGAGCAGCGCTGCATCGGCGCCTCGGAAAAAGGCCGAAGATAAGCTCGAAAATCTCTCCTGTCCAGCTGTGTCCTAGAACACCGATAAGAAAAGGTCAGTCAGCGTTTGTCGAGAGCAGTGCTGCATAGGGCGAAGGAGTTGTATTGACCCAAATCTGAAGAGTGACGGTATCTGAGGGACTCGATGGATGAGGCAATGTCTTTGTGATAAAGTCCGCGCCGATTGTAGCTCGATAACCATTAGAAAAACGGCCAGAGATATACTTTGAAGAGGCGGAAGTGAATGGTCAAAACGTAGCATCGGCGTAGTTCCGTCAACGCACCTGGCTTCTTAGACTTGTTTTACCTACACTGGAGGCACCAACGACGACTACTTTAATGGTCGGCATCGAGTCCGTTGCCGTTGTCGTCGTTCATGGATGATATCGCCCGAAGCGCCAGCGTCGATGAGCAGGTGACATTTTTGACAATCATCATCAAAGGCCAAACAAAACCACAACAACCGGCTCAAATTGACATTGCGTACAAGGTTAGAGTCTTTCAAAGAAATACATGTACGCCAGTTTCTTCAACTCCCGCACGCTCTCTTCATCGGCCTTGACGACCTTCTCGTCGTTAAACAGCACCCACTGCTCACCGACACGGACATGTGCCACGTAGTGACCGGAATGGACAGACGGTCCCTTGTGCGAGATGAACGCCTTGAGGCGATACCGCGCAGGTACATCAGTCGACCCGGAGAGAACATTTGCTTCAGAGTCCTTTGACGTAGACGGGGCCTGGTCCTCGCCCGTGTCGTCCGGATGGTTGAATAGCCATTCTACTGCCCTCTCGGCATTTCCACCCTGCGATTCCACGAATCAGATACCTGATCGAAGCAACACCCAACGGAACGCACTAACCGTTTCACGCAAAGCTTTTCGAGCTTGCGCTGGAGTGAACCCCATATCGGCGAGCATGCCGATTTGTTCCGCCGATGGCTCAGGCCCTGCGGCCTTTTCAGGAGATCCAATCTTGACGGGTTCATCAATGTCTTTGTCTGCATCAGCGGGGAAAAATCAGTGGTGACAATCGGCAGGCGGCCTACCCGGGTCATCCATGTGGCTAAACAGCCATTCCATCGCAGCTTGCGGATCGTTATTCCCGGTCGCCAACAGCGCCTTCTGGCACCGGACTGTCGGGAAACCCATTCCTTCAAGTTGCGCCATCGCTATCTCGTTGAACTGGGGTAAAACTAGGAAGCGGTCAGGGTCCCACCACATTCCCCGGCGACGAGAACGATAAGCATACCCGGTGCATCTTCAGGGAGCTCTATTTCCGTAGGTTGCCGACCTCGCCCGAGGTCCTTCTCCGTAAACTCTAACTCATCGCTCGGCGGAAGAATGATGGGGATGTCTGCGCATTAATCAGCGTGAGACTTGTGCTACCAGGCCAGTCACGATTCCGACCTAGCTTCGCAGGTACCCAGTTAACGAGCTGGAACTTTTTTGCATGGATAACAAGGACGTCGGGGAAAGATGCAAATTTCGCTCGCCTTGCAACAAGCGGTGAAATGTCAGCGCACCGCTAGCAAAGGGCAGAAAGGGATCATGGAGGGCTTACTTGAGTGCATGGACAGGTTTTTGGCATGATGGGCAATTATATTCCAGCGCTTCGACGCTCAACAAATTCTCCACGCAGCGAGCAAGCAAAACCTCTTCGTACACCAGTTTGCCATCCTCGGTCCTACTCTTCTCCTGAACAGGTACTGCGACGCTAACGACGTCCGTTGTATCGACCCGATACCTGACCTTCTTGCAATTTCCACATTCCAAGCGTTGTTCCATTCCGTAGGAGAATATGGTCGTCGGATCTTTGCGAACTCGTCAGAGAGTGCGAACAAAGGTATTCCTGTAGTTAAAGGCACCGTTATCAGAGCGATCCTTGTGTTTATGCATGTCCCGCCTCAGCGTGGTGAGAAGATACGTAAAGAACTCTTCCGAGTCTTGTTGGCGCATAGTCGAAAACTCTTCGTGCCCACGACCGATCAATGCTTTGAATCCACTTGGTTTGATCCCAGCTTGGAAAACCGGAGTAGGCGAGGGATGGTGCAGAGTTTCCGGAGGCGGATTTTGTAACGCGCTCTTAGAATGGGACGATGCATAGTTGGCGGCATGCGAATACCGTCCGCTGAGCAAGCCGTCTGCTAGTTTGTGCATCTGGCATTCGACACAGTCAGCCGGCAATGGTTGAGTGCACACTTCGGCGTGGTTTTTCGCAAGCGCCTCGTATCGGTTCTGGAATGCTGGTAAGGAAAATACGGTCTGTAGGACTGAGGACATGTAACAGCTTGGGCGGTTGTTGAGTGAGAAACAACTAGCGAAACGTGAGGAGGCGTACCTGTTACCCAGGTTGGCGAGTCCGGTGAGGGCGGGTCCAAAAAGCGGCTCAAGAGCTTTGCCATCCTCGCTGGTAAGGGAAAAGTCGTATTTGAGATTATGTTCGATTTGCTAGGGACAAAATCAGGAGACAGAAGCAGGGACGATGTAGAATGCTGTACTAATTCGGTCATACTCTTTTCAGTCTTTGTAAGTGACTGCACGTTGATATCAAACGCGCTCAAATGTTCGGCGAGGTTGGGGTCAAGTCTAGAATCGTTGCAGATATAACAGTAGACGTCTTGAGAAATGGGACACGAGTCAGACATGTCGAGTAGCCGAATCTCGACTCACCTGCGTTGCCTTCGGGGGAGATGGTTCCCAATTTTACGCTAATGCCATGACGGGTCGTTTCATAGTGCTTCAATCCATGACCATTACCGCCAACGCCTCCATACTGTTGCCTTCCGCAACCGAGATTTCCGCAAAGTAAGCAAAGCCAAAGGTTTTCCTTGAGATCGCATGCTGAACAATGGGCTAAACCTGGGATCAAAAGTCGGTGTTAGGATGGATAAGCCAGCACGACGAGCATACCGGACGCTGAGATAGGACGTGTTTCCAGTGGCTGTAGAGTCAAGGTGTGTTCACAAGGGACGATCTCTTCTTCCCAAGCCTTTACTTCGGAGCGACGAGCTGATGACATCGAGGTCATGACGCCATCGACAAGCGATTTCACCTAGACTTGCTCTAGCCGCTGAGCTCTTTATCCGAATCAGAAATATGAGAACCTTTGGATCGTCTGCGGTGCTTGACAACTCAAGACCGGACTCGGGGTCGCACTTCCAGCATTTGATCATTGTTACATGTTCATACTTGTCCTCGTCGCGTTCCTCGACGATCGCGAGTTTTTTCATTTTTGCAGGAGGCTCTTCATCTTCTGACTGAGTAAAACATTCAATCAACACGTCCGATCCTCAATATCGATCGCCCTCTTACGCGTTGTGGGGAAGGCTTAAGTTTTCGCTTGACATTTAAAGTGAATGGATGTCCCGATTTCTGGGAATGGGTTCGTGCGTGGTGTTTGACTTGGTCAGGACATCCTCCGTTAAAGCAACTCAGGCACACTTCTACGCCGCTGGGTCCATCCTGAGCCGGTATGAAAACGGAGGATGAGCGGGCTATTTGGTCTGAAAGCGAACCTGATTGTCGAAGCACTGAGTACATTCTTCACGATTCACTACCTGGGACAACCGCGGGGGCGGTAGGTGGGCCAAGAGGGCGATATGGGCACACTGTTCGGACATCGAGCGGGTTAGGAGGAGTGCAGTTGATCTGAACGAGACTTGTGTTTTCAGACTCCGACTAAACAAGAACAAGCCAGACGGACAATCAGCGTATTATCTTGCAATGCTTCCAAGCCTTCGTCCTTGTGTGAAAGCGCGCATCGTCAAATATCACATGTTGTTCTGTTCTGATCAGCCATCCCGAACTGCCAACATATCTAGGCCACGCTCGGATGGTATTTTCATCACAAGATCTGGAAAAGCACGTGATCCTACAGCGTCCTGGCACGTGCCTAGTATTTTTTTTTTTATCAAACGCCCTTGCAGATCAACCGTTCTGCTCTAAACATGCCTCCTCCAGCCATGCCAAATGGCAACGCAGACGCTCGCGTCGAGACATCTACTCTCCCTTCCGTCGTCGGAATAAATTTTGGAAACACATACGCCTCGATTGCCGTCTTCACAAAGGTCCACCTCTCCGTTTTTCTATTCGTTGCGGAATAGACGATTGATGTACATCGGAATGCAGGAAGGCGTCGCAGAGTGCATTGCAAACGAGGATGGAGAGCGCCAGATCGCGTGCGCCGTGTCCTTTAATGGCGAGGAAGTTGTGAGTTGACCCGCTTCTGCGACTTTGATTGTCGATTTAGCGTGTATCACAGTACATCGGCAACCAAGCCACTCATCAACTCGTGAAAAACGCCAAAAACACCATCATCGGATTCAGAAATCTCCTAGGCAAAAAGTGAGATACCACCGACGAGCCGTGAATTTATTACTGATGGGACTCTCAGGTTCTCTGAAATCTCCTCATCGTCGTCATCGGCGTCTCGATCTGCCCCCGTCATTCAACACCCCGATATTCCAGACGAACCGGCTTACAAAGTTCAGATCCTTCAGCCGGCGCCGTCTCCAATTCCCACCTCGCACTCAAATACGCCTTCAAACATGACAACTCCCGCCGCCTCACATGCCCCAACACCAAAATCCGAACCAATCCCAGCTGAACGCGTTCTTACTGTCTCCGAGGTCGTCACTATGTTTCTTCGTTCCTTGCTGGATTCCGCCGAAGACTTTTTAGGCAAAAAAGTGACGGGCGCCGCGATCACCGTTTCGAGTTCCTTCACCGCTGCCCAAAAACACGCTCTGGAAAAGGCGGCCGCAGACGCGGGGGTTCCCGTCCTCCAGCTCGTCGACGAGGCTGGCGCTGCCGCTGTCACCACCACCTCTGACTCGTGGACGACCAGCACTCAGCTCAACCCTGACCGGACTCAACTCGTCGTTGACCTCGGCTCCTCCTCGCTCTCCCTTTCTCTGCTTTCTATCCGTTCCGGACTAGCATACGTCTTGGCATCGTCGTTCATTCCCAATATCGGAGGGGAACAGATTGACGAGAAGCTCATCAAATTTTTCGCTACCGATTTCACTAAAAAGACCAAGGGCCCTCTGACGGTCTGCCCCTCCACTGAACCCGCGGATCGACGCGCGGAAGCGAAGCTGCGTCTCGCCATAGAACACACAAAACGGACGATCAGTGCCTCCCCGGGAGCAGCTACGTGCTCCGTCGAATCTCTCAAGGACGGCCTCGACTACACCGGTTCTATCAACCGAATGCGCTTCGATATGGTCGTTCGGTCCGTCTATGTCGCCGTCGCAGATGCAGTGACGGAGCTCCTCCAAACCGCCGCTGTCGACTCGCACGATGTGGATGAAATCGTCTACGTCGGAGGGAACGCCTCCCTGCCTGGCCTTGACGAGAACGTCTGTCTGACGTGTGGGTTCCGGGAGGACATTGAAACGCCGTTCGCTCGGGGCACAGTGGTTGGCGGCGGAGTCGGAGATCCTACCACCATCCTGGCTCGGGGGTGTGCCATCCAAGCAGAGCTCATCTCATCGATTCCCGACGACGAGCAGCACCTAGAGCTGCGCAAAGCGTACGGCAAGGAGGCAATCCAAAACAACCAGGTTCAGGCTACCAGCAAAACCGTGGGCGTACTCTTCCCTGACCCGTCCGCCAGAGAACTCGGTGGCGTTTGGATACCAATCGTGCACAAGGAGACTGCCTTGCCAGCGAGGCGCACCGTGCGGCTCGATGTCGAGCTCACAGATGCTTCAAAGAATTTTGCGTTCGAGGTTTGGCAAGTCAGCGAATCGATATACGTCGAGAAAGTCAAGCCTCCCAAGCCCGAGATGATCGACGGCGAAGAGCCAACAGGAGATGACGAGGACGAGGACGAGGAAGAAGTCAAACATCGCCTTGTCGTCAAAGACACATGCCTCGGCACCGTCGAGGCGGAGGCGTTGCTGGGTATCAAGGCCAAGGGCAAGAGTAGGGATGCCGGAAAATGGACGACATCGATAGAGGTACAGTTCGTAATTGACGTTGAGGGTGGCTTGCGAGTGGACGCGAATGAAATCGGAGAGGGTGGTGCATCTGGACATCTCACTGTTTCTCCTCAACCATCATAGGCATGCTCTCGAATCTGTCTCTTTTGTTTCGTTGGCATATATTATAGAATTATACACTTTGCACCAGTTAGAGCACGGAGAAAATACTCGCTAGTGAACAATGGCTGGTTATGTGACGCAGCTCCATGGTGGACGACGGATGCCAACGACGAGGATGATGAAATAAAATCACCGTCGGTTAGGAAAACAAAACCACGATGTCACGTAGCATGTCCTCGACGCTTTTGTCTTCAGAGGGCTTTCATCCGACGCTCAGAACGACCGTGTACATCGACAATCCTTCAAATCCAGAGCGATGCTCTCTTTACGTTGCTTACGCGCTTCCATCGCTCGTCTTCGTCGACCCATACGAGCTCGCGATGCGCAGTGAATCCTACCTCGTCAGGCACCACGTCCTCGGCGACCTCCGCGTCGCAAGCCTCGAGCTGCCCGTCGTCGCGCTTCCGCTAGAGGCGACATCTACGATCGTCCTGGACGTGAATCTTACCCGCGCGTCGTGGCCCGACGGAGAAACAGCGCGGTTTGAGTTGGTTGTGGACCTACCCATCTTACTCTTTTCATCCTGGGTTGAATGAAATTTCAAATTGGGCCCCCTTGTGGGGCCCTTGATCCTTCATTCCTCTATTTGGAAGGCTCTGATCAATCATTCCTCTATTTGGAACAGCTGCCATCAATTTTTGATCAATCATTCCTCTATTTGGAACTGTCCGATCTTTCATTCCTCTATTTGGAACAGTCCGATCTTTCATTCCTCTATTTGGACAGGTCCGATCGTTCATTCCTCTATTTGGAAAACAACCAGTCTGCCCTCCTTCTCAAGTTAGGTTGGCTGAATGCCCTCTCATCCCAAAGTTAGGTTCTTCAGACAAGCAGGCCTCTAAGGCCTGTCTTGTCTGAATCAGCTATTCTTCTCTTGCCAGCAATCTTAACCTTTTAAACCACAGTTAGGTTGGCTAAAACAATGCTATTCCAAAGTTAGGTTCTTTCAAAGAGACAGTATGCATATTGTATTCAAGACAAGTCAGCAATGGTATCTAGCTCTTGCTGATTGAAGCTTTGGAATAACTTGTCATAATCCTCTTCTTCCTCTTCCTCTTCTTCCTCTTCCTCCTCCTCTTCTTCATTGTCTTTGATAGATAAAATAATTTGAGTCTGACTAGTGATTATTTCACCATCAGCATCATCTTCTGAAGAAGGAGAAGGTGGTGATAATAGAGATTGCTGTTTGTTGAGCCTTTGCATTTCTTGAAGAAGCTGATCAGACTTGAAGCCAAAAGAAATACATGAGTTATTTGATCTAAGAGCCAACCAATAAAACTCACTAGGTTGTCACTTTCTTGAGATACAGATTCAGCTCTGGTTGAGCAATGAGAAGATACTAAAAGCCAAAAAGCAATCACATATTATCATCAATTAAGCTAATTCCCAAAAAGAAAAACAGAAAGAAAAAACAATAGAAACCAAAATGAACTATTCTAAGTAACTAAATATATTCAAAGTTCTAACCTTGAGAGGTGGATGTTCTTTGTGTTGTAACTAAGCTATTGTTTTGTTCCAAGTCCTCCTCTTCCTCCTCTTCTTCAATCCTTTGTCTTTTTCTATTAAAAAAGACCAAGAATCAGAACAGAATCAATGCTAGAAAATATAAGCTAAACCATACCTGGGCTGAACTTCTGTTAGGTTAGGTTAGGTTAGGTTAGGTTAGGTTAGGTTAGGTT
>SJRY01000306.1:0-53441 GCA_011319805.1 Macrocybe gigantea
TCGTTACAGAGTTATTTCGCCATGTTTGAGTCTCGCAACCGAGGCATGCTTCACGGTGTATTTGTACTAGGAATCCCCAGATTCAGACTGCGCAGTCTGGTTCCCAGGCCGAAAGCATTCCGGCGTAATCGATCGACAATCGTGCGCAGGTTTTTTTTAGGATCACCAGCATGGGGGCGACATCGGATTTTGGCTTATCCGAGTGGCTTGAAAATGTGACTCAACATCAACGCTGATCTGATGTAATCGCGACCGTGGACACATCTAGATCGCATACCCAAGTCCTTGACATGGTTGGTCGTTGCATCACTAAACCATGCAAGAACTGACCAACTAGCCATGTATAGTTTCAGGACCCCTTTAGAACTCTTGCCTGTCACTTTTGACCGCCACAAAGTAGGGCCATCTCTGGTGGGAATCGATAACCGCGCGCCTAGATGCCCATTGCCTGATACCTCGGACTCTTACGGTGTATAAGTGGGCTAAGTATAATGTTGATGATATAATGATCATTGGAGCGATATATTGTTCAGCTGTCACCATCTGCTCAATCAACATGCCGAGTAGCCGAGGGAAGAACGGCCTACCAGGATGCCTGTTCGTGGGTGAGATAAACAGCTCGGACCTTGGAAACCTGCCAGTAGATCTCTGTCAGGTTTCCCATCATCGACAATGGCCATTGAGACAGGTATTTGCGTCTCTAGCATCTATACTCAGCGCGCTGATCAGGCGCCTTGCAGCTTCCAAGCCAGTGTGGCGGCGCTGGAGGTTCTCCATCCGCGCGTTGGTATACGCCATCTTGTTCTTCTTGATCTTCTCATTCAGTGAGTACTCGACGGCACGTCCATGCTCGCGTGAGCTCACTCATCGTTCCTTTCAAAGCCGTCGCGGAACTTGGCCTTGTCTCGTTTGAGCTCCACAAGTACGGGAAACACCTACCAGCAGTACCCTACGAAGATGTACAAGCACACGATCGGTCTGCTCCTCTTCTCGTGCATCATCTCGCTGCTCTCTGCTTGGCGCATCCGTGGGCTAGTGTGGATGTGAGTGATGCCTCTTTCTGATTCAGAACATGTATCAATGGAGTGGCGATCGTTCTGATAGTCGTGACCTTATTTATCTCTCTCGCAATCGCCGTGTTCTTCGGTACGGGCGCTGGCATTCTGCGCGTGAACACTCCATTCCGAGGAACGCAATGTCGTCATCGGGGAGCGGACTCTTACCCGGTGGCCTGGCAACCGTATGCAAGCCAATGCTCGCGCGTGGTTTCTATCCAAGCAATCGCCTGGGCCTTGTGTAAGTTTCATGTCGTTCCACAACCCAGATCGCCCTAAGCGCTTTGCTTTTCGAAATCTAGGGGCACTCTATATCATCCTCATGGTCATAGCGCTCAGGCAGAAGTTCGACATCAAGGCCCGCGAAACCCAGAAGAACTGTACTTTTCGGATAAACCCGAGGAGGAAGAAGAGCAGGGGCAGCAAAAGGTTTAAGCCACCATCGAGATACGAAGAAATGACACGCATTTCAGCACGCTGCTCGGTGCAGTTCCACTGTAACTTCTTTCACCTCTAGTTTCACCTCATGACTGTGCGTTACTCCAATCGATGTGTTTGGTCCTTTTATGTTCGTACTTCCCCCTTTGTCTAATACGCTTTTACCTTTACACTCTATGGCACATTTACGATTCTTGCGGCTCTATAATGCCTCTACATTGTTGTAGTTTTCGCTTTAGATGAGAATGAATATCGGCACCCGCCTCGCTCAAGTCAACGAGTTGTATAGATTGTTCGACGAGATAAGCTACAATTATGTGGATTAAGGGGAACGAACGAAGGACAAGCAGATGTGGTGGTTAAGCCAGACGATATATGGTTGTAGTGAGGGTGGAGTCTATAATAAGTTAGCGAGCGAAGGACGTCGATGATTGATGTTGTGATTATATGTTTAAGCCTTCTTTATGAGGTCAGCTGCTCTCTCTGCAACAGCATAGGCAGGGGCCTGTGTATGTGCGGAAGGAACGAATGGCTGTCGGAGACGAAGAAATGAGGATGGTTGGACCTATCCAGAAATGGTCATTACGTACCAGCACTGAGATATCAACAAACGAAGACCGTAAACTTTCTTGACCTTCAAATCCGGATCCACGACGCCGTTCCTAGCTCCTTTAGGCGACATGCTCGCGGTGCCGACAGGATGGAAGAGCGTGCCTGAGTTGGCAGCGGCGTAGGCGTCGATTCCGGCGTCCGTGGTCGCGTTTTCGAGGCCGGCGACGGGGCCGAGGACATAGTCGGACCACGCGGGCGCAGAGACGAACTTCTGCGCGCCTTTGATGGCCTCGCGCATAGCGATCTTGTCAAAATCGCTCTTGAGGAGCGCGGGATCGATGACGGGCGCGTCGAAGGGATTGTTTGACCGGAGAGTGATGGATCCTCGGGAAGATGGCGATACGACGATCGTCGTGATGACCAGGAAGTTACCTTGAGGCGGAGCTGGTACGGGAGGGATACCGTTCTGTTGCATGCGTCAGGATTCATATCCATTCGGGCGATCCGCTGGGTTAGTGACTTACAGACACGATAAGCTCGTAGTGTGGGGTGTTGGGTCCCGCAGCGGGATCTGGGCTTGGAACGAGGTTCTTCGGCACTCGCACGAAGCCAACAAAGTTGACGATGGTGTCGACGTAAGGCCCCGTCTTGTTGTTTTGCCATTCTGTCATGGCGTCGTCCGACAAGGAGCTGCTTCTCCTCAACGTCTCGTACGTATCAGTGGAATTAGCTAGACAGTGATCAACATGGGGAGGACTTGGGTGACAGGAACGGTGTTCGCTTACCGAGCCACGGGTTTCCGATAACGGGGTGGTCGGCCATGTTCTGCCCAACGTCGGGCAAGTCGACCAGAGCCTTGACGCCAACCTTCGACAACGCGGTCGCGCTTCCGATGCCAGAGTTGAGCAGAATGTGCGGGGTGCCGACGGTCCCTGCCGCCAGGATGACCTCACGCTTCGCAGTCAGAGTCTTCAATTGCCCTGGAAACGGTGAATTCGTCAGCGTATGGAGCCGCGAAAAAATAATATTGTGCACTTGGCTTCTTACCACCACTCCGCTCTGGCGGAACTCTACTCCGCGGAAAGTTGGCGTCGAGCCGCCGGCAGTTTGAAGGACGCGGGACACCTGAGCGTTCACCGCGACATACAGGTTCTTGCGGCTCAGGAATTGCGGGGCAAGATAAGCTGTAGCCGAGCTACTTCGTTCACCGCCATCAATGGTGTTTTGTGCCCAGCCTAAAAGCAAAATTGAGTTACATGTCATGAAAGACGACCCTGTTTGCTCACCCATTCCGAGAGACGAGCCAGAGTTCATGTCCAAGTTGAACTTGTAGTCGCCACCCAGTTGCGAAATCGCGCTCATGACGCGTGGGCTGATGGGCGCAGGGAAGCCCTGAAGGCTGACCTCAACTGGGCCCTGGAAACCATGAACAGCAGGGTTAAATTCGCCCGTGATGTTATGGTTATCAGCGGGAGCCGTCCATTTCTCGCTCTTCTTGAAATAAGGAAGGATGCTGTTCCAGGACCAGCCAGAGTCTTTCGAAACAGCCGCGTAGCGGTTGAAATCTTCTGCAGATCCACGAGTGTATACAAGCCAGTCTGGGCAGGAAATGTCAGATTGAGGCAAACGTCAGTTTCTGGTAGGCTAAGTGACTCACTCGTCGAGCTGCATCCGCCGAGGATGCGTCCGCGAGGATACCCGATAGATCGTCCAGCCAGACCAGGTTGAGCCGTCGTGGTGTAGTTCCAGTCATATTGGGATGGGAAGGCCAGAGAGGTTGCAAAGAAGGGCACCTCGGCCTGGACTACACCTTCATTCCTACGAAAATAAAAGAAATTAACACTGTATAAATGACTCGAAACAGGAAACTTACGAAGGTCCCGCCTCTAGAACGAGGACTTTGACATTAGGATTTTCAGTTAACCTATTCGCAACAACATTTCCTGCATTGCCACCTGAGATATGTTCGTTAGACCCTCGTAAGATGATATCAGGATGTAAAGGCCACGATCACGCACCGCCAAGATAAAATCAAACTGTGAATATTAGGATATCGGAAACTTGTGTAAGTAAGGCGGCCTGGCTGACCGCGATGGAGAACAAACTCCACCAGGTGGCCAAGGAGAAGCGGGTGAGCTGCATGCCTAAAGAGCGAAGGGGGTTGGACAGAGGGATGAGGATAATCGAGTAAAAGTGCTCTTATGTACCCATTGTTAATACCCCGTAGGGCCGTATCCCTGAGCGTTCGCGCCAGAGTGTATCTGTAGAATGTAACTTTTCTTCCTGAGTCGGAAGTTCCTGATGAAGGTGACATGTGGTGCCTCGCGCGAAATCCAGAGTAACAATTGATGATCCGTCACCAAGGGGGGCAGATGCGGTCCAGGGCGTCCGCCAAAAACATGTAGGACCCTTGGAGCACGGCATGAGTGGCTGTGCGGAGACCAGATTCGCTGGACATGGGGATAACTGTTCAGAGCGTCGACCTTTGAGAGCATCTAATGCTATATTGGGATGATACAGCCGCCCGTTTTTCTACGCGACGACGGATGGGACGTGGTCTAGATGCGAGATTGCACGTATTCCACGGGTGTCGGACTAGGATCGGACTCAAAATTGATACCGAAACGAAGGCCGAGTCGAAGATCGATCCATGGGATCTTTTGTACCGCTTTGCAAGGCAACAACTGCGCAAATGAATTGTCCTGAAGAAGGTTTGCTGCTTCGCCAAAGGAGTTAATCGCGCCAGTCGTCAGAAACGTGCAATGTGGGCAAATCTGTTACAGGCCTCTTGGCGGCTAAGCGAAACAGAAGTCCTTCAGCTGCTGCGTTAGCGTTTGCCTCTGTACGCTGTGCGGAGAACTGAGCAGTGCAGGTTTCATGCTGTGTGATCTCCTAGGCGATGAGTATGACCTCGATACAGCCTTTCTGGGCGGAAAATCCACGGCACCGCAACTCACTTAGGATGTCAAGTTGCTTCATCCCCTTTACGTATCTGCTATTTCCTGGAATATAACCATCCCACGCAGGTAACGGACGCTCCCATAGACAAGAAAATCTGTTTCATAAATAGCGGGCTGCATGATATTGGCCACGAGCAGGACCTGGATGCTATGCGCCTGTTACCTGACATGATGGCACCTGAGTCGGGTTGTGAAGTTCTTGGGTGTCGCAGTGGGTGCGTACCTTAGACAACGGAGGAAAAACGTGAACACAGGTTGATCGTACGTTTTTGTTTGATTGGATCACAGGTCCGACGTGGCTTAAATGGGGGTAACCTGTTTGGTATTTACCGCAGCCGTCGCTGAACTGAACGGTAAAATCCTATTTCTTATCAAACCTGCCACTAGGACACGAGATGAGCCTGGTCATAGCCAAGCATTCAAATCGACATCTCTGGTGTTGACCTTCGAAAAAGAGTGCCGTGGTTGGTGGGCATAACAAGCGCCTCTTGACATAAAACGTCGCAAAGCAACTACAAAACCCGGGTCCGCCATGTATTCCATCATTCATATCGCATTCCATGTATAACTTTGACGAGATATCCGCATCATGAATGTGTCCGGGAATTATTGCCTGAGACTTCGACGATAATAGTCAAAGTTTCCTCGGAGGGTTGAGCGTGCAATATTTAGATGACTTACGCCAGGCAATAACGGGGTTCTATTCGTCCTATCAGTCAGTACGCCAAAAGGGACAGCACATACGCCCAATTATCAGAAGACGTCTAACCTGGATGTTCGTTGGAACGAAACAATCTTGAAATTCACGTGACGCCATGACAATTTTTGCGTATGCGACATGTGCGGAACTGTCAATAACAGGTTTGTCCATCGCAAAAAACTCCAAAAATTCCAGCGAGCTATGGCAACATTCTACGATGCACATCACTGCTCAGGTATCACAGAAACACATTCCTAATTAATGGCCTACATCTCCGGAGCACACCAAGGGGGCTATATCTCAAAGCTACCAGAATTCATTGACACCATTGGTCTATACCATCGCCGTTGACATGGACGTGCATTGGGGTGATACACATCTGGACAGAACGTTCCATTCTCACATGCTCAAGTATAGCCGGTACTGCAGTGGGATTTTTGGGTGTCGAATTTATCATCGGCATGCAATGGACAGATCAAGCATCTGACACAAAACATATCTTCAAGCATATTCGCAGAGGACTCGGTTACATTCTGATGCTGTTTAGGCTTCTGGGCGCTGCTAGCGTGCCCTCTGTTCTGAGTTCGGTTGCAACTGCGTAGTTTCTATCACTTCGCCTATGTACCACATATGGACGGTCGCCGCCCGCGGAAACGCGACAAACTGCTGTTGATTGACCAGACCGTGGACCCGGACGTGATACTTCCATGGAGCAATATTCTGTCCGTGATGGCTAACTGGCGAAACCTTTCACTTCATCATGAACTCGGTTTCGGTGAGACGTGTATCTAATTGCATGTATTTTCGGCCTGGCATTGAAAATGCATGGGATAAACTTGATGATCTGGAACTTTTCTTTCGTAACTGCGGAACTCACTGTGTCGCCGATAAATGAGGCGCTCTTCGACGACGTCAATGCATTGATGGAACCTCGAAAGTCCGCCGTTACCGTTCGCAGCTCTGAGGTCTAGCCATTCATCCTTTTGTTTTGATTCATCAGCCCTTATGAAGTGCAAAATTTTACGTGGTGCAATTTATTCTAGTTTGACTGCTGCCGTTCTCCCGACATTCCCATCTGTCAGTCGAGTCAATCCATATGCATCATCATGTGTGCGTTGTACTTCCATTTCATTCACTTGGATGTCTCAATTGTTATTGATCTGAAAAAAAAAACAACGATAGTCAAAGCGGTCGCAGTCTAGCCCCAGCTCCTTTGCATGGAGCGAAACCCCAGTCCAGTCCACTCGACAACATCAATTACTGCTTGTCGCAAGTTCACAAAAGACTGATTGGAAATGGCTCCGGGGCTATCAACGCTCAGTGTCCAACTGTCGTGAGCAAGAGCACACATACACTTTCATTTATCAGATAAGATTGCGAAACCATGGCACGGCCGCAATGCGGGCTCGCTTCGTGCCGGGCCATACTGTTTTCTCTTATGGAATCCAATTTTGCAGTCTTAAGCGCTCACTCGCACCATCACATTGAGTGGTCTGCGATATACGCGTACCAAGCGGCCTCTGGGAGTTTCGTCGCCATATCAAGTCTAAGTCTGGCTCAGAACATCGACACGTTCACGGCATTGCCAATTTGCCAGATTGTCAAGAACGCGGACTGATCTCACGCGGATGGACGACACCGGAGTATTCAACACACGTCAAAGGATACTTATGTGGATGACGACTATGATATGGACGTGGAAGGCGAAGAGGAGGACTTGCAGCGTGCTATCGCGCTGAGTAGGCAAGAGTATCTGCGCATGCAGGACCAACCGAGATGGCCAGACCAGCCTGAAGCAGGTCCTTCTCGACTCCCCTACAACGGTCCAAGCTACCAGCACTTCTCGGTGGAACATGTCCGAGGGTCCAGTGGCGTCGCACCAAAATTTTCACGCGGCTTCCTCCGAAACGAACGCTTCACAGCCTATTGCTGAACCTTTCCCCACGACTGTAAAGCAGTCTAAGCAACCGAGGAAGAGCGCCAGAACAAAATCAAAGCCTGCAGTTGCACCTACGATACAGCAGACTAAAACTAAGAACGATGGTGGAAAAACTAAAAGAAATGGTAAATTGCAAAGACTTTGCTCTTTCGCGCGTAACTAGATGGTCATCCCATTTCCAGCACGAGTCCTCAAACCTGGAGAGCCCAAATGGTCTGTGTGAAAAGCAAGGGAACGGACACTCGGCCGGCAGAGCGGCCAACGTCATTAGATCTTCATCCCAGGATATGGACAAGCGTGAGCCATTCATGCCGAATGCCAGAGCGATCTGACAACACGTTCATAGGGAAAGGAAGAACTCTTCGCCTCAGTCCCCAATCTGGCAAAGTGTGTCAATGGGATTGCGTGGCAAATGACGGACCTTCCACACGTCGTCCTGGATGAAGACAACGTCATTACGATATTGCGGGATCCTGCAACTAAAAACGAATTTATGGAGCTCGTCATGTCCGTGTCTGTTTCCGATAAACGGCTCATTTTCATGAAAAACGATATAGAGTCAGGGAATTCGTTTGCCTCTCCACGGATTTGATGTCGTTTCCTGTGGTTGACGTCTCCAAGCAGCAGCAGAACGATCGACTTGGTGGCGATGTCATACCTCCGGTCCCTTCTGGCCCATCTGAGCCTTCAAACGCTGTCTCCGGCGTCCAACCGGCTAATCTGGGCCAACAAGTAACGGACGTTGACAGTCTGCCCGATACAGCCGCTCACTATGCGGAGCCTTTCACTGCACAGCCGTCCCATTTCACCGTCCTCGATCGGAGCGTCAAGACCGAGCTGCTGACAGAATCCGTCCATCAATCTCTGCTCATTACGGCCACGCCTCCCATCTCTGACCCCAATGGGCCTGACGAACGTAAGCCCCGTCATTTCACGTATTATTTTTAGGCCAGTCCCAAAATCGTTCGAATTTTTATGGCAGTGCCCGGGATGTCGAATGCGGCCACAGGAACACGTGCGTTCGTCGATCCGAGTATGGTGCAGAGCGGCGCTGCGCAGCCTTTTGAGAAATGGTGGTGGAGGACTTTCACTGGACGGACTTTGACGTCGATGTACGCGCATTCCAGACTTTGACGGACCGGCCCGTAGAAGGGCATCCAAGTCGCGCGATTGCTGAGCCGACATCGGCCATTTTGCCGGGGACGGAGGCATCAAGTCATCCCGCACCTGGGCAAGGCGAACACCCGATGCGGCGACTCTTTGGCGATTTAACGATGCGAAAGTCGAACCTCTAGCTGAAGAGTGCTTCCCTATCAAAATCCGCCAGAGATCAAACGACTAACGGAAGCGTATATCGAAGGGGACCCCATCGTCGCTATTGCGTCGAATGCCGTCCTCAAAAAGCACTGGGGTGTTTACCTTCCAGACGAGTTCTCTATGGCTTTCCTGGGGATGTTTAAGCTTTGCAGCATAAAGGTGCGCGGAGGATCATTTCTCTTAAACGTTTTATCGACAGCGGCGTTCATATAGGAACGCAGACTGCCTGATCCCAAATTGCCTGGTGGCACTGAGCATGCTGTCGGGCGTGTGGAATGGAGGTTCAGATGCATGTGGAAGGCCACCACGAGGAATACATCGAAGCCAAAGACAAGGACGTCCCCTGCGTCCCGTGGTGGCTCAGCTCACCCCGCCCCTGCCGACCGAAGCCGATCTCGTGGACGACTCGTCTCCGCGTTACCGGAACCCGCGAACGGCGCATCCGAATTTCAAGTGGGACGACCTGCCGCTGTGGAACCTCTACGTCACGCTCGTGCACGACATCCTCACGCTCCGGCTCGACGCGCCGATGACGCGCGACACGCTGCCGCAGGGTTGGTTCTGCAAGGAATGCAACAAGGTCAATTTCCAGGCGTGGTTGAGGCATCGGAGGTGCACGAGCTCGTTTTGCGCGGTGAGAGTCTTTGTTGGCGTGTTTGAGGTCTTGTTAGAAGATAAACTGACTGGGCAGTTCAGCACAAGCCGCTACCAAAGGGCCATCCGAGGACGTTGTACGAAGTCAGAGAGCCATCGCAAAGCAGCGTAGCCATGTGGCCACTCAACTCGTATCCAAGATCGGTTGACGGGACGCTCGTCCATTTTAAAGACAACACAAAGACCTTTTCTTACTTTACAGGTGAGAACGACACCGGCGCGTGTGTTAAGCATGTTTTCGCAGGAAATTGGGAACCGCTGCAGGCAGATGCGACGACGCTTTTTGGGGATATTCAAACTGATGTATGGTTAAGGAGACGAATTGGAGATTCTGGTACGGTCATCCCGCCTATTATCGTATTCGAAAGATCGCTGACGAGTACCTTAGGTCCATATTTTACTTACACCATTGGGAAAAGCGGAAGCAAGGGCTCCAACGTGATTGCTTGGGAGGATGCTCCAGCATGCCTCCATCGCGCACGAAATATCTTGCTTGCCCAAGCGAATGATTACGGCGATATGGAAGATCGACGGATATCCATCAATCAACTCGTTGTCCTCGCGTGGCTCACGATTGGCAGCAAAAAGGCAAGCTCACGTCATGATTCTCTCTCTCGCACTTTACCGAACTCAATCTCGCAAATCTGGGGCGTAACCATAAATCGCTCTTGTATATAGGGAGCCGACGTCTTGACATGCAAGAAGCATCCATACGTCGTCATGTGCCTAGGGTGCGAAGCGGAGATTTCGCTTTTACCACAATCTGGGTTTAGACCGTCGGACGCTTCGACTTTTCTGGATGATGCGTTGTTTGGCTTGGGCGGTCATGCTGGTGGGGCGCTGATGAATGATGACGAAGACGACGCGACACAAAATCCCGGTGATGGTGAGGCGATATTGGGCATCGCACTCGGTTCGAATAAAAAAAGCAAAGGATCCGCGAAAAAAGTGAAAAAGGAAGAGATGCGCATTACGCTGTATCATGGGGACGTGATGATACTTTTGGATGATGACTTTCAGGTAAGCTGTGCCTTCATGATTATGTTGCGCTTCGGAGAAATCAATTACGGCCTGGAATAGTACTCTATCAAGCGTTCCGGCCCCAGCATTCGTACGTATACGTATATTTCTGATTGAGCCGAGCACGAGATTTGACTGGGATGCAGTGCTCATTGGCTCGACGGTGTGAACAACCGTGATTGCGTGACCTGATGCCAAACATGCCATCAAACACAAGGTATCACGCATAAATACGGAGCCAATGCAACGTTTCTTGCCGCTTAAAGAAGGATCTGGACTGGGAATCGGGGGAGGGAAATAAAGATAGATTAAATGGAAATACGGCGAGAGGGAGGCTTCTTTCAGTTCTGCAATGTTTTAGAATTTTTTGTTGTTTGTGATGCATGCTCCGCGTGCCCACGCACCCGAGCGGGGGACAGTTGGGTTTGTCCGACTAACCCCATCCTGAACAAGGTCCAGAAAGACCTGTCAGAAACTTCAGACCCTGCAACAAAGAAAAGGAAAAAGATGAGCGGTCAAGACAATGCTGAACAAGCTGAAGAACTACAATGGGGAAGAGGTAACCTCTCCATGTCCTCGCCGTCACCGAAATTCTCAACTCTGATCTCCCACCTTCCTGCCACACCCAACAAAAGTGTTGATTTGTGGTGGAACAGATTGGTGCGTCGACAGATTTCATGGCGTCTGCCCCTCATTTGTTGAAATGCCCTCATCTTCTCACCGTCACGAACGTATTTGACCTGCTGTCCAACCCGCACATGGCTTATATTATCTTTAACCGTTTTCTCACAATGTCGCAACGGCGCGGACGTTGTGTAAAGGCCGAAACTCGTCGAAAAGAGCGCGGCGGGGCGGCAAAGTCTGAGACCGATGGCCCGATGTGAGTCGTTTGACCTGTCTCGCGACGAGCGAAACGCCAAAGCCGTTCTGACACCCAAACGCCCCGACTCGCCGGATAGATATCCTGACCTGCTAGAGCCCTACATCCTCCGCTCTTTGGTCAATGTAAAGGCGACTTCGATACACACTTCGTGCAGCGGGTGCCATTTCGTGGTGCTAGATGTTGATGGGCGTGCCTGGCTCTTCGGCCGCAACGGCTTTGGCTGCCTCGGCATCCGTCCTCAGAAGACTCGGTTTCTGAGAACGCGCCTATGAAGCTGGCTGCCAGTGATCTAGGCTCGCCAAGGGGTACGAGGTTCGTCCACGCCGCCTGCGGTAGGAACCACACCCTATGGTCGGCAGCGACGGAAGTTTGTGGTCCGCCGGCGCAAACAACCTCGGGCAGGTGCGTCGCGCGTGCCCTTTCCATCTCTTCACCCCCATTGACCCTTTGGATGATTCGCGCAGTGTGGACACTCCACATGTCCAGAGATTCCCCACTTTAAGCTCGTCAGAGGCGTTTCGCACGACGGAGAAAAGAAAAGGTCATCAAGGCCTCCGCGGGCGCTACGTTCTCCATTGTGTTGACAGAATCCGGAAAAGGTCAGTCAGCTATCGGGGAGCACCACTCCTCCCCCCCAAAAATGATCGTCCTGCAATTAACATTTACATTCTATCAGTATTCTCATTTGGAAGCGCCGAGAAAGGCCAGCTCGGAAATGGCACCACCGGCGAACGGATCACAACCGGGAATAAAACGGCTTATGATATCGAACCGTCACCGAGTTGAGTGTTCCTATCTGCCTCAGATCTTGGCGAGAGATGCTAACATCACCCTTTTCGTTTGTGTTTCCCTCGGTCCGTTCTTCCCTTTAGTCTACGTCAAGGAACTTGATGGAAAGAAGATTGTCAACATCGTTTCTGGACCGCAACACAGTTTGGCTCTAGATTCCGCGGGGTAACGAGTTTTACATCGAATTGATCATTTGTGCCGGTTCTTGTTCTGATTTCTTGATAGAGTCGTTTATGTTTGGGGATACAATGGGTATTGTCGCTTGGGCTTAGGAAATCAGGTCGATGTTCTCAAAACCGAAAGCCGTGCCTCAGGTGAGCCTTCAGAGTGAGCCTTCGAACAATGCCAGAGCGTGTCTCAATGTGTGTAGTTTGCTGGCCCTAATGAGTCCATGATGGGCGCTCAGATCATCGCTGGTCCCACCAACAGTGTGGTGATTGACAAGCAAGGCATGTACTGGATGGCAGGAAAAGTATGTGTTCCCAAATGGCTGTTTTGTACCAAAGAACATGCTGACCCATTTCGCTTCGTTGCATTCGATAGTGGAAAAACAGTGGGGAAGGTTGTACGATACGCCGCAGTGACATGCGTACGGTGACTCTCTTCGTAGTTCATTGTTTCTAATCATCGCTTTTCAAGGCTCTTCTGGTTCTCCGTACTCTTCTTTCCGTACATGCAGGACATCATGTGCGCTCAAAAATCTCTGTGCGACTTTGCTCTTTCCCTAACTTGGCCTTCCTTTTTCTGCAGGGGATGCAAGATCCTTCATGCCAGCTGCGGTGGCGTAACGCACTGGGCCGTCACTCCTGATGACGAAGAGGGCGTCATGACTGTCGGTTGGGGCCAGAACGCGCGCGAATGGTACGCGAATGGTCAGGTGATCTGACCGCACGTGATGCACTCAGTCACATGCTTTTATGCAGGTGAACTTGGGCTGGGTCTCGACGAGCCAAAGAGCGCGACGAAGCCGACGCGTCATGTTCCTCTGACGGGTATAGAGATATTCGAGTGTGTTTTATGCTTTTTCAGGTATTCCTCCGAACCAGTTCTCATCGTTGTCGTTTAGTATCGCCGCTGGCCAGAATACGACGTGCTTCCTTGCAAAGCCAAACGACAAGTTTGCCGATCTCCCGAGGCACCCCGAAGAGGTTGATCCTCCCATGCTCTGCGTTGTCTGCGGCAAGGACAATGGGGAGGACGACTCGCCTCTAGAATGCGACAAAGTGAGCGATAGACTCGAATTCACGTCTGATTGAGACCGACGCCCGACTTTTGCACGCAGTGTGACGCGCCTTACCATCTGGGCTGCCTGAGCCCGCCCTTGTCCGCCGTCCCGGATGGTGAGTGGTTCTGCGTGAATTGCGCAGCGACGCCTGGCGCGCCGATTGGTGCGCTCGCCGTCGAGCAGGCCAAGAACAGGCCCAGACCTAGCGGAGCACGTGAAGACGAGGGTGCTTTCGCGGATGAAGACGAGCTGGAGACGGGCAGCAAGCGTAAGGCCCCTTCGAGAGCCAAATCCGCCGGTGAGCAAGGAATATGGTCCTTGGCTTCTTCGATTCACGATCCTCATGGCTGGCTTTTTTTTTTTTTGTTTCAATCAGCTTCGAAGAAGAAGAAACAATGATCGCATTGCGCCGGCTCTCTCTTCTATCCGTCTGACGACAGACTTTGAATATCATTCCTATATGTTTCGATGATTTATACCTCGGGAGCCCTTGTTCTTGTATTATACACTGTGACACTCCTCTCCGTCTTTCACATTCGACCTGACTGTAGATCTCTTGGACCCCTCGTTTTCAGGTCTGTATTCCGACGTTGCATACGCCAATGTATAGTATGGGCTACAGGGTCTGTCAGTCAATGTCCATTTATGAATTCTTTTCTTGATTCTCGTTTCATTATGTACTATCTGTTACAAACTCTGTGTTTATATGTTCCAGAACAGAGACTACAGCTTACGACATACCTTGATGCCACGGAGAAGCACGCCGAACAAAAATGCTCAAATCAGAGCACCCAGGGTGAATGGATGTGTGTATCACCACAGACCGACACGGGAACGGTTCGCAGTAAAGCGCCACCGTTCCGCTCGGAAGCTCTTGACCAAGTCTAACAAGTCCTTATCGTCAAAGCTTTGCACCTCGTCAGTCCGGAAAGATTGAAACAAGGGTGGTACAGAATGGACTTGCTGATTGAACCGTTCCCGCTTCCAATTGAGTATCGCTTGCCACTCTCTCGCCACCCCGTCGTCGTTGATCAGGGAATACCAGTATCGCATGCTCGGCGCGGATATGAGCAGCATGTTCATTTCGGCTTTGAAGACCAGGCGGGGATCCTCCTCCACGTCCGCGTACTGAAGGCTCCACATGTTGAGCGTGACCACGTCGTGGTCGGGGCCAAAGCGCAGCGCGGCTGCAGCTTCATCGTCCAGCAGAGCGGGTCTCCGACCCAGCGATCGCCTGCCATGAAGCCCGTGCGGCTGTATTGCCGGTTCTCCGGGTACGATATGGTGTGTTCCATTCTCCAACCGCGCGATTGGTACTTTTCTCGCGCGGCCTCTTGCTTCGAGCCTTTCGTGTCGCAGACGAGCGATCTGCGATCTTCGAACGTCGCCTTGGGTAAAGCGAATAAGCGGTAGAGTGCGTGATGATGTTCATCACGCATGCTGAGAGTGGAATGCAGGTGAGTCTCCGTAGGAAAACCGACGGGGTGAAGCAAAGTGGTTGTGCACGTACTAGAATGGAAATGCAAGATGATCTCGAGCGGCGTGGTGAGCGACGTGATCAGTTGGATCTTGCGGTTCGGATTCTCTTTGTGAAAGTTCATGACGGTGGCGACGCCGCGTCCGAAGTAGCCCGCCTCGACGGAAGGCATGCAAGTGAAGACGCTGCTAAGCATGTACTGTTCGTTCGCGTCCTCGTACGCCTGATCCAGGACAGGGTTTTGCCTGTCGCGTGCGACAAAAACATAACCGATGCTTCGCAGCCAATACGCGATCGTCCGCGCGTACCGATGCTCGACGTAGATGTCCAAGTCGGATTCTGGTCCGTAGTCCGACCTGTCGAAGAACTGGAGCGCGGTCGAGCCCGAGACGAGCATGCCGGTCTGGTACTGCAGGTTCCGGAAGAGATAGATCTCGTAGAGGGTGAAGAAGCGCGCTAGACGCTTGTCGATGCTGAACGCGCGGCGCTCGTACAGCTTCACCCGTGCACGGGTTTCCCTGCAGACTTTGGAACACCGAATGAGTTCCTTTGGAGTCAGGTACGAAAAAATCAGATCGTCGGTGATGGCAGGCCTGAGACGCGTGCTGCAAGTCAGCATCGCGATCAGAGACGCGTTTTATGCTGAGGTGAAGCGTACAGTCTTGAAAGCATGTTTCTGCGTGAAGAAAACGGGAACGTGGGGTACGCCATGCACGCGCGATGTGGTGGTGAGTGACAAAGTTGTGCACGTGGAATCATTGGCAAACTGGGGTAGACGCGTCTTGCGGCATAAATACCAGGAGCCATCTACCTACTGGCAGGACAAAAATGTACAAGGGAACATCCAGCATTAGTCAAGCTCGACTACGCTCTCTATATTGCAACAAAATATCAAGCCAAACTTCATCGTCAAAGCTGAATCGGGCATTCATTAATTGCTGAGAGTCGGGAAAGCAGTAAAGGCACATACTGGCCTGTGTCCTCCAGAACTCGCTGAACGACCGCCGAGATCACATTGATCGACTTGCGCTCGCTTAACATTGTGTAAGAGTGTCGAAGATCCGGGGAGGTCAGGATGTTCGCTTCGATTTCAGCAAAGTATACCGGTATCCTTGCCTTTTCGACGTGGTATTCGTGAGTCCAGCTGTTCGCTGTTGCAAGATCGTAGTCGGGTGCGGCATCCAGAGCCGGATGAAGCTTCATGGTCCAGCAGGCCGCATCTCCCACCCAGCGTTCGCCGCAGGGAAAGTCCGAGTCGATTCCGATATCATGATCTTCCGTCAAGGCATCTTCTACCCTCCATCCAAGCCGTTCGTACTTTTCTCTGAGCCCATGTCGTATCAGAGTTGCTAGATCACAAACCAGGGACCTGCGTCGTTCGAACGTCGCCATGGGGTAAAGCGAGTAGGCCGTCGAGTGCGTGATGATATTCATGACGCAGGCTATCAAAGAACGTAAAAGTCGATAATGGCATGGTCTACCCGACGACCTACTGGAATCAAAATTGAGGACCCTGTTTAGGACGGCGCCCAAAGAGATCACCAACTGGATCTTGTTTTCTGGCTCGCCTCTATAGAAATTGAGAACGGGCAGGCGATAACCAGGCATGGGGTTCCGGGGTAAAGCATTTGGCTCCAGCGCCTCGCTGTTCCGTGGCCATGGGCCAGCTTGCAGCCACGCAAGCTGCAGATTTGGACCCTGACCCGAACGGGGTCTGAGCACGTATCCTATGGTTTCCAACCAACACGCAAACTCAAAACCATGCCGATGCTCGACATAGAGCTCCAAATCCGATTCCGCTCCATAGTCCGACCTGTCGAAGAACTGGAGCGCCGCAGATCCTGAAACAATCATGCCCGTCTCGAGCTGCCACTGCCGGAAGCGGGCGATTTCGTCGGGGGAGAAAAAGCGAGAGAGCTGCTTTTCGATTCTGAATGCTCGTAGCTTGTACGAGGCAATTCGCTGGTTGAACGCCTTGCTGACGCGGGCGCATCGAAACAGATCTCTGGGCGACAGACACGAAAACACGAGGTCGTCAACGGCGCTGGGTCTGGCACAGAAGCGAGATCAGACTTGGATCTACTGTCGTCCATGGAACTGAACCTACAAGAGTAGCATTTCGTGAGATTGTGTTTGTTAAACTTGCATCCTATGTTAGAGTTCGACAGATGGAACTGATAAAAAGAGTGACTCGTGCTGAGACAACCCATGAATATTAATTGTGTCTTGTGTGTCTTGGACGGATGTAGGCCGATAAGGGCCCTCCTCGAATGATTGTTTGATAAGATGCTGTTCAAGGTTCGACGAAGTACAGTCGGATGTCTCATAATGCATTAGCCGGTAATGCATAAATCTCATTCTGCATGGGCAATGGCCGGGAACCGTCGTGGGGCGCGGGGAAAAGGGACGATATTGCATAATGCATAATGCATTGGGCTTGTGGCCAGATTATGCATCAGTGGACAATGCAAGGACAATGGCTGCACCACTCACGTTGGCCGAATATGGAATTGAAGTGGCCACATACCATTACGGAGCGGTTTCTGCCCACATTTCAAAGCTGGATTGCATGTTATATCAGTAGTACTGTGTTGAGACATCTGTAATGGATCCCTCAGAGCTGCGTCGCAAGCCCCGAGGCAAGCCTCAACACTATGTTCGTCAGCCTTGCCCCAAAGTTGTCAAAAATGCACCCAAGACCTCTGCGAAACCAATCCCGAAGACTTCACGCGAGAACTTAACCCTGAATGACTGGCTGACAGTCTTCGCCTTCATGGATGATCACCCAACAATGTCACAACAAGAGGTTGTCACTCATTTCAAAACACGATGCGAGGGAGTTTTGACGTTCAATCAGTCAACACTGTCTCGGAAGCTGAAGGAACGAGAGGCCCTGGAAGAGCGTGCTGGGTCATATGCAAATGCGTTATCCTCGAAATGTGCTCGCATCGTGACAAGACCTGACATTGAGCGTGCACTCTATCTTTGGGTGAAACAGATGGAGAGCAAGGGAGAGACAGTGACCAGGGCAATGTTGCGTGAGAAGCGAGCTCGTTTCGAGACGAAATTCGATGTTCTGGAAGAAGAACGACTGACAGGGACTGGATGGGTTGCCAAGTTCTGTGCAGCCCACAAGATTCACAGCCAGAAATGTCATGGCGAGGCAGGGTCCATCGACCTTGCTGCTGTCGAAGCTGAACGTTGTCGAATTGCTGGGATTCTCGCATCATATCCAAAGCGAGATCGGTACAATGTCGATGAGACTGGACTGTTCCCATATTCATGCCCTGATCAAGGACTAGCCATGAAGAAGCTTCCTGGCAAGAAGAAGGCGAAATTCCATATTACGATCATGTTCGATTGTAATGCTGATGGAAGTGATAAACTGGATCCTGTCTACATCGGAAAATCCAAAAAACCACGTTGCTTCAAGAAGTTGTCACCAGGAAAATGTGGATTCTATTATCGGAACAATAAGAAGGCATGGATGACAAGAGACCTCTGTAAGGAGTGAGTCGGCTTTTCTTGTGGTCAACAGCAATGATTGACTCTTATCAGGTGGATCAGAAAACTCGACCGGCACATGCAGAATGAGAACCACCACATTATACTTCTGTTCGACAATTTCCGAGGCCACGAAATCCAGGGCCCTCCTTCTCGAAATGTTCGATTAGAGTTCTTCGAACCAAATTTGACCCCGTTCGTCCAACCTTGTGATGCTGGCATCATCCGTTGCTTCAAGGCTCATTATCGACATGCATTTTGTGCCTGGGCACTTGATCTGGATAAAGCTGATGAAGAAGACATTTACAAGATAGACTTATTGGAGTCTATGCTACTCACTAAAGATGCATGGAACTCTATCACCGCAACAACCATTCAGAATTGCTGGGATCACACAGGGATCCAACCCGAGAATCAACTGTCCGCTTCAACCAACACAGCGTGAGCAAATCCAGCTGCTTGGTCAATCCTCCATGAATTTGCTGCTTCACAGACATTGACTCTGCCCGAGGCTGAAACTCGTCTTCATGTTGAACTTGGAGATAAGTATGTCGAGAAGGATTGGATACCAGTCCTGAATGTAATTCTTGAGGCCGAGGATGACACAGAGAAAGCTGTGGCTGCAGTGGAAAAGTTTGCATCGAACTGCCACCTCCCTTGACTCACTATTAAACTTCCCCCACGCCCAAAGCCAGCAGTGACAGCTGAGCTACAAGCTGCCAAAGCAGAGCTCATGGACACGATCAAAGAATTGCACCAATGAAGACATATTCATGGGCCTGACCTCCCGAATTTAGAATCGCTCATTGACCCTCAAGACGAAATTATTGCAGATGATGATGAACCTAAGACCGATGAAACCTTCAAGATGGATGATGAGATTGTGGCCAAGGTGAAGCATGATATAGCTGTTGAAAAGGGAGAGATTCAGGTGGAGGATGATGAAAGCTCAGATGACAAAGATGATGATGACGCAGGGCAAAATATGGGCATCAACGAAACCATTCAACTTTGCCAACAAGTGATGAAAATGTCCTTCAAATATGGTGCAGGGGAATTCTCAGTTCAACTCCCACATCATCTTCAGCATTTCATTGCTCATTTGCATTGCACTCAGCTTCAGAACACGAAACAAACAGCCATTGACACCTACTTCACCCAGGACGGCCCGGAGAATCCAAATGTTATGTAATTATTTGCCTGTATTTAAGTACTCTGGTATGGAATATAAGGTAGAAGACACTCATATCCAACTAACGTCACATGCCAAATGTGACAATGCCAAAAACGATTGATATCGAGCCAAAATGCGTGTTATGGCTTCATCAGTGATTATATCGTGTATGTTTTTTATAGGAAATGTTTGAAAAGTAATCAGAATCATTATTATCATGTAAAATCCACAATCAATTGGCTAGAAATTTTCTACATAGCATTTTTTTGCCTGAGGTGCGTCTATATTGGCACTTGCACATCTCTCCCCTCCCTCTGATGTGCTGGTTGCATGCCACCCAGATGTAAGGCCACCGTCACAAGGGAGAGCAATGCCAAGAAGGCTTGACAAGCTCGGATGGCCTCATTGAGTGGGGCTGACCAGGAAAATGTGAATACATTTGTTCTTATGAGATTGAAATACTCACCGATGCACACTAGGTTCCTATTTCTGAGCCTAACGAATCAAATTCGACATCGTCCAGCTTCAGTCTATCCCACGACATGCGTTCGACTCAGGTTTTGTTGGAACTAAATCTTGATGTCATGATGACATGACGCATCGAACAAGCTTCTAGTGTCGCATCATTTGGATCATTCCAATCGAATTCCTATAACATTCCCAATGGCCCACCTGAGCAGTTCATTCACATCTTCCAGTTTGTTGAGGAATGTGAACAGGATCAAGAGGAGAACATGTCAGCACACCCCTGCATGGATCCTGACATGTTGGACATAGTTGTGAGCATTGAGGCAGATGGTGCTGCATTGGAGAATGAAGACTGTGATGATGTCAAGGGAATACGCACTCCTAAGCTCTTGTAGTGCGAAGGTCCATGTAATGAGGATGGTTTGCGACCACCAGATGTAGACTGTCGAGATGGCTGGATCAGACAAGCACCTATGCAAACCGTAGCTCTGGAGGCACTCGCTGACCTACGGAACATTTTACGACCACCTCGGAACAAAGGCCCTGGGTATAATCATATGGAGATTGACCCCTTCGAACGGATCCGACTCGAAGGGATGGAGATTTTATTGAACCTTTTCACCAATTCAAAATCTGCCACTTACGATAAATGGGGTGCCTCTGCTATTCAGGCAGCTATATCCCAGGGAAGAGGTTGTTATTGTGCCTGCATCTTGACCAAGCTCACCCGATGATTTATCATTGATCGAACCGTCCTGCCTGTCAATCCCTATGGGGAATAGAATGAAACAATGCTGGTGGATGAAGACCTGATGCAGGATATCATCTTGCACCTGCAGGAGCTTGGAAAGGATATAATGGCACGAAAACTGGTGGAATATCTTGCCTGCCAGGAGGTGAGGGAGAAATATGGCATCACAAAGACCATCTCTGAGCAAACAGCTGTGTGGTACCTGCGAATCCTGGGCTATCAGTTTGAAGTGCCAAAGAAGGGCCAATATGCTGATGGACATGAAAGGGAAGACATTGTGTGGTATCGCAACCATCAATTCCTTCTGGCGTGGCATGGCATTCAGGAGCGAATGTACCAGTGGGAATCGGAGAACATGCCTGGGATTCCACAGTCAGGGAAACCAATGGTCATGTGGTTCCATGATGAGACAATCTTCTATGCACATGATCGCTGCTGAAAGTCATGGTACCACAAGGATTCAATGGCCAAATCTTACACAAAAGGGGAAGGGTCATCATTGATGATTTCGGACTTCATCTCAGCAGCCTTTGGATGGCTCCAGTAACCCGATGGGAAACGCAGTGCGCACCGAGTCATAAAACCTGGCAAGAATAAGGATAGTTATTACACGAGTGAAGATATTCAAGTGCAGGCACAAGAGGCGATGTGTTACGATTTCAGGCTAATCGTTATCTTGACAACGGGCACGTGACTCAAAAGCCACATGATGAACACGTGATAGACGCGACGCAACAAACAAGATACAATGCAGTGACTCGAGGAAACCCTACGACAACAACGCGTCAACGCTAACTGGGGTGAAGGGTTATTACACAGTACCTGTAGGACAACGCATGGAGCGCAGTCAGATCCTGACTCACACAAACAAGGGTTCAGGGTTTCACGTAGCATGAGGTTAGCATAGTTGTGGTCCGTGCTCGGTGAACATAACGTATAAATACCTAAATTGTACCTAGTAGAATCCAGCTTCGAGCTGGCTTATAATAGCACTCTTATCCCCGCCTCTCATCTCTAAGTGATAGTTAGAGTGACCTGCACGCAGAGTTGGTTTTGCATAGCAAAAGCTCGAAGCTAGCACTAACGCACCTCACTCTACCCTCTATCCCACGCCCTTCCTTCGTTGCCAGACAGCCCCGAGTGCCGTACGACCAAAGGAACCCGCTACGTCGCTACAACTCTTCCCTTTACACAAACTAACATTTTCACCCTTTCACCACTACTCCCCGACCCACGCCAACTAAAGTTCTGGTCTCTGTCATTGGTCCTTGTTCGTTGTGTTTGGAAGCATGAGAGGACTAAGGGAAACGTTGAGCCCGTCCCTGTCCGAATCGAACATCATAAGGCTGTGCTGGGATAATCCTCAGAGAGTCCCACCGCGCGTCTGACCGGGTAGTTTGCTGACCCAGGACGTACCAAAGCAAGAGAGACCGGAGGACTTGGACGTGTGGACAGTCCCCACCCATCGACCGCCTTACTCAAACACGCCCTTGAAGTTCGTTGTCGGGAACGCGTATTGACCCGAAACGAGAAAGGGGTTGCTAGACCGCTAGAACCTCTGATGAGGAAACCTTCCTTGACTGCCGTTTGGGGCATCCCCATTGCGACGAGGATTCGAGCCGACCCATCCGCAGTTTAACAGGCACCACCCTTTTCTCTGGACCCAACCGAAGTGGGAGTCGACGGTCGCACGCCGCCCACATGGTACTATTCGACAAATCACATTACGCACCCAACCCCATCACACATCATGGAATTCGTTGCCGCCCTCTTTGCCTTCATCACCATCATCCTCACCACCCTATTCGCCGCAAACCCTCTTGCCCTGGCCTGGGGCACTCTCCGAAACAACCCACAACAGGCCGAACAGGTTCAGAATATTACACGGACTTTGATTGACTTGATCAAAGAAGAATTGGATTTGGGCAAGAAACCCAAGAGAACGAAATCGGAACCGCCAGATCCATATAAAGGGGATCCCGGTTTAATCGGAAGTTGGCTTCGACGCATGGAAGTCTACTTCGACAAGGAGGAGATCACCAACAAATGGGACATGATCACCTATGCACTACAACAGATCATGGGAGGCAAGGCCGAACGTGCACAGAATTGGGCGGACTCAAAGCTACAAGAATGGCTAGAGTTCAAAACGGAATTAAACGGACGCAGGCAGGAGTTCGGAAACCACTCCACCTATGACGATTGGGAACACAGCCGCATCGTTACGCCGGCAATGGCTAACACTCCGGAAATCAGGACGGATCCCCTTGGACATCTCCCGCCGTTCAAGGACTGGGAAAACTTCAAGGCGGAAGCCCGCGAGTTCTTCATGACTACGGAAACATGGAACGATGCAATTATACGGATTAAGGAACTGTCGCAATGCCGACGACCGGTCGAGGACTACATCGTCGAATTCCGGAGCTGGGCTCCCTTGATGGAATATAACGACATCGCCCTCATCGATATCTTTAAACACGGACTCGACCAAGCGCTCGGACAATGAATTATCGAACTAGGAGGTGTCCGCGAGGAGGACATCGACTGGTGGTACAAACGTGCGATGGAACTGGACCGGCAATATCGCCAGGCCCAAAAGGAATTCGGTGCGAAGGAGCGATTCGCTCCCAAGCAAACTCAGAAACCGGCACAGGGAACCGCGGCCCCTAAGGAGCAAACTCCAGCACTAGCAACCGGTAATGCTCAAGGACAACCCGACCCTAATGCCATGGACGTCGACCGGATGAGGCGCGAAGGTCACTGCTTCCGGTGCGGACAGAAAGGACACATCGGACGTAACTGCCCGATGAACCCCCGGCTGAAGTATGTCACAAGGAATGTAGAAATGCAGGACGAAACCACTACTGCTAAAATCGAAGAGCTTAAACAGGGTTTTTAATAGAGCTGGGAAGAAGCACCGCTTCACCGGCTGATTATGTATCGTCGAATATGAATATAAGGGACATTCCTGACCTTAAAGAATATTTCGAACGAGAAGGTGCACGAGAGTTCGGTCTCGTAAAAGGATATACTCTACCCTGGGTAGCTCAACAGATTTATCAGCAGGACGAGTCTAAAGCGTACTCGATCCTTAAGGCATGGACAGATCAATCGCGACAGAAGTGTTACAGACGCCGCCCAAAAGGACTATTCAATTTCTTATCTTATCTCTCCCCCATCCCTTATCCCCATCACACTGCGCAGTGCACAGCCATCGAGTCATTCCACTTCCCTAGTCACTCCGAGTCATCTTCCCCTTAGTCTTACTCATCCACAGTCCACAGCATTTGCGCAGTTCGTGGTCCGTGCTCGAGTACTGTAACGTATATAAGGACTCCCAGATGTACCAGTAGCGCTAGGCTTAATATTCCATTTGCCATCGTCTTAAACCACTCTCGCACTTAGTCTGCCCGAGTCCTTTAAGATTCGTCTAGCCTAACAAGATATTAAGCCTCGTCGAGACTCGCTCAGACTCACACACACCACGTCACGCTTTATCAAAGACCTGATCAACATTCGACGACAAGCGGTCGCCAACCCAGCAAGCACTAGCACGAGTGACGAGAGCACCTGGCTCAGAGAAGTAGATCACACATTGCAGTCCACGCCATTCGCAGAGACAGTCCACGCCAACCGCAGAGACACTAGCAATTCGAACAAATGAAAGAGGGAGCGTACGCCTACACCAAGTAGCGACGAAGAAGAACAGGCATTCCTGAGAGAGTTTGCCTTCACCACCACAGACGAACCCACTGAGATTTTCAGTGACGGAGCAGCACAACTCATTACAGAACTCTTACTAGAAGGAGAATACGGGATAAGCCTAGAAGAGCTGTGGTCAGACCAGAATCTTCCTGCCGAAGAAGAGGACGAACTGATCCGCAAGAAGACAAGAGAAGAACGAACACAAGCCCGAAACTTCAGACAACAGCAGATTGAAAACTACAATCGCCGGGTACAAGAAGAGGACATACTAATACAGAGAGGACACGACGCACAGAGCGTACAACAGAATCAACGAGAGCGACACCAAAGTCAGGGGCACATAGGAACGAAATTACCAAACCCTTCAGAAGACCGACTCACCGAAGTACAGCATAAGAAGGAAATCGCACCACCGTGGCGAAAGTAAGCGACAGCAACTGGAACGAATACTATCGGTGGAGGGAGCGAAAGAGACTACCAAAGACAGACGGACCAACTGCCGCAGAGTGGGCCGATTTTGAACAGGCCTGTAGAATCGCAGGAATCGACCTAGATTACTGGAAAGAACAGAGAGAAGAACGAAGACAAAAGCAGATTCAAGAACAGCAGATCCAAGCACAACAGTCCCAAGTACAGGAAGACCAAGACCAAGACAACGACGAAGAGATTCCGCAGACAATGACGACAGAATACAAAGGAATTATCGCCGATCCGAAATCCTTCACAGGAGATCGAACGCTTTCGACATTTGGTGGAGGAAGATGAAACTCTACATAACCGCACATGGAGACCTCACCGATGTACAGAAGATTGGAGCAGTACTATCCAGGATGACCGACGGACCAGGAGCCCACTGGGCGTCAAAGAAAATTGACACTACGACTAATCAAAGCACATGGGCCGATTTCGTAACCGAAATAGAAATACGATTCAGCAATGTCATGTCACTGTCGCAAGCAGGAAGCAAATTATTCAACATCAGACAGGGAAACCGACCCATTGACGAATTCCTAGATGAATTCGTAGACCTCGCGGGAAAAGTGGGAATGACAGGAACAGCACCTCGCTTCCTACTCGAGAAGAGTTTAAACCGGAGGACAGCAGAAGCCGTACACTCGATCTCTGTACTCCCAACAGATGGAGACGAATATATCAAGACAGTTCGAGCGATCGGGCGAAACATTGATGAACATAGGAATGTAATGAGGGGAGAGTTCACAAACAACCAACGCAAACCTGGGAACTCGAGCCGAGGAGCAGGACAGCCATGGAGTCGACAAAGTACGAAGCAACAATTGCTTCAATTGCAATAAGCCAGGACACCTTTCACGAAACTGTCCGGAACCACGGAAAGGAGCAGCAAACGTCACATGTTTCAATTGCGGCTTGAAAGGACACTATGCACGAAACTGCAAGAAGAAGAAGAAGGGAAAATCCCGAGTCAGAGAAGTAAAAGAAGAAGGAGAAGAAGACGAAGAAGACAAGGATGAAGAAAGCTCTGACAAAGAGGGTTTTGTCGAAGGGTCCGACTAAGAGGTGCTAAATCGCGACCCATACAGCTGAAACAGACTCGCTTCGATACCGGATGTAGATCATCCCGTACTCTGAAATACACCATTCCTGCAAAGCGACCTGAAGCACCAAGAAGAACCATCCGAGGTGATAGACCACCTAAAAGAAAAGAACTCGCAGTACCAGCGAAGATACGAACGCGAAAAGGAATAGCAACGATAACACCAGAAGTCGATAGCGGAGCAGACAGGACCTGCATCAATACCGCTATAGTAGAAAAACAGGACTAAAGACACGACGAATCAAGAAGATTCAAATCATAAACACAGATGGATCACCCAACCGCCAGAAAACAGCAGATCGAGTAGCGGAAGTCCACATCGACATTAAAGGACACAAAGAGCACATGGAAGCCATCGTACTCGACATCGGAAAAACCGACATGTTACTAGGACATGACTGGCTTGTCTATCACAACCCAACGATCAAATGGAGGACAGGAGAGATTGTCTTTAACAGATGCCCCCAAACATGCAAGATAAACCACCGAACGATCAAAATACAGAAAGTGGCCGAACAAGCGAAAACCACAGCCAGCGACAGGATGGGAACTCAAATACCCCCATATTTGACGAGATTCAAACACCTCTTTAAAGAGAAAAACTTCGATCGTTTACCAGACCACAAGGAGTGGGACCACGAAATAAACTTGACAAAAGATGCACCAAGACGATACCGAGCAAGATCTACCCGATGACACAAAAGGAACTAAAGGAGCTAGATACCTTCGTCGAAGAAGGATTAAGAACAGGGAAGATACGTCCCTCAAAATCACCCTACGCAGCACCCTGCTTCTTTCGAAATAAGAAGGATGGCAGCAAACGACTCATCCAAGACTATCGAGAAATAAACAAATACACGGTCAAGGACAAGTTCCCACTACCACGTATCAGCGAGCTCCTCAATGTGTTACAAGGAGCAAAATACTTCAATAAGATTGACATTATCTGGGGATACAATAACGTACGCATCCGAAAAGAAGATGAATGGAAGGCGGCCTTCCTAACAGCAAGAGGACTCTTCGAACCGACAGTCATGTACTTTGGACAATGCAACGCACCAGGCACCTTTAGCCGGATGATGGCAAACCTTTCCAAGACCAAATACGGAGAAGAGTATGCATAATCTATATGGACGACATCATAATCATCGGACGAACACGAGAGGAACTCCAAAAGAACACAATAGAAATCATGGAGATACTGAACAAGAACGACTTATTCATCAAAGGACCGAAATGTGTCTGGGAATCATCAAAAGTCCCAGTACTAGGGTATATCATAGGAGAAGGGAAGGTAGAAATGGAACTGGAGAAAATCACAGCCGTACAATCCTGGCCAACCCCAAAAACGAAGAAAGAACTACAGAAGTTCTTGGGATTCACAAACTTTTACCGACGATTCATCAAAGGATATGCAAAGGTTGCTAAACCTTTAACGGAGCTGACTGGAAACAAGACATTCCAATGGACAGACAAGCAGCAAGATGCTTTCAAAGAATTAATTCGACATATAACCTCGGCACCCATCCTAGCACTACCACAAACAGAAGGAAAATTCCGAGTTGAAACGGACGCCTCAGGATATGCCATCGGAGCGGTACTATCACAACAGCAGAAAGGACTGTGGCACCCAATCACCTTTATTTCAAGATGCATGACTGCAGCAGAACAGAACTACGAAATCTATGACAAAGAACTGCTCGCAATAATGGTGGCACTGAAGACATGGAGACAATACCTCCTAGAAGCTCGAGAGAAGTTTGAAATATTGACGGATCACAAGAACCTATCATACTTCCGAAAACCGCAGCGACTCAATTCGAGACAGATTGGCTGGTACCTGAAACTACAAGAATACGACTACGAACTACGACACGTACCAGGAAAAGCGAACGGAAAAGCGGACGTCTTATCACGGATGGCAGGATATGAAGAAAACCTAGCAGAAAAGGATGACATACAAATGATCAAAGAAGCCGCATTCATCCGACATCTGGAAGAGAATAATGAACGAGATTTCGAATTTATGATGTTCGAGGACGAACACCTGCAAAAAGGGGAGCAGAAAATAATGAAACAATACAGACAAGGGGATCACGATGATCGAATCCCCAAGAATAGAACAAATTCGACAATGCACACGAAGAGAAACGATTGTAACAACAGGACTGAAGGAAAAACCGCACTGGTTCACAGAGGAAGACCACATCGTATACGCAGGAGGGAAAATCTACATCCCCCCAGACAACAAACTAAAGGAAGACATCATGTTTGAACACCATGACACTCCCATTGGAGGGCATCCAGGACAATATCGCATGCACGAACTCATAAACCGCACCTACTGGTGGCCATCAATGCTAACGGACATCAAAAAATATGTTAATGGATGCGAAACGTGTCAAAGAAACAAAATCATTCGACAAAAGAAACATGCGCCACTACACCCGCATGAGATTCCGCAACAACCATGGGAAGATATTGGAGTAGATCTCATAGGACCGCTACCCAACTCGAACGGCTTTAATGCCATCGCCGCAGTCACAGACCGCCTGACCAAGATGATCCACCTGATTCCCACAAACACTGAACTCACAGCAGAAGGCCTCGCACGGCTATACCGAGACAATGTGTGGCGACTTCATGGAATTCCACGAAAGATCATCAGCGACCGAGGACCCCAATTTGCAGCACGATTCATGACAGCGCTTCTAAGACTGCTTGGAACAAAGCAAAACCTATCAACGGCCTATCATCCACAGACAGATGGACAGGCGGAACGATCCCATCAGGAGACGGAAGCCTTCCTCAGAAGCTTCATGAACAACCTACAGGACGATTGGGCGGAATGGATAGCAATCGCAGAGTATCAATACAATGACAAAAACACACCAGGGAACGAAGGAAACGCCATTCTACCTCAACTACGGAATGCACCCCTGGAGGGGAACCACAGACAGCAGAAGGGAACAATCCCGCAGCAAAGAACTTCATTGAAAAAATGGACCAAATGCGGAAAGAAGCAAATGCTGCGCTGCAGTATGCGCAGACATGGGCCAAAGACAATTACAATGTGAGACGAAAACCGGCCCGTGAATACAAGAAAGGAGATAGGGTATGGCTCGAAGCCACCAATATCACAGTCAATCGACCATCAAAGAAGTTATCGGCACTCCGATACGGACCGTTCAAGGTGATCGAAAAGAAAGGCGCCTCAGCATATCGCCTAGAACTCCCAGCATCATGGCAGCTGATACACCCTGTGTTCAACGAAATGCTACTCACACCCTACAAAGGACCCCGTTTCAAGATACAAGAGCGACCATCCCGCCACCCCTGAAATCATAAATGATGAAGAAGAGTACGAGGTAGAAGAAATTCTAAAAAGAAAGAAACAAGGAAGAGGAACACTATTCCTGGTCAAATGGAAAGGGTACGGGCACGAGGAAAACACATGGATCAAAGAGAAGGAACTGGGAAATGCGCAGCAAGCTCTGGACCGTTTCCTAAAAAAGACTACGAACTAGGATAAAAGGACCATGACTAGAGGAAAGAAGACCAAAAATCGCACATCATGACCACCAACGCCCCATCAGCATCGACAGTAGCGAGGACAGCCGCGCACCTACCCCCAACCGCCCCAGCGACCTTGAGAATCTGGCAAGGATTCTCAATGCTAGCGACTACATGGACCCCCTCGCCATCACACTCGGCGCATATCTGCGCTATGTTATGACCGTCCGCACACACCTTTGGACTGGACGAACCCCCGATGGGACCGGTCCCACAGCAGCTGAGCGTATCGCGCTTCGCGAGGCAATGGAAATGCTTCGCACAGAGAACCAGCGACTTAAACTCCTCGCCACCATGCTCCACCACATCCGCTCCTATAACGAAGAGCTCATTCATATGTGGGCCCCGCGTGCCGCAACCGCCTGGGAGACCAATAATGGGTGGGGACAGCTGGACTAAGGTCTTTTCGCGAGGACGCGAATCTAAAGAGAGGGTGATGTTACAGACGCCGCCCAAAAGGACTATTCAATTTCTTATATCTTCTCTCCCCCCCATCCCCCATCACACTGCGCAGTGCGCAGCCATCGAGTCATTCCACTTCCCTAGTCACTCCGAGTCATCTTCCCCTTAGTCTTACTCATCCGCAGTCCACAGCATTTGCGCAGTTCGTGGTCCGTGCTCGAGTACTGTAACGTATATAAGGACTCCCAGATGTACCAGTAGCGCTAGGCTTAATATTCCATTTGCCATCGTCTTAAACCACTCTCGCACTTAGTCTGCCCGAGTCCTTTAAGATTCGTCTAGCCTAACAAGAAGGACATCTCACTGGAGAAGCTTCGTGAGATCAATCAAATGAATGATCACGATGCATTGCACACGTTGCTTGACCTCAGACAAAAGCCACGATTTGTCAGAGGCAACAATGGAAACCAGATGGATATACCCTTGACGATCACGACCTTGGACACTGGACGGACATACAGCGTAAAGGCTCTGCTTGATACAGGATGTACCGGATCTTGCATAGATCGGAAATTCATTAAGGAAAAGGAGATCAACACAAAAAGATATCCAATTCCTATTCCGGTCCATAATGCAGACGGAACCCGTAACGTGGCGGGCGATATATGTGAATATGTGGAATTAAGAGTCCGGGTCCAAGACCACGTCGAGCGAATGATCTTTTCGGTTACTGAACTCGGAAAGGGCCAAATCTTCATCGGTTATGAATGGGTCAAGCATCACAACCCTCGAATCGATTGGAAGACAGAGAAGATCACTTTTGATCGATGTCCCGAAGAGTGTCAGCGAATTGTCCGAAAAGGAAACCCCGAAGATGATGATACCTCTACCGAAACAAATGAGGTAGACTTCGAACAAGGAGAGAAGCTCTTGATGATTGACATAAACCAAGAGTTTCATCTAAGGGCTTTCCAAATGACGGCTTCCAAACTAGCTGAAGCGACAGCAAAGGCGACAAAGGTTAAAACCTTTGAAGAAATCGTACCGAAAGAATACCACTGTTTCAAGGACTCAGTGTTCGGGAAAGAGTCATTCGATGAATTACCACCACAATGACCCTGGGACCATGCGATCGAGCTCATTCCAGGAGCTAAACTCCAGGATTGCAAGGTCTACCCCCTGACACTGGACGAACAGAAACAGTTGGACGTCTTTTTAGATGAAAATCTGAACACCGGACGAATCAGACCGTCGAAGTCGCCAATGGCCTCACCTTTCTTCTTCGTGAAAAAGAAGGACGGATCCCTATGACCTGTACAGGATTATCGGAAGTTGAACGACATGACGATAAAGAACAAATACCCACTCCCGTTGATCCAGGAACTGATCGATAAACTGAAGGGAGCAAAGTTCTTTACGAAACTCGACATCCGATGGGGATATAACAACGTCCGCATGAAAGAAGGCGACGAATGGAAAGCCGCATTCCGGACAAACTGGGGAATGTTCGAACCCCTGGTCATGTTCTTCGGACTGACGAATTCACTGGCTACTTTCCAAACTATGATGAACACGATCTTTAAAGACGAAATTGATCAGGGACACGTAGTAATCTACATGGACGACATTCTTATCTTCAATAAAGATTTGAATGAACACAGACGACTCGTTCAATGCGTGTTGGAAAAGCTAAAGAATAATAAGCTTTACCTGAAACCTGAGAAATGTTCATTTCATCAACTGGAAGTAGAGTACCTCAGAATGATCGTCTCGGAAAACGGCATTAAGATGGATCCCGTTAAGGTCGAAGGCGTCAAAGGCTGGCCAAAACCCACCTGTAAAAGGGACGTCCAACAGTTCTTAGGCTTTTGCAACTTTTACCGGCGCTTCATCGAAGGATTCGCAAAGATCGCGAAACCCTTGACGGAATTGACCGGAAAAGCCAACTGGACATGGGGGAAGGCCCAAGACGATGCGTTCGACAGATTGAAAAATCAGATCAGCTCAGCGCCGATTATTTCTATGCCCCGAGATGATGGAAAATTCCGAATGGAAGTCGATGCCTCGAACTATGCAATTGGAGGCGTCCTTTCACAGGAACAATCCAACAGTACTTGGAGACCGGTAGCTTTCATGTCGAAGTCGCTAAACCCGACGGAATGGAATTATGAGATCTATGACAAAGAGATGCTCGCGATTATGACAGGACTTGAGGAATGGTGCCAATACCTTTGCGGCGCTAAACAGAAATTCAAGATTTGGACAGATCATAAAAATCTCGAATATTTCCGGAAGCCTCAGAAGTTGAATCGCCGGCAAGCTCGCTGGATCTCGGAACTTCAGGATTACGATTTCGTTCTGGAGCATAAACCCGGAAAATCGATGATGAAGGCAGACAGTCTGTCGAGACGACCAGACCATGAGAAGGGGGAGAATGATAATGAAAACGTTGTACTCCTAAAACCAGAAAATTTTCACCAGATTTTCATGGCGAAGATCATGCCGACACCGGAATTCCAGGACATTCTGGACCAGATCAAAAGAGCTTGGAAACAAAGAGAGCCTGAGATCCAGAAACATCTTGACGAAGGCGAACATGGCTGGGAGGAAAACGACTGAATCGTTACATGGCTAAAACGGTACTACGTTCCCAAAAGCCAAAAGATAAGGGAACGGATCATCGAAATCTACCATTCGGATCAGATCTCAGGACACCCAGGACAAACGAAGACACACGAGTTGATCACGCGCAACTTCTGGTGGCCCAAAATGATGAATGACGTCAAGGCGTATGTCAAAGGATGTGACAAATGCCAACGGACGAAGATCATCAGAGATCGGAAGCATGCCCCGCTCCATCCAAATGAAGTACCGAAGGAACCATGGGAGATCATATCCATAGATCTCATCGGACCACTCCCCGAATCTCATGGATTCAATGGTGTAATGGTAACGGTAGACCGGTTCACAAAAGGAGCCAAATTTATACCAGTCAATATGGAAATCACGGCAGAAGGAGTCGCTCGTAACCTACGCGATACCATATTCTCGAGTTATGGACTTCCAAAGAAAGTCATCAGCGACAGAGGAAGACAATTCGTCTCCGCATTCATGACGGACCTCTATACGCTTTTAGGAATTAAAGGAACTCCCTCGACGCCGTATCATCCACAGACCGACGGACAGACGGAACGAGTTAATCAGGAATTAGAACAATACCTGAAGCTCTTCGTGAACTATCGGCAAACTGACTGGGTGGATTGGCTACCGATGGCCGAATTCTCCTATAATAACCGAATTCACTCGGCGACCGGATACTCTCCATTTTACCTGAACCATGGGCGACATCCGTACACCAGAAAAGAACCCCCGAAGCATAATGCTAAATCGCAGACTGCTGAGGAATTCGCCGAGATGATGAAGGAAATTCGGACCAAGGCCGAAACCTCCTTGTTAAAAGCCGCTGAGACAATGAAACGGACCTATGACCAAAAACAGAAATCCACCCGAGAGTACCATGAGGGCGATCAAGTCTGGTTGGAAGGCACTAATATCACGACTGACTGACCAACTGATAAATTAAATGACAAATGGTTTGGTCCTTTCAAAATTAAACGGCGAATCGGAGAATCGGCATACGAACTCGAGCTACCGGAACACTGGCGAATTCACCCCGTCTGAAATGAATCCGAACTCACTCCGTACACGGCACCAGTATTTCCGTGACAAAAAGCAGTAACGATTCTTAAACGGCCTCCTCCCATCATCATGGAAGGAGAAAAACAGTACGAAGTAGAGGCTGTGATAAATTCTCGATGGAATCGAGGAAAATTACAGTACAGAATACATTGGAAGGGATACCCCCTCGAAGACGCCACTTGGGAACCCGCCGAAAACGTCAATAGAGATGCACCGGACGCGGTCTCGAAATTTCATCGCGAGAACCCCGAGGCGCCATCCCTGGAAAGAGGACAATGTCAATTGCCACCACGATCCGCGCCGAAGAAGGTGGTGCGTACCCGCTTCCATCAGACCCAATCGCCGAAGGTCTTGTTCGACCACACGGCTGATGAAGTCTGGGTCTACCCATGAGGTCAGCAAATGAAAACGCTCCCGAGGAAGAAGACCCTTACCGGCTGGATGTCGGACCCGAGCAAAGTCGAAAATCGGCTGGACGCGGCTTGGCAGGCGTGGCAACAACGTAAGAACCAGGAAGTTGTAGGCGAGAACGAGCGCCAGAAGGATTAAGAGAATAATGAAGAAAAAAACATGATTGCGAGGACGCAATCCCTAAGAGGGGGTAATGTTACGATTTCAGGCTAATCGTTATCTTGACAACGGGCACGTGACTCAAAAGCCACATGATGAACACGTGATAGACGCGACGCGACAAACAAGATACAATGCAGTGACTCGAGGAAACCCTACGACAACAACGTGTCAATGCTAACTGGGGTGAAGGGTTATTACGCAGTACCTGTAGGACAACGCATGGAGTGCAGTTGGATCCTGACTCACACAGACAAGGGTTCAGGGTTTCACGTAGCATGAGGTTAGCATAGTCGTGGTCCGTGCTCGGTGAACATAACGTATAAATACCTAAATTGTACCTAGTAGAATCCAGCTTCGAGCTGGCTTATAATAGCACTCTTATCCCCGCCTCTCATCTCTAAGTGATAGTTAGAGTGACCTGCACGCAGAGTTGGTTTTGCGTAGCACGATGGACATTCTTACTAAGTATTATCTGGAATACGAACACGTCTTTATCTATAACAATGCACCAAACCACTTGAAATGCGATGAACATGCACCGAGTGCCCGAGAGATGCCGAAGAACACACCAAAGGGGGAAAAGAACTGGTTTGTTGAGGTGAAGAAGCGCGATGAAAATGGGAAGCTCGTCTATGATCCGAAAGGGCAAGTCATCAAGGAGAAAGTCAAAATGAACGACACGATCCTTGCTGATGGGATGAAGCAAGAGCTATATTTCCCTCCAGGGCATGAGTTTGCAGGAAAGTTCAAAGGAATGGTCATGCTGCTTGAAGAGCGTCGCTATACTGATGTCAAACATCTGCGATACGAGTGTCTGTCATTCAAATGCCCACCAGCATCATCCCAGGAATCTCATTGCTGTGTCCGCCGTCTTCTCTACAATGAGCCCGATTTTGCCCACATCCCATCTCTTCTGGAAACGATTTGTGAAGCCCGTGGTTTCCGTGTCATGTTCCTACCGAAGTTTCATTGTGAGCTAAACTTCATTGAGTAGTGCTGGGGATTTGCCAAATGCCTTTATCGATTGAATCCCGAGTCATCACATCAAGATCAGCTGGAAAAGAATGCATTGGATGCATTGGCGGCAATACCTTTGTCGTCAATGAGACGGTTTGTGATTTCATGGACACATCTGAGTCATTGATCTGATATGATGTTTAAGCTTCGCAATTCATTCTCTGCGCTTTATTGATGCATACATCAAGGGCCTAAACGGTCGCCAAGCAGCCTGGGCTGCTAGAAAGTATCACAGACATTATGTACTTCCTGAATCCATCATGGATGAGCTCGAGGAAGCTCAGATCTTTTGATACCATCCTTTTATAATCACTCATTCACATTTTATTCAGCTTAATCCTCATCTACATATCCCAGATTAATTCTACAGTAGATATTTTCATGATGCGTACATTGTGAGGGTCAAGGCATGACTTGGCCCAAACAAGAGCAAAGGACACAGCAAAGAGACGAGCGAGGCAAAACTAGATATTCGAGGGAAGAATACACATTGATTCGACAGCCACTCAAGTCCCAAATACAGGTGGCTTTTATATATAAAATGGTTTAGGAGAAGTTTTCAGAGAAAACATAAAGAACGAGTCATAGTAGATTTCTATAGGAGGAGTTTGTAAAGTAGAGAGTAATGAGTGAATCATAGTGAATTTCTATAGGAGGTAACAAATAATAAATGAACGAGAATATGATGAAAGTATTTATGTATAGAATTAGGGTTGTGACACTACCCCCCATTTTGAGGCCAAGATGGGCAAGGTGTATGAAGCGGTGGGTCATAATGAGTTGCAGGTCGTGCAATGCATCCAGAGCGGGTTGTTGTCATAGACGGGGGCTCGTACTGATGTGTCGGAGGCTGTAAGGGAGTAGGAGGACGGTCCGGAGGATGCAGAATGTCGGTGAGAGTGGTTGAAGGTGCAGGATTTGCGGGAGGAGTAGGTGGAGGTGCGTGACGAGTGCGCTGAATGACGATTGAGTGAGGTTGAGGTGCGCATGTATGTTGGCAGTGAAAGCATTCGAGTATTTCATTGTCTTCAGTGGAGATGTCATCAAGGGTGATCCATGAGTTTTCTTCATGAGGAAGATCCTTCCAGTTGACAAAGTAGTCAAAACGGTGGCCTACGTTGTGAACATCAAGGACGTCTTTGATGCAAGGGAGTGGCAAAGTCTCGATTTCAACAGAGAGAGGTTCAGCATGGGGTCAGAATTCTGATGGGTCATGGTAAGGCTCAAGAAGGGAGGCGTGGAACACGGGATGGAGGTGTGAAAGGTAGGTGGGAAGTTTGAGCTGATAGGCATGGTTGCCCACTGTGCCAATGATGCAGAAGGGTCCTAGGCGACGATGATCCAATTTGTCTGATGGACGTTTCGTTTTAATGTTTCTGTGAAGGAGCCAGACGAGTTGACCAGGAGCGAAGTATGGTTGAGCCTCGTGTAGTCTGTTGAAATATAAGGCCTGATGCTGTTGAGCATGTTCGAGTTCAGCGTGGAGTTCAGCATGGATGAGGTCAAGACGAGAGGCCAGGCTCATAGCGGCGGGAACTGTGGAGACATCGGTAAGTCGGGGCTCAAAAAGCGGATGATATGCAAGGTTCGCGAAGAAGGGAGTTTGATGGGTGGATGAATTTTCATGATTATTGAAGCAGAATTCGGCGAAAGGGAGGTAGTCGACCCAGTCGTCCTGCTGGTATGAACAATAAGCACAGAGGTATGCTTCTATTGTTTGATTAGTGTGCTCCGTGAGTCCATCAGTTTGCGGGTGAAAAGCCATAGATGCTTTGTGATCAATGGAGAGTTTGTCCATGAGCGCGTGCCAGAAATTTGACACAAAAAGTGATCCGCAGTCAGAGATGATGGATGTCGGGAGTCCATGGAGTCGAAAAATATGGTCAAGGAATAGAAAAGCAAGGTCAGGGGCAGTGATTGTCTCGTTGCATGGGATGCAATGAACTGCACGTGTGAAGCGATCACACACCACCCATATCGAGTCGAAACCATGGGAGATAGAGAGTTTGACCACGAAATCCATGGTGATGGCTTGCCATGGGCGGTCAGAGATTTCAAGGGGTTGGAGAAGACTGAAGGGCTTGTGGCGAGGCATTTTGATGTGTGCACAAGTATCACAGGCACTGACGTATCGTTATACAAAAGTTGTCATACCCAGCCATAAGTAATCGCGTGCAACAAAGTTAAGTGTGCAAGCGCAACCAGGATGCCCACCAATGACAGAGTCATGTCGTTCAGCGAGGACATCGAGGCGGAGTGAGGGAGGAACATAGATAAGGTTGTTGTGTAGGACGAGACCGTTCTCTACTCGGAAATCACAGGAGCCATTGGCAATGGCCAGATGCTATTCGTTGTCGTGACCAGTGGCTTCCTTGAAGCGCGCGACTTGATCCATATTGTCGAACATGAGAGACGTAAGGGCAGAGATCATGATGGGAGGAACATCGGATTCAGGGAAGAGTCGACGTGTGTGAGTTGAGTTGATGAGAGGAGGGTGGCTGGGGTGATTTTTGGCATTGCTTGGCACATAGTCGGGGTGGTGAGAGGTAGCATCTGCGATGTTGAGTCGGCCAGATTTCCAATTGAGTCGAAAATCGAAATCGGTGAGAAAGGTAGCCCAGCAAACTTGACGATGGTTGAGCACCTGGGATTTCATGAAGTATTCCAGATTTTTGTGGTCGCAGATGATGGCAATAGGAAAAGGGGAGCCGACGAGCCAGGCGCACATGTCATGGAAGGCCTCGATGATTGCCAGGAGTTCCTTATCATGGATGTCATAGTTGATTTCCTGAGGAGAGAATTTGTGTGAGACGAAGGCAACAGAATGGAGTTCACCATATTCAGCTGGTTGCTCGAGAATTCCTGAGAGAGCGAAGTCTGAGGCATCAGTGGTGAGGGTGCAAGGGAGTTGAGGGTCGAAGTATTGAAGGAGTGGTTGGTCAAGGAAGCAGGACTTGAGGTCTTCGAAGGCCTTGTGAGCAGTGTCTTCAAAGGACCAAATGGACAATTTGCAAGTGAGGGAAGTGAGAGGGAGGGCCATGTGGGAGTACTCCGGGATAAAGTGCCGATAAAAGTTTGTAAAACTGAAGAAGCACTGAAGGTCCTTGACTTTCATCGGTTCAGGCCAAGAAGCGATAGTGTCAAGCTTCTTCAGGTTCATTTTGATGCCTTCATTGTTGATAATGTAACTGAGATATTCGACCTCAGATTGGTCGAAGTGGCACTTCGAGGCATTGCAGCATAGGTGAGCATTTCGCAGGCGGTCGAGCACAAGACCAACATGGCAGTCGTGCTCTATCTGGTTTTTGGAGAAGATAAGAATATCGTCGAGGTAGACAACACAGACCAGATCAATCAGATCTCGAAGGACATCTTGAATGAATGCTTGCCAGGCAGCAGGCGCATTCGTGAGACCATAGGGGACAATGAGATGTTCAAAAAGACTGAGGTGTGTGTGGAATGCTGTCTTCCACTCATCACCTTCGCCGATGCGCAGGTGAGAGTATGCGGACTTGAGGTCGAGTGCCGTGAAGATCTTGCAGCCTTGCACATGATCAAGAAGGTCATTGACAAGCGGGAGGGGGAATTTGTTCTTGTGAGTGATGGCATTGAGTCCATGGAAGTCGACGCAGAGGTGAATCTCGCCAGTCTTTTTCCGAATGAACAGGACCGGGGCACTGGCAGATGAGGTAGAGCATCGAATGTGGCCACATTGCAAGTGTTACAGATGCCACCCAAAAGGACTATTCAATTTCTTATCTTATCTTCCCCCCATCCCTTATCCCCCCATCACGCTGTGCAGTGCGCAGCCATCGAGTCATTCCACTTCCCTAGTCACTCCGAGTCATCTCCTCCTTAGTCTTACTCATCTGCAATCCACAGCATTTGCACAGTCCGTGGTCCATGCTCGAGTACTGTAACATATATAAGGACTCCCAGATGTACCAGTAGCACTAGGCTCAATATTCCATTTGCCATCGTCTTAAACCACTCTCGCACTTAGTCTGCCTGAGTCCTTTAAGATTCGTCTAGCCTAACAGCAAGTTAGAATTGACATACTCGGCAATGGCTTTGTGCTCTTGCAGGGAGAGGTGGTACATGAGACCAAAGGGCGGTGATTTGCCATCCTCGAGCTCGATGTCGATGTCGAACGGTCGATGCTCAGGGAGTTTGTTGAATTTGGCAGGGTTGAAGACCGATTCGGCCCAGGCATGGTATTTCGGAGGGATTTTAGAGTGCCATTCTTCGCTGTCTGATGGTGGTGGCTCGAGAGGGTTGGCCGATGATGGGGTTTTGGATGTGAAGGAATTGATGTAAATTTTGGAATGTCGGTCATGGAAGAGGAGGTAAGAGATTTCATGGTGCTTGGAGGCTTTGAGGAATCGTTTTGCTGAGAGGATTTTGACATTGGCTTCAGAAAGCGGAGAGTGTGATTGCACCATAGGAGGTGAGGTAGGAGCGGTGATGATGAGAGAGTTGAGGAACGAAGTAGCGGGACGGAATTTTGACATTGGGAGTGGAGATGTTTGGGCAAATGCTGATTGGCTAGGAGTGGGTGGTGCTGAGAGAACATCATGGGTTGCTGAGAAACAAGGGGCGAAGATGCTGGTAGCAAGACCAAGGCCTATGCCAGCGGAGATGATGGGATGCGCATGAGAGGCAGCCTGTAATGGAGGACCATAGCCCTCAGCGTATAGCCAACGAGGTTGACTTGAGGCACCACAGCAAGACAAAGCGATGGACCCATTGGCCCAATCGATGTCTGGGTTGTGATGTCGTAACCAGTTGAGACCGAGGATGATTGAATACTTGACCGAAATGACAGAGAGGGTGCGGTGTTCAATGTGAGAGCCTAGAGAGAGGGCAATGATAACATCTTGACTGATCAGACCAGATGCGATAGGGCGATTGTCCACAGCTGTGACAGCAACCGGAACGTCAAGAGTTCTTCGTGGCATATTGTATCGTGAAGCGAATTTGTCGGAGATACAGGAGGTAGTTGCACTGGAATCGAGCATTGCGTAGGTTTGAATTGGGTTTTTATTGGATAGGGATATGGATACAGTGATAAAGAAATGCCTACAATGAAGCGGAGACAAAGAAGAGGTAAAAACGAATGAGGGTGGAGGGTACGGGCCTTTGAAGGAGAGAGCGTCATTCAAGTGAACAATGGTGGGCCTTGGCATCGGGTTAAGCCCATCGAAATGTGTCCCTTCATTTACCGAAGGCCCTGGGACATTAGATGGACCTTCGGTTAGGCTTTTCCCATAGAGGGAGAGGCCTTTGCTATGTTGGACTTGATATCCACATGGCGCTTCTTAGCGCCTTTGGACATGTTCAGGCAGTTGTTGATCTTGTGATCCGGACCGCCGCAATAGAGGCACAGGTTATTCTTTTTGCAGCGTTCCTTTTCTTGCGTGGTGAGTGGACCACGAGGCTTGGTTTTGATGGAGTCGATTTCCATCGGTTCGCCGGGAGGGAGCGAGGAGTCAGTAGAGGTGGACGGAGCAGAATAAGCGGTGGACGTGGACGAAGAGGAGTGGTCGGAGCGGGATTTGGACTTGCCATTCTGATTCTTGTCCTCGGCCTTGCACTCGAGCTCGCAATCGTGAAGTCTGTTGTCAATCTCGATAATAAAGTCTGCATATTCCTTGAATTTCTTGGGATGGTCATCGCATTTCATGACGATGACCATATCCTTGAGGCCGGTTTGAGGTGCTCGTAGAACCGATCGATCTTGGTAGCTTTGGACCAATCTACGTGAATGAGAAGTTTGATGTAGCGAGCAGCATAAGCGGCGGCTGAGCTGTTCTGCCAGAGTTGGTCAATTTTGCACATAGCTTTGGCCTGAACATTCGAAGAGCTGAAGTGCCATTTAAACTCAGTGCAGAATGTCTCAAAATTCTGAAGAAGAGTTGGTGAGCTGGTTTTGATGGCGGTGTACCATTGACGAGGGCTGCCGTCACCGAAATAGGATGCTATAAAGAGGCATTTGTCCTCGTCAAGTGGAAGTCCTTTGTGAGAGAGCTGAACGGCGTCTTTGATGACCATGAGGAAGTCATTAACTTCTGTCGCCTTGCCACGAAAGGTAAACAGCTCTCGAAAGTGAGCGCTGCTGGAGCCGGAAGAGGAAGCCCCTTTGATGTAGCGGAGTAAGGCTTCATGGGTCTCGGTGACTTGTTCGTTGATGATGCGCTGGTCATGGATGTACAGGTTGGACTATTCTCCAATTTGCACAAGTTTCTGCAAGATGAAGAGGTAGGCTTGATTGGGGTCTTCAGTGGTCTGGGCCTGCTGTTGTTGCATAGGCATGGACTGAGAGTTGTTGGGGACAATGTCCTGGTCAGCAAGGGACATATTGAGTAATTGGGAACGAGGATTTGTGAGCAAGAAACGTTGTTTTGAGGTCAAATCAAACTGTGAGGGTCAAGGCGTGACTTGGCCCAAACAAGAGCAAAGGACACAGCAAAGAGACGAGCGAGGCAAAACTAGATATTCGAGGGAAGAATACACATTGATTCGACAGCCACTCAAGTCCCAAATACAGGTGGCTTTTATACATAAAATGGTTTAGGAGAAGTTTTCAGAGAAAACGTAAAGAACAAGTCATAGTAGATTTCTATAGGAGGAATTTGTAAAGTAGAGAGTAATGAGTGAATCATAGTGAATTTCTATAGGAGGTAACAAATAATAAATGAATGAGAATATGATGAAAATATTTATGTATAGAATTAGAGTTGTGACATACATCGAGTGTAGTGTATTGTGTACAGTTTACCATAGTCAGATAACAAAAGTCTATGTACATGTGCAGTTTTCATTCGTTGGACTGATCCTTTCTGAGACATAAACTAGATATATAATCCAACAATTCTCCTAAAAAAAAACCAGTGATATCAATGTCCTTCCATTCCATCGCATCATTTTCCTGGTCCTCAGTCCCGTTTTGGCCGCTTGTGTCATGAAAAGTCACAGCACGTGACGTTAGTTGGATATGAGTGTCTTCTACCTTATCTCATTACGAGTCCTTTCTTTAGAAAGGCTCGTTCTAATCATCTGCAATATGCGGGGAGGAACTCCAGCTTGTTTGTACACAGTTACGTTGCATTGTTTCGAGCGTGGGATATAAACAGACCCTGCGTCATTGTTCACTCTTTCGGGCCTTGTTTTGTTTTGGTTTATATAGCTATGATTATGAAAAAGCGCCGGCGTCGGCCGGCGATACCTTGCATGCTGTCCAGCCAAACCAAGCACGCAAGGACAAACACTGGAACAGGCCATCATCGACATTGCTCCACCACTGGTAGGTGGTGGCCTTACCTTGTTCAACCTGTATGTCGCACCATCGCGTGGACGCGGTCCAGATACCATACGGTTGCTGCGACCGTTTGATGAGACGAATCTGCAGGCAGTGCACGAGTTGAATTTACTGGCAGAGGACGAACGGTTAAAGGCACTCGACAAAAACACCAGAGAACACTGGCCAACAATAGCCTATTCTAAATATTTATTTTGTATCACGGACGTGGTGTTGGAAGTGAGAAAGGCAGTGGAAAGGCAGGAAGGGAGGAACTGGTCGCTGATTGGCTGCTGTTTGTTTGTTCTGGCAGATTGTTTGTCATGTACAGGTAGATACCTTGCATAAGCATGCAAGGTAATCTAATCCTTTTTTGCCTTGTGCCCTACCCCTTCCGTGAACTTGTACGATATTCCGCGTTGCTATTCACCGACGTATTCCGTGTTTACTGTCCATGCTTGTACGTCTTTATTTCTGGCGAGGCTATTGTTATCGTCCATACTGATTGTTGCTTTTTCAGATGCTCTTCCGTGCCTTACTCTATGTGTAATTTTTTTTTTTTTTTTTTTTTATCAAATTTACTAACTCGCGTATCCCTCCTTCTTGTTAGTGTTTCCTACGGAGTAGCTATTTTGAACTCCTTCCTAGCTCCAGTCGGTCTGTCTCTCTCGGACTTCGAGCCCATTGCGCTGTACGTCTTCATTTACTTACTCTCTTTGAAAACATCACCTATCTTTGTCTTGCCCAGTGCCTCTCGTACCAAAACTTTACTCCGAGTGGTCTCTATATGCGTTTTTTTGCTCTGTCTACCTGCCAAGCTTGCTATCAGGACCGATTTTCTCATGTCCTTGTGTGTGCCTTTGTTTTTCCTATTGATTCACTCGTTGTTGACTACCTGCTTCGTTGCAAGTGACTTTTCTTCGCACATCCGCGCATCTGCATCTATGGCTTATGCCATGCCTATCAATCTGTGTGCCTGCCAGGCACATGTATCCGTACTTGTATCCAACTCTTAATATTGTCCTTGGTCTTGAGTGCCGTCTCTGCTTTTGCTATACTCATTTATACCCGTTTTCTTTATTCACCGTTGAACCATGTTCAGCCAGTGTCCGCTTTGCTATGTCCTGTCGTCGGTGGAGGACATCCTTTCAAATCTGTCTCTTATTGTACATTAAAACCGTACATACGCCATCAACTGTCTGGTTCCAATGTCGTATCCGAAACCCCGTTCAAGTTTGTCGATCAAGTCAAAGATGATGACGCAGACACTCTTTTCCCCCTTGATGCTGGTTATGTACATTCCAAGATGCCTTTATCCTTTCTTCTGTCTGTGATACCTGTCAAGCGGTACACCCCTGTTGCCCGTGCACACGGCGTCACCATTAGCAGTCGCGCCAAATTCGAAAGAGCAATCACCATTGCTCAATCCCATAGCTGCATTCACTGCTCTCTCACGTCTGTATTTCTTGTTTCAGAATGCACTTCTTCTCCAGCACTCATGCCGTCTCATCCTGCTACTAGTGACCCCTCGAAATGCTCGCGTTCTTCTCCTTTTACATCTTCAGAAAAAACTGACGTTGCCAACTCTGTTGAACAAGTACGTGCATCATCATCTGCGGCTTACGACAGTGGTCAACTTGATCCTGCTGATCGTGAAAGCATCCTCGCTGATTGTATTATATCTGAAACTCTCAGACACATTCAAAGTTATGACTCGTGCACTATTTGATTGATCCGTCTTTTAATTCATTAGCCGCTCAATCCGAACTCACCGCTTGTGTCAGACGTCTCGCCTCTCTCTCTACCATCGAGCTTGAGAACTCCCTCGCCCTTTCGAATTCCCAACATGAGCATACACAAGATTTGTCCTCAGATGTTGAAGACACGTCCATCATCGACCTATCCTTGACCTGTGTATAAGAGTGTGGGATTTCAATGGATAGGCAGTCTTTAACCCAGTCCTGGCGACGAATTTATCATCACAGGAAATACAAGATTAAGAAAGAATCACATCTTTTTCCACCGCCTCCTATGTCTGATGAACACGTCGCAGATGTTATTCGCAAGTTTTGTTCCAAATTGGATCCCAGTGTATTCGAGGAAGAAGGTTGCGCCGTTTGCGGACTCCTCACTCCCTGTAAGGATTTGTCTCCGTTGAAAACCGTTAAGGGCTTGTTGACTGTACTCGAGGTACCTGGCATTACCAGACTGGAGCGCAAACATCCTAGTGAATCTGAACGTGAACTCAACGGTCCCGTCATCGACCGTAAGTGCAGTAAGGTCTGTTCTAAATGCCGTGCTTATTTGTATAAGGGTGAGATTCCTCCCCACAGTTTGGCCACTGGCTTGTGGTTGGGTGATGTGCCAGAAGAGCTCTCTTCTTTGAATTATGTAGAGAGGTTGTTGGTTGCTCGTGTTCGACATAATGCATGTTTCGTTCGTGTGTCTTCTGGTTTGCAAAAACTCGTGGCTCATGTAGTTGCTTTCGAATCGCCTACTTGTGAGATACACGCTGCTCTGCCGCCTCCCCTAGAGAATATGCAAGACGTTCTGGCTGTCATGTATACAGGCCCTTCTAAGCCCACTGCTTCGGAATATCAGCGCACTCCGTTATTGGTACGCCGTTTCTACGTCGGTCGAGCACTTGAATGGCTTAAGCTTAATCATTCTGATTACAAGGACCTGAAAATATCTTACGAAAATCTAAGCCGCTATCCTGAGGATCGTCCTCCCGTTGTTGTTACTTATAAAGAGATGCTAACTAACAAGAATCCTGTTGCATCAAGTGTTCATGACATGAGTGCTGAAGAAGGCGTTGATGATGGCAATGCCCTTTCATCGTACATGGTCTTACCGCTGACAGCATGGATGCGTTGAGTACAGAAGAACTTAAAGGCATCGCGTTGCAACATTTCAATAGCAATCAAAGGGTCTTGGCCATTACACCCGGTTCTGTCCCCCAGCCTTCTTTTGGAAACACCGCACTGTATCCTCAGATGTTTCCCTGGCTATTTCCTTATGGGTACGGTGGAATTGGTTGCACGTCAATGTCAGTCCCTGCCCATGTGCGACATCTACTTATATATCACGACAAGCGTTTTCAATTGGATGCATCATTCCCTATGGTCGCGTTCAGCCATTCTCAAGTTAAAAAGGCCACCACTGGTGGGTTTCTCCTCGTCGATAAGCCCCGCTTCACTGACATATCTTCACGGCTCCTGTCCCTTGATAAACGTGTTCTTCACGATTTGGCCTCGCGCATGGCAAAAGGTGAATATGTTTCCCCCGTAACAGATGCAGAGAAACAGGCCTTTCATGTTATTCAGGACCTAGATCAGGTGGCGTCGCATGTTCCTGGCTCTACTACCATCAAAAAATGGCAACGCAATGAACTCTGGTCTCTAATCTCTTACAAAAGTTCCCCAAACTGGTTTGTTACTCTTTCTCCCACTGACAATTATCACCCATTGTGCCTGTACTTTGCCGACACTGACATTTCCTTCTCGCCAGACCTGCGAGCTGCTGATGAACGGTTTCGTCTGATTTCACGTAATCCCGTGCGTGTGCCTGTTTTTTGACTTTATGGTATGCTCGACTCTCAAGTATGTGTTCGGTATTGATGCTGATTTAATGGGACTATATGGCACACCGTCCGCAATATACGGCATCGTCGAACAACAGGGTCGACTTACCCTACATCTCCACTTGCTCCTCTGGATATGCCATTCTCTGTCATTTCAAGAGATTTGTGATAGAATCATGGACCCCAATGGTGAATTCTCCAAGCGTATCATTGCATATTTGGAAAGTTGTTGTCGTGGCGAATTTTTAACGGGACACAGCAGGAGGTTTTGGAGCGCATGTCCGCTGAATCTCAGATGCCTTCCTATCGTGACCCCTCGCAATCTCTGCCTGAGAAACCGCCAATGCCTTGCTCGCACACAGATCCTTCATCGTGCGCCTGTCCGGATGCTGTTCCCTATACGTCCTGGTGGTCACGTTTTCGTTCAACAGTCGATGCGATTGTTGCGGCCACCGCTATTCATACGTGCTCCACTAACCTCACTCGTGAAGGAGTTCAAAACAAGGCGAAGTCGTGGGTCGGTTGTCTTAACAATAAATGGGGCCGTTGCCGAGCGCGTTTTCCTCGACCAATCGTTCCGTTTCTGTTGTCGATAAACTGACTGGTTATATCACTTTACAAAAGAACGAGGCGTGGATCAACACGTTTACACCTGCCTTAACTTATCTTGTTCGATGCAACACAGACGTAACCAGTTTGCAATCTGGAACGGGTATGAAAGGTGTTGTCACCTATGTTACCAACTATATCTCGAAATTTCCTCTTAAAACGTATACCATTTTCGACACTATACAGTACGCTGATAAAAAATGCAGAATCTATTGATCCTGTAGATGCATCCTCACCTGAAATGCGAGATCGAGCAAGAAAGTTAGTAACTCAGATCGTAAACACTCTGACTGTGAAAATGGAGATTGGGTCTCCATGGCGTCTTTATATCTGCTAGGCAATCCGGACCATTATACGGATCATCAGTTTAAAGTTTGCTTTTGGCAGTCATTCGTATCCGACGTAAAATTGTCATGGGATTCACAAGTTAGCGACAAGAACACTCGCCATAAATTAGTGATTGTTAGAAAGAAAAATCGTAGTGGGCCTGTCACCTGTGGTTGACTATGTTCAACGTCCGCCTATCCTCGAAAACATGAGCAGTTATGATTGGATCAGGCGATGTAAAAGACAAACCTTACCCAAGCGGTTTAAATTGCGCAACTCATCGGCTGATGAGGACCTTAACACTGCGGCCTCGACGAAAAAGCTACTGCATGTTTCCGGTATATTACCTTTTCATCCTTCACATCCTCTGTATTCATCTCATGGTTCATTGCATTGCTGAAAATGATAAGGTTGTCCCTAATTTCGTCGCGCCCCCCTTCCACGCAGGGATACGGGCGATCGAGAATATTACTGTATGACGATGCTAACTTTGTTCAAACCATGGAGGGACGGTCTGCAGCTCAAATCCAAAACACAATCGTGGATGAGGCTTTTCATAGTCATGACTTTAGTGCTCGCGAACTACAGTTTATGGACAATTTCCAGTTGCGGTATGAGTGTTTAGATGCAAGAGACGATTATAGATCCCAACTAAAAAAAGGCCATGTTGACAGCGGTGTGCCTTCTGCTCTTGCAGATGAAGACACGTTGAACTTGCTTCAGTCACAAGAAGGCGATCCGACCTTTAACTTTCCTGATTATGTTGATGAGTCTGAGGATAAATTGTCAACTAAAGCACGCAAGCGAATAGAGAGCGTCAATGAGATGCGGAACATCCTGAACAATTTGGGTTGGCTTGAAGAGCGCCCTGATCTTACTTTGACATCCCACTTGCATAGTGTGGAAGATATTGTGAGTGACAACTCATCCTCTGAATGGAAAAGTATCGTTAACACTGCACGTCTACAAATACTGGACGCTCGCAGGCGAGATGCCCTTCTTTCTATCTCTTCTGCGAGTATGACTGCGACAGCATCGTCCGGGTTGGAACCTCACGTCGAGGTGGTCACCAAAGCCCATTTGCAGAAAAGTTTGCATAGCCCCGTTCACCTTCAGCTGATTGAACGCATTGCCGCTGAATTTTCTTTAAATTCCGAACAGGATCGTGCGTTTAGAGTTATCGCCAACCATGCAAGCTCGCCTTATTCGGATCAACTTCGTATGTACCTCGGAGGTATGGGCGGCACTGGTAAAACTCGAGTATTGACTGCCGTAGTCAAATTTTTCGAGCTTCGTCATGAATCACACCGCATCGTTATAGTTGCGCCTACCGGAACTGCAGCTGCGCTGCTTGGCGGTTCGACTTATCATTACATGTTCGGCATTGACGACTTTAACGGCCAGAATCCTTCAGCCAAGGTGGTTTCTCGAATTAAAAGCAGACTTGCTGGTATCGATTATGTGTTCATGGATGAGGTTTCCATGCTTTCTTGCCGTGATATGTACACAATTGGCGCACGCTTGTCTCTGGTAAGGAATAACGCTTCAGAACCTTTGGTGGTATGAACATGGTATTTGCAGGCGATTTCGCTCAGCTGCCTCCTGCAATAGGCGGTGAAGGCAGGTCTCTATACACACAAAGTACGATTAAAAACCCTGTCAAACTGGATGCTTTGTTAAATGCCCTTGGAAAAGCATTGTGGCTTCAGATTACAACGGTCGTTATTCTTCGTGTAAATATGCGACAGTCTGGCGCCACCCAATATGACATCAAGCTGCGGGATGCTCTCAATAACATGAGATATAAATCCTGTACTCCCGCAGACATTGCGTTTTTGAGGACTTTGGTCTCCAGCCCGAATCCCAATAGACAATCAATAACCGCCGCAGAGTTTCGATCATCTTCTATTATAACGGCGCATAATATCCATAAGGATGAAATAAATCGTCTGGGCTGCCTGCGTTTCGCTGCGGAAACCGGCCAAAAACTTGAGGTATTTTTCAGTGATGACGCTATCTCTGTGCCTGACGATTCCCCTCTTGCAGTCGTAAATAAAAAGCGACCTAATAATAAGAGAATGGCTTTGACTGATGACGTCCAGCGTTTTCTTTGGACCCAATATCCTTCTTCGAACAAATTGCAATGCCCTGCTTGTTTGACACTATGCATAGGCATGCCCGTTCTAATTAGATCGAACATAGCGACGGAATTGTGTATCACGAAAGGTCAAGAAGGCACCGTGTATGGTTGGAATGATTCCACCGGTATAAAAGGACAGAGGACGTTGGAAACTCTTTTCATTAAACTGACGGCTCCGCCGAAAACAGTTCAGCTACCAAATCTACCATCGAATGTTGTTCCGATCGTACCGGTGACGTTGGCTATCAAAGAGGAATTGCCCGATGGAAGTGTACTTTCGTTATCCCGAAAACAAGTTCCCATTTTACCTAATTTTGCTATGACCGATTATTCTTCCCAAGGAAAAACCCGCATCCACAACGTCGTCGATTTAAATAACAGCCGCTCACACCAAGCTATGTATGTTGCTTTGTCGCGTAGCTCTTCAGCCAAAGGTACGCTGATTTTGCAAGGTTTTGATCCGTCTAAAGTAACCGGTGGTGCTACAGGTGCTCTGCGTCAAGAGTTCCGTATCTTGAACTTCTCGACGAGATTACACCCTTCATTACGAGAGTAAGCTCTCTCCAGATGTTTATGGAGATAATCGATATACGCTCATCGAACGCTTCAGAAATATCCAAGGCGCTTCTTATGTGCCTTCCTGACTACACCACTCCCTGAAATGGGGCAAGAATAATCCATACGAAATGCCCGATGTCAATAGCGACTGGAAATCTTTACAGGAATTCATGGACAATCCTGTCCGATCTGGAAACAAAATCAGTAAATCTGAAGCAGCACCCAAAATCCATCAGCCTGTATCTGCGCATACGAAACGTAAAGCTCATACTCCGCCGTGCAGGATGTTCAGCCTCTCAAGCGAACAAAAAAGGATGATTCGAGTAATGGTGTCGGCGTTGTCTTCTGGATCGATTGCACAGGTTCGTCCTGCTGGTCCCCGTTGGTTGGCTAACAGTTGTGCCTACGATTCTGTTGTTTCCATTTTGCATGCCATTTGGTGCGCCGATCCTGTACACTGGTCATCCGCATTTTCTGACATTAATATGTCGTATCTCGGTATGGTAACTAGCGCCTTCAACCTTGAGGGCGTCAATTTTGCCAGAGACAAGCTGCGCTCTAAGCTATGCGACGATTTCCCTGAACATCATATTTTCGGTTCGTACGCCGCTATTGATCATGTCCTTGATCCGATTTTGCAGTGCGATGATGCTGAGCCTATAGCTTCCAGCCAGCTGACTTGCAACAACCAGCATCAGTTGGGGGCGGCGAATGAAATCACCTCATTGTGGATGTCTTTGCGTTTCAGGGACCATGAAGGCAGTCTACAGAGCTATTTGAACGCTCTCTCGTCCCAGCCTCCCGGTCCTAGAAACCGCTCTTGTAGCGCATGCGGCAATGCTGTTTATCGCATATTCCGCATCGACAAGGCTGCGCCTCTGTTGTGCTTTGATTGGGATCCCTCATTGAATATCAGCATCGATCGTGTGCTGTCTATTACCGCAGATTCATACACTGATTGTGTGTATCGTTTGGCAGGCATTATATATTACGGCGACAGTCACTTCGTATCTCGTTTTTCTTAAAGACGGTTCGGTCTGGATGTATGATGGTTTAATAGGCGAGACCATGACGAATGAACCCGACATTCTGCAGTTGAACTATTGCAGCGGAAGATCGGCCACAGCTATATTCTATGTTAGAGATTAGCACCGCTGCATCACGATACTCAAATAGCGAACGTGGGTATGTCGCTTGTCCTACAGCGGTCACTTTGTCATTCTTCTTGATTTGTCTTTATATTATAATTTCTGAAGCTATTCGATTTTTCGCAAGAGCACTCGACACTCCTGGCGCTGTGGCGAATTGGGCAGACACGGTCGACTGTTACAACGGCATAATCTATCGACTAAGGGGTAATTCAAACTGCATTCGTCAATCTCATTCCACGCTGAGATAGTGGAAGACATGTATTTGTATGCCTGTAAATGACAAGTGTCATTAAATGTGCTCTTCAATCACATTGATAATACTTACGGGCCGGATTCCCCATAATGTTCAGGGTCATAACTTCATTTCTGCTCTGATATGCGTTCCATATCGCTTCAGCCTGCACCCGCTCAGACCCTCCTCGCAAGAACAACGCATGGGGAATGCCGCGCACAGGAATCGTGCTGATGATCTAGAAACAAAAAGAAAATAAAACGTAAAAAACAGTGAATACCTCTCGGAAACAACGACATCGACTGACAATCCATAGACAATACCGATGTGAGACCACGTATGACAGTGTACCATGTCGCTTCGGGGTCTCTGACCGCTTTCGCTGTGGCCGGTGCGTCTGATCGCATCGCTCATATTAGTATTTTTTTCGTCGCAAAGAAGCGTATCGCATACTTTCTGGGGTCGTGTTCTCGCAGCCTTGATCGTCGTTTGACGTTGTCCTTCAGAATGGAGCCGTTATCTGTAGGGATCGGGCTGGTGGTAGTGGAGGTCGGCATGATGAACACCTGGCTGCTGCCTTCCATCAGCCATCCTTTTATATGCTTATGCAGGTGCGTGCCAGTAAAATTTTCGAATATTCGTCAGCAATTAAACAAAAAAAAAAAAGGTAAAAGGTAAACACCTTCTTTTGGTGCCTTTCTTCTTACGCGATCATCTTCTTTTTTTCCCTTTGCGTAATGGAGTCATTCGAATGTTCCTTCTGCTGCATCGTGCATTGGTGTACGCGCAATAGAATCGATGTCCTGGTCATTGAACCGTATCGCGTATTCGCCTCCATGTCGGATGTTTCGCATTTGTATTCACACCGCGTATAGCTGCGATGCATTCATCTGTTTCCTTGCTTCATTAGCGCCCGTTGTCGCACTTTAACTGAGGCCACGTCTGCCGTGACCCGTTGGACGCCGTTCACCATTCGCCACGTTGTGTATTTCGAATTCGCCTCATCCTAAATATGCTTGACATTGAGATGCAACAATACACAAACTCTACGGAGGTTTGATCGCTCGTGACATAATTCTTGCTGTGTACACATCCCTTTCAAACCTTGATACGTTAGGATCTAGTAAAAGCACTGAGTGCAGTTAATGTTTTTAATACTTTATTACAATGCATATGGTCGTTACCTTCACATATATTGAAACATGTTCATGCCGTTTGCCCATTTTTCGCTTTTCTGTTGGCAGTAGACTGTATATTCAGTCTCCGACGCGTTCTTGATCGAAGCCTCCTGCGGAAATCGCTGTCAATGTATCTGAATAGAGATCCTGGGCAGAACTGCGTAATTGAAGGCGTGTCTCTCCCTCCTGAATCGGAGAGTTTCCATGTGACTATTGCCGATGGGATAAAGATTGTGGAGCCTGGGGGGAACTCTATAATGGTTTGCAGGTGGGGAAACACAATGTGGCCGCCTTTCTTCGGATCGAATCGTCCCAACGCTGTGATAGAACACCACCCAAATGCCAAGTTCATGCAGTCACGGTGGGGTTTGCAAACGACGTTAGAACCGAAATTAAACACCGTACATGGCAGGCACTGCGCAAACGCTGGTTTGAGATTTTTGTTGATTCCACAACTTGTTGAGATTTCGAGTGTAATAGTCGTATAGACGCGGCGCATGGCGCTGAAATTGAGCTGTAATCATCATATTGGCTTCAGCGATATGGAGACATTTGAAAGTGAGCATCTTAACCGTTGTGAAATCGATGATTCTCAAAACGCTAGGGTGGTTTCTCAACATTGCCAGATATTCATCGAGTCCTTTGTTTGTATGTTGATTGGCTGTATGTTCCTATTCCGTGCATGACGCCTATGTTGACGGCAGGAATGAACCCCGACAGTGGCCCAGATGAGCGTTTGTAAACATCAGGCCCTCTGTTGAAGGAGATCGAACGTTATGTCCAGCTCTCGTCGTAATCGGATCTGGTGATTTTCCAACCAACATGCCGAAAATGACATCCTGTCGATCCACAAGCGGTATGCACATCCGACCATCCATGGCGAGTATTTCCATCCGCAGTTCAGCCACAGCCTCAATA
>SJRY01000307.1:0-24201 GCA_011319805.1 Macrocybe gigantea
ACCAGCTCTAATACATTAGATTAAAGCATAGTCACAGCGGATTCTCAAGTGGTTAATGCAACAGGTTTAGCTATCAGCAAGTAATCCACAGCCTTCAACAATGCAAACACCAAAACAAAGTGTTTGACTAACAAGGCTACAAAGCATTTGAAAATGCCTCGCAAAACCGCCTAGGCATTCATCTTTTCCAAGCTAGTACAGCCTGTGAGACAGGTTACGAGTCCTTTCTTTAGAAAGGCTCGTTCTAATCATCTGCAATATGCGGGGAGGAACTCCAGCTTGTTTGTACACAGTTACGTTGCATTGTTTCGAGCGTGGGATATAAACAGACCCTGCGTCATTGTTCGCTCTTTCGGGCCTTGTTTGTTTTGGTTTATGTAGCTATGATTATGAAAAAGCGCCGGCGTCGGCCGGCGATACCTTGCATGCTGTCCAGCCAAACCAAGCGCGCAAGGACAAACACTGGAACAGGCCATCATCGACATTGCTCCACCACCGGTAGGTGGTGGCCTTACCTTGTTCAACCTGTATGTCCACCATCGTCGTGACGCGTGGACGCGGTCCAGATACCATACGGTTGCTGCGACCGTTTGATGAGACGAATCTGCAGGCAGCGCACGAGTTGAATTTACTGGCAGAGGACAAACGGTTAAAGGCACTCGACAAAAACACCAGAGAACGACTGGCCAACAATAGCCTATTCTAAATATTTATTTTGTATCACGGACGTGGTGTTGGAAGTGAGAAAGGCAGTGGAAAGGCAGGAAGGGAGGAACTGGTCGCTGATTGGCTGCTGTTTGTTTGTTCTGGCAGATTGTTTGTCATGTACAGGTAGATACCTTGCATAAGCATGCAAGGTAATCTAATCCTTTTTTGCCTTGTGCCCTACCCCTTCCGTGAACTTGTACGATATTCCGCGTTGCTATTCACCGACGTATTCCGTGTTTACTGTCCACGCTTGTACGTCTTTATTTCTGGCGAGGCTATTGTTATCGTCCATACTGATTGTTGCTTTTTCAGATGCTCTTCCGCGCCTTACTCTATGTGTAATTTTTTTTTTTTTATCAAATTTACTAACTCGCGTATCCCTCCTTCTTGTTAGTGTTTCCTACGGAGTAGCTATTTTGAACTCCTTCCTAGCTCCAGTCGGTCTGTCTCTCTCGGACTTCGAGCCCATTGCGCTGTACGTCTTCATTTACTTACTCTCTTTGAAAACATCGCCTATCTTTGTCTTGCCCAGTGCCTCTCGTACCAAAACTTTACTCCGAGTGGTCTCTATATGCGTTTTTTTGCTCTGTCTACCTGCCAAGCTTGCTATCAGGACCGATTTTCTCATGTCCTTGTGTGTGCCTTTGTTTTTCCTATTGATTCACTCGTTGTTGACTACCTGCTTCGTTGCAAGTGACTTTTCTTCGCACATCCGCGCATCTGCATCTATGGCTTATGCCGATGCCTATCAATCTGTGTGCCTGCCAGGCACATGTATCCGTACTTGTATCCAACTCTTAATATTGTCCTTGGTCTTGAGTGCCGTCTCTGCTTTTGCTATACTCGTTTATACCCGTTTTCTTTATTCACCGTTGAACCATGTTCAGCCAGTGTCCGCTTTGCTATGTCCTGTCGTCGGTGGAGGACATCCTTTCAAATCTGTCTCTTATCGTACATTAAAACCGTACATACGCCATCAACTGTCTGGTTCCAATGTCGTATCCGAAACCCCGTTCAAGTTTGTCGATCAAGTCAAAGATGATGACGCAGACACTCTTTTCCCCCTTGATGCTGGTTATGTACATTCCAAGATGCCTTTATCCTTTCTTCTGTCTGTGATACCTGTCAAGCGGTACACCCCTGTTGCCCGTGCACACGGCGTCACCATTAGCAGTCGCGCCAAATTCGAAAGAGCAATCACCATTGCTCAATCCCATAGCTGCATTCACTGCTCTCTCACGTCTGTATTTCTTGTTTCAGAATGCACTTCTTCTCCAGCACTCACGCCGTCTCATCCTGCTACTAGTGACCCCTCGAAATGCTCGCGTTCTTCTCCTTTTACATCTTCAGAAAAAATGACGTTGCCAACTCTGTTGAACAAGTACGTGCATCATCATCTGCGGCTTACGACAGTGGTCAACTTGATCCTGCTGATCGTGAAAGCATCCTCGCTGATTGTATTATATCTGAAACTCTCAGACACATTCAAAGTTATGACTCGTGCACTACGTTGATTGATCCGTCTTTTAATTCGTTAGCCGCTCAATCCGAACTCACCGCTTGTGTCAGACGTCTCGCCTCTCTCTCTACCATCGAGCTTGAGAACTCCCTCGCCCTTTCGAATTCCCAACATGAGCATACACAAGATTTGTCCTCAGATGTTGAAGACGCGTCCATCATCGACCTATCCTTGACCTGTGTACAAGAGTGCGGGATTTCAATGGATAGGCAGTCTTTAACCCAGTCCTGGCGACGAATTTATCATCACAGGAAATACAAGATTAAGAAAGAATCACATCTTTTTCCACCGCCTCCTATGTCTGATGAACACGTCGCAGATGTTATTCGCAAGTTTTGTTCCAAATTGGATCCCAGTGTATTCGAGGAAGAAGGTTGCGCCGTTTGCGGACTCCTCACTCCCTGTAAGGATTTGTCTCCGTTGAAAACCGTTAAGGGCTTGTTGACTGTACTCGAGGTACCTGGCATTACCAGACTGGAGCGCAAACATCCTAGTGAATCTGAACGTGAACTCAACGGTCCCGTCATCGACCGTAAGTGCAGTAAGGTCTGTTCTAAATGCCGTGCTTATTTGTATAAGGGTGAGATTCCTCCCCACAGTTTGGCCACCGGCTTGTGGTTGGGTGATGTGCCAGAAGAGCTCTCTTCTTTGAATTATGTAGAGAGGTTGTTGGTTGCTCGTGTTCGACATAATGCATGTTTCGTTCGTGTGTCTTCTGGTTTGCAAAAACTCGTGGCTCATGTAGTTGCTTTCGAATCGCCTACTTGTGAGATACACGCTGCTCTGCCGCCTCCCCTAGAGAATATGCAAGACGTTCTGGCTGTCATGTATACAGGCCCTTCTAAGCCCACTGCTTCGGAATATCAGCGCACTCCGTTATTGGTACGCCGTTTCTACGTCGGTCGAGCACTTGAATGGCTTAAGCTTAATCATTCTGATTACAAGGACCTGAAAATATCTTACGAAAATCTAAGCCGCTATCCTGAGGATCGTCCTCCCGTTGTTGTTACTTATAAAGAGATGCTAACTAACAAGAATCCTGTTGCATCAAGTGTTCATGACATGAGTGCTGAAGAAGGCGTTGATGATGGCGAATGCCCTTTCATCGTACATGGTCTTACCGCTGACAGCATGGATGCGTTGAGTACAGAAGAACTTAAAGGCATCGCGTTGCAACATTTCAATAGCAATCAAAGGGTCTTGGCCATTACACCCGGTTCTGTCCCCCAGCCTTCTTTTGGAAACACCGCACTGTATCCTCAGATGTTTCCCTGGCTATTTCCTTATGGGTACGGTGGAATTGGTTGCACGTCAATGTCAGTCCCTGCCCATGTGCGACATCTACTTATGTATCACGACAAGCGTTTTCAATTGGATGCATCATTCCCTATGGTCGCGTTCAGCCATTCTCAAGTTAAAAAGGCCACCACTGGTGGGTTTCTCCTCGTCGATAAGCCCCGCTTCGCTGACATATCTTCACGGCTCCTGTCCCTTGATAAACGTGTTCTTCACGATTTGGCCTCGTGCATGGCAAAAGGTGAATATGTTTCCCCCGTAACAGATGCAGAGAAACAGGCCTTTCATGTTATTCAGGACCTAGATCAGGTGGCGTCGCATGTTCCTGGCTCTACTACCATCAAAAAATGGCAACGCAATGAACTCTGGTCTCTAATCTCTTACAAAAGTTCCCCAAACTGGTTTGTTACTCTTTCTCCCGCTGACAATTATCACCCATTGTGCCTGTACTTTGCCGACACTGACATTTCCTTCTCGCCAGACCTGCGAGCTGCTGATGAACGGTTTCGTCTGATTTCACGTAATCCCGTGGCGTGTGCCCGTTTTTTTGACTTTATGGTATGCTCGACTCTCAAGTATGTGTTCGGTATTGATGCTGATTTAATGGGACTATATGGCACACCGTCCGCAATATACGGCATCGTCGAACAACAGGGTCGACTTACCCTACATCTCCACTTGCTCCTCTGGATATGCCATTCTCTGTCATTTCAAGAGATTCGTGATAGAATCATGGACCCCAATGGTGAATTCTCCAAGCGTATCATTGCATATTTGGAAAGTTGTTGTCGTGGCGAATTTTTAACGGGGACACAGCAGGAGGTTTTGGAGCGCATGTCCGCTGAATCTCAGATGCCTTCCTATCGTGACCCCTCGCAATCTCTGCCTGAGAAACCGCCAATGCCTTGCTCGCACACAGATCCTTCATCGTGCGCCTGTCCGGATGCTGTTCCCTATACGTCCTGGTGGTCACGTTTTCGTTCAACAGTCGATGCGATTGTTGCGGCCACCGCTATTCATACGTGCTCCACTAACCTCACTCGTGAAGGAGTTCAAAACAAGGCGAAGTCGTGGGTCGGTTGTCTTAACAATAAATGGGGCCGTTGCCGAGCGCGTTTTCCTCGACCAATCGTTCCGGTTTCTGTTGTCGATAAACTGACTGGTTATATCACTTTACAAAAGAACGAGGCGTGGATCAACACGTTTACACCTGCCTTAACTTATCTTGTTCGATGCAACACAGACGTAACCAGTTTGCAATCTGGAACGGGTATGAAAGGTGTTGTCGCCTATGTTACCAACTATATCTCGAAATTTCCTCTTAAAACGTATACCATTTTCGACACTATACGCAGTACGCTGATAAAAAATGCAGAATCTATTGATCCTGTAGATGCATCCTCACCTGAAATGCGAGATCGAGCAAGAAAGTTAGTAACTCAGATCGTAAACACTCTGACTGTGAAAATGGAGATTGGGTCTCCGATGGCGTCTTTATATCTGCTAGGCAATCCGGACCATTATACGGATCATCAGTTTAAAGTTTGCTTTTGGCAGTCATTCGTATCCGACGTAAAATTGTCATGGGATTCACAAGTTAGCGACAAGAACACTCGCCATAAATTAGTGATTGTTAGAAAGAAAAATCGCGTAGTGGGCCTGTCACCTGTGGTTGACTATGTTCAACGTCCGCCTATCCTCGAAAACATGAGCAGTTATGATTGGATCAGGCGATGTAAAAGACAAACCTTACCCAAGCGGTTTAAATTGCGCAACTCATCGGCTGATGAGGACCTTAACACTGCGGCCTCGACGAAAAAGCTACTGCATGTTTCCGGTATATTACCTTTTCATCCTTCACATCCTCTGTATTCATCTCATGGGTTCATTGCATTGCTGAAAATGATAAGGTTGTCCCTAATTTCGTCGGCGCCCCCCTTCCACGCAGGGATACGGGCGATCGAGAATATTACTGTATGACGATGCTAACTTTGTTCAAACCATGGAGGGACGGTCTGCAGCTCAAATCCAAAACACAATCGTGGGATGAGGCTTTTCATAGTCATGACTTTAGTGCTCGCGAACTACAGTTTATGGACAATTTCCAGTTGCGGTATGAGTGTTTAGATGCAAGAGACGATTATAGATCCCAACTAAAAAAAGGCCATGTTGACAGCGGTGTGCCTTCTGCTCTTGCAGATGAAGACACGTTGAACTTGCTTCAGTCACAAGAAGGCGATCCGACCTTTAACTTTCCTGATTATGTTGATGAGTCTGAGGATAAATTGTCAACTAAAGCACGCAAGCGAATAGAGAGCGTCAATGAGATGCGGAACATCCTGAACAATTTGGGTTGGCTTGAAGAGCGCCCTGATCTTACTTTGACATCCCACTTGCATAGTGTGGAAGATATTGTGAGTGACAACTCATCCTCTGAATGGAAAAGTATCGTTAACACTGCACGTCTACAAATACTGGACGCTCGCAGGCGAGATGCCCTTCTTTCTATCTCTTCTGCGAGTATGACTGCGACAGCATCGTCCGGGTTGGAACCTCACGTCGAGGTGGTCACCAAAGCCCATTTGCAGAAAAGTTTGCATAGCCCCGTTCACCTTCAGCTGATTGAACGCATTGCCGCTGAATTTTCTTTAAATTCCGAACAGGATCGTGCGTTTAGAGTTATCGCCAACCATGCAAGCTCGCCTTATTCGGATCAACTTCGTATGTACCTCGGAGGTATGGGCGGCACTGGTAAAACTCGAGTATTGACTGCCGTAGTCAAATTTTTCGAGCTTCGTCATGAATCACACCGCATCGTTATAGTTGCGCCTACCGGAACTGCAGCTGCGCTGCTTGGCGGTTCGACTTATCATTACATGTTCGGCATTGACGACTTTAACGGCCAGAATCCTTCAGCCAAGGTGGTTTCTCGAATTAAAAGCAGACTTGCTGGTATCGATTATGTGTTCATGGATGAGGTTTCCATGCTTTCTTGCCGTGATATGTACACAATTGGCGCACGCTTGTCTCTGGTAAGGAATAACGCTTCAGAACCTTTTGGTGGTATGAACATGGTATTTGCAGGCGATTTCGCTCAGCTGCCTCCTGCAATAGGCGGTGAAGGCAGGTCTCTATACACACAAAGCACGATTAAAAACCCTGTCAAACTGGATGCTTTGTTAAATGCCCTTGGAAAAGCATTGTGGCTTCAGATTACAATGGTCGTTATTCTTCGTGTAAATATGCGACAGTCTGGCGCCACCCAATATGACATCAAGCTGCGGGATGCTCTCAATAACATGAGATATAAATCCTGTACTCCCGCAGACATTGCGTTTTTGAGGACTTTGGTCTCCAGCCCGAATCCCAATAGACAATCAATAACCGCCGCAGAGTTTCGATCATCTTCTATTATAACGGCGCATAATATCCATAAGGATGAAATAAATCGTCTGGGCTGCCTGCGTTTCGCTGCGGAAACCGGCCAAAAACTTGAGGTATTTTTCAGTGATGACGCTATCTCTGTGCCTGACGATTCCCCTCTTGCAGTCGTAAATAAAAAGCGACCTAATAATAAGAGAATGGCTTTGACTGATGACGTCCAGCGTTTTCTTTGGACCCAATATCCTTCTTCGAACAAATTGCAATGCCCTGCTTGTTTGACACTATGCATAGGCATGCCCGTTCTAATTAGATCGAACATAGCGACGGAATTGTGTATCACGAAAGGTCAAGAAGGCACCGTGTATGGTTGGAATGATTCCACCGGTATAAAAGGACAGAGGACGTTGGAAACTCTTTTCATTAAACTGACGGCTCCGCCGAAAACAGTTCAGCTACCAAATCTACCGTCGAATGTTGTTCCGATCGTACCGGTGACGTTGGCTATCAAAGAGGAATTGCCCGATGGAAGTGTACTTTCGTTATCCCGAAAACAAGTTCCCATTTTACCTAATTTTGCTATGACCGATTATTCTTCCCAAGGAAAAACCCGCATCCACAACGTCGTCGATTTAAATAACAGCCGCTCACACCAAGCTATGTATGTTGCTTTGTCGCGTAGCTCTTCAGCCAAAGGTACGCTGATTTTGCAAGGTTTTGATCCGTCTAAAGTAACCGGTGGTGCTACAGGTGCTCTGCGTCAAGAGTTCCGTGATCTTGAACTTCTCGACGAGATTACACGCCTTCATTACGAGAGTAAGCTCTCTCCAGATGTTTATGGAGATAATCGATATACGCTCATCGAACGCTTCAGAAATATCCAAGGCGCTTCTTATGTGCCTTCCTGACTACACCACTCCCTGAAATGGGGCAAGAATAATCCATACGAAATGCCCGATGTCAATAGCGACTGGAAATCTTTACAGGAATTCATGGACAATCCTGTCCGATCTGGAAACAAAATCAGTAAATCTGAAGCAGCACCCAAAATCCATCAGCCTGTATCTGCGCATACGAAACGTAAAGCTCATACTCCGCCCGTGCAGGATGTTCAGCCTCTCAAGCGAACAAAAAAGGATGATTCGAGTAATGGTGTCGGCGTTGTCTTCTGGATCGATTGCACAGGTTCGTCCTGCTGGTCCCCATTGGTTGGCTAACAGTTGTGCCTACGATTCTGTTGTTTCCATTTTGCATGCCATTTGGTGCGCCGATCCTGTACACTGGTCATCCGCATTTTCTGACATTAATATGTCGTATCTCGGTATGGTAACTAGCGCCTTCAACCTTGAGGGCGTCAATTTTGCCAGAGACAAGCTGCGCTCTAAGCTATGCGACGATTTCCCTGAACGTCATATTTTCGGTTCGTACGCCGCTATTGATCATGTCCTTGATCCGATTTTGCAGTGCGATGATGCTGAGCCTATAGCTTCCAGCCAGCTGACTTGCAACAACCAGCATCAGTTGGGGGCGGCGAATGAAATCACCTCATTGTGGATGTCTTTGCGTTTCAGGGACCATGAAGGCAGTCTACAGAGCTATTTGAACGCTCTCTCGTCCCAGCCTCCCGGTCCTAGAAACCGCTCTTGTAGCGCATGCGGCAATGCTGTTTATCGCATATTCCGCATCGACAAGGCTGCGCCTCTGTTGTGCTTTGATTGGGATCCCTCATTGAATATCAGCATCGATCGTGTGCTGTCTATTACCGCAGATTCATACACTGATTGTGTGTATCGTTTGGCAGGCATTATATATTACGGCGACAGTCACTTCGTATCTCGCGTTTTTCTTAAAGACGGTTCGGTCTGGATGTATGATGGTTTAATAGGCGAGACCATGACGAATGAACCCGACATTCTGCAGTTGAACTATTGCAGCGGAAGATCGGCCACAGCTATATTCTATGTTAGAGATTAGCACCGCTGCATCACGATACTCAAATAGCGAACGTGGGTATGTCGCTTGTCCTACAGCGGTCACTTTGTCATTCTTCTTGATTTGTCTTTATATTATAATTTCTGAAGCTATTCGATTTTTCGCAAGAGCACTCGACACTCCTGGCGCTGTGGCGAATTGGGCAGACACGGTCGACTGTTACAACGCATAATCTATCGACTAAGGGGTAATTCAAACTGCATTCGTCAATCTCATTCCACGCTGAGATAGTGGAAGACATGTATTTGTATGCCTGTAAATGACAAGTGTCATTAAATGTGCTCTTCAATCACATTGATAATACTTACGGGCCGGATTCCCCATAATGTTCAGGGTCATAACTTCATTTCTGCTCTGATATGCGTTCCATATCGCTTCAGCCTGCACCCGCTCAGACCCTCCTCGCAAGAACAACGCATGGGGAATGCCGGCGCACAGGAATCGTGCTGATGATCTAGAAACAAAAAGAAAATAAAACGTAAAAAACAGTGAATACCTCTCGGAAACAACGACATCGACTGACAATCCATAGACAATACCGATGTTGAGACCACGTATGACAGTGTACCATGTCGCTTCGGGGTCTCTGACCGCTTTCGCTGTGGCCGGTGCGTCTGATCGCATCGCTCATATTAGTATTTTTTTCGTCGCAAAGAAGCGTATCGCATACTTTCTGGGGTCGTGTTCTCGCAGCCTTGATCGTCGTTTGACGCGTTGTCCTTCAGAATGGAGCCGTTATCTGTAGGGATCGGGCTGGTGGTAGTGGAGGTCGGCATGATGAACACCTGGCTGCTGCCTTCCATCAGCCATCCTTTTATATGCTTATGCAGGTGCGTGCCAGTAAAATTTTCGAATATTCGTCAGCAATTAAACAAAAAAAAAAAAGGTAAAAGGTAAACACCTTCTTTTGCGGTGCCTTTCTTCTTACGGCGATCATCTTCTTTTTTTCCCTTTGCGTAATGGAGTCATTCGAATGTTCCTTCTGCTGCATCGTGCATTGGTGTACGCGCAATAGAATCGATGTCCTGGTCATTGAACCGTATCGCGTATTCGCCTCCATGTCGATGTTTCGCATTTGTATTCACACCGCGTATAGCTGCGATGCATTCATCTGTTTCCTTGCTTCATTAGCGCCCGTTGTCGCACTTTAACTGAGGCCACGTCTGCCGTGACCCGTTGGACGCCGTTCACCATTCGCCACGTTGTGTATTTCGAATTCGCCTCATCCTAAATATGCTTGACATTGAGATGCAACGCAATACACAAACTCTACGGAGGTTTGATCGCTCGTGACATAATTCTTGCTGTGTACACATCCCTTTCAAACCCTTGATACGTTAGGATCTAGTAAAAGCACTGAGTGCAGTTAATGTTTCTTAATACTTTATTACAATGCATATGGTCGTTACCTTCACATATATTGAAACATGTTCATGCCGTTTGCCCATTTTTCGCTTTTCTGTTGGCAGTAGACTGTATATTCAGTCTCCGACGCATTCTTGATCGAAGCCTCCGTGCGGAAATCGCTGTCAATGTATCTGAATAGAGATCCTGGGCAGAACTGCGTAATTGAAGCGCGTGTCTCTCCCTCCTGAATCGGAGAGTTTCCATGTGTGACTATTGCCGACGGGATAAAGATTGTGGAGCCTGGGGGGAACTCTATAATGGTTTGCAGGTGGGGAAACACAATGTGGCCGCCTTTCTTCGGATCGAATCGTCCCAATGCTGTGATAGAACACCACCCAAATGCCAAGTTCATGCAGTCACGGTGGGGTTTGCAAACGACGTTAGAACCGAAATTAAACACCGTACATGGCCAGGCACTGCCGGCAAACGCTGGTTTGAGATTTTTGTCGTGATTCCACAACTTGTTGAGATTTCGAGTGTAATAGTCGTATAGACGCGGCGCATGGCGCTGAAATTGAGCTGTAATCATCATATTGGCTTCAGCGATATGGAGACATTTGAAAGTGAGCATCTTAACCGTTGTGGAAATCGATGATTCTCAAAACGCTAGGGTGGTTTCTCAACATTGCCAGATATTCATCGAGTCCTTTGTTTTGTATGTTGATTGGCTGTAATGTTCCTATTCCGTGCGTGACGCCTACGTTGACGGCAGGAAATGAACCCCGACAGTGGCCCAGATGAGCGTTTGTAAACATCAGGCCCTCTGCTTGAAGGAGATCGAACGTTATGTCGCAGCTCTCGTCGTAATCCGGATCTGGTGATTTTCCAACCAACATGCCGAAAATGACGTCCTGTCGATCCACAAGCGGTATGCACGTCCGACCATCCCATGGCGAGTATTTCCATCCGCAGTTCAGCCACAGCCTCAATATGGTCGCTGCATCTCGGTTTGACCATGAATCGGTTTCACTGTCGTGTTCTTCAAGTTCATCAATGCCGCTGCCGTTGGCCGTGTATCCGCAAGTTTTGTTCATCACGCGAACCACATTGAACGGTATTTGTATGGCCTGCTTGCGATTTCCGCCCATTAGTTTGCCCACAGCAACAGCCTGTTGCGTGGATATGAACTCGCCTGGCCACGATATAGAGACTGTTTTGTGCAGACGCACCTTAATAACGTCGTCTCCACGTCTTCAATATCTGCCGCCGACGTTCGCGATGGCCGTTGAGGCTATGGTCTCTTGTTGTGGGATGTTTCTAAATCGGGTATTCTATTATAACCAGACTTCGAGCTACGCTAGTTGCATCATTCTTTGGTATTTTGTCGCTTCAACCCACTCGGCATATAGCCGTTATCAATCTTTGTATTTCGATAGTGAAATAGACGCAACATTCAACGCAATACATCGCAAGCAAAAAAAATGGGAGCCAATAACAACAGTTTACTACCTTAGACGCACCGCCACATACGACGCTATTTCGAGGTAACAGCATGTCTGCTGCTGCTGGTGATCAGTGGCTGCTCGTGGCCTTTCCCTCCTCCCATTGTTTTAGCGCCTTGATCGTATGTGCGTTAGCGATCTTCTCAAGTAATCTAAGCGAAATGAGACGTTGGCAATGGCATTATTGCTCAAGGAAACTGACTCGATGGCCGTGTCGATAGCATCTTCTACATCGCAGGTCGTCGCAGGGAGTATTGGACCCTCGGAGTCCATCTTGCTCATTAATAGCATGTTGCCGCCTTGAAATATATGTTCCGCCTGCTCATCGCGGTACCCGAGTAGCAAATTGTTGGTTTTGTCAACCGCCTATTAAATATGAGGACAGGGTGTGAGCGATTAGTCCACATGTTACCGATACAAAACAGAAAATGAACAAAAAATCGCACATCAAAAGAATGATAGCAGTAGAACTTGGGCATTTCAATCGCGTGTACGCATTCGGTTTCATCGTCATAGCCGGGGTTGCCTCGAGAACATGGGTGGACCCAAATGGTATAGTCGACGTAGTCCATAAACGCTGATCCGCCTGGACCGATGGCTGTCGGTACAGGAACGATAACCGGTCCTGGTGCGTTACACGCCAACAGTATGCCGTTGACCAAGTTTTGCCATGGCTTGCTATCGCATGAGCATATCATGCGGAGTCGTGGTGCGCGATGCAACTTACAAACTCCGCATACATGTCCTTGATTTTTAGTATACGTCTCTCAATTTCTTGCGCGGTTTCTGGAGTCGTATCGGTAGCCATGATAAGAAAGAGGAAGAGCTCTGTTACGGCAGAAGGTGCCCTCAACCTTTATGTAATAAATAAGAAGCCCTACATGTACGGCACGACCTTGTGACCTGATAACGACTCGTACTGCTTGATGCTATAGCCATAAATAAAATCAGCACCGACGAGGTCGCAACCCGAATGTGATTGCATGGCTTGGTCAGTAGGCCACTTCTCAGAGGTAATACGCTAGTTTGTACGGGTAATTGACCGAATAGGTTGTACCTATAGTAGGTGGGTATGTCGGACCCATAGCTCATTCGTGGGTATTGCACGTTCCCAGCGATTGGTGAGTTTATTGTGGTGCGTAGCTTAATTGGCATCGTTGCTTCCATGCCCGCTTAAAAACCCCTGTGCTTTTTAGATCTTTTGCACCAGTTCTATCTCACTCTACCTCCCGTTGCGATGTCCACAGTGCCGGTGACCCTTAGGGCTATTCAGCGACGCAGCCAGGAGGTAGTAACCTACTACGAGGTGAGATCTATTATATCCTTATAAATCACAGATCACAGTTTCTGACTCGATTGCGTCCTCGTTGCGTCGACTTCAGGAAAATACCACACCGTGCACCTTGTTTTCAGGCATTCTATTTGCTTGCAAAGCGGCCACGCTGGTGCTCATTCCCGTCCCCGTCACGCTGAGCGGCTCTCCTGCCTATGGTTTTATCGAGGACGTGAACTCAAAGGCTTGGATACAACCCTGCCCTTGGGAAAACGTGCCCGACTATAGGGAGACGAAGTCATGCAGGCATAGTATCGAAATATATGAACCAGGGACCGACGAAGGCTACTGCGCCTATCATTCATGGGATGTTCGTTCGTTCCATGTCTCGACCTATTATCTGCATTCATGTAAATATGCAGGCTGACAGGACCAACAATTTGCTACTGAGCCTCCGTGGCAACACTCTAGCGCGATGTATTCAAGGCGGTAACCTGCTCATGATGAAGATGGCGACTCCGTATGACACTATCACCAATGCAACATCCGACGATTTTCCATCCGCAAACCGTACTGCTATCGAGTAATATTTGGTTCACCTTTCTGCCCGTTAACGGTCTCATTTTTTTTTTTCATTTTTTTTTTTTTTTCCAGCTTACTGGAGAGGATTAACAATGGCTACATGAGCGAGCTCGCGGAAATTAGCGATACGGAGAAGGAGAGTGATTGGCGGTGGCATAATGGCACGGCATAGTATACGTTGCGGATAATGTGAAACGGCCTGTTCCCGAATTCAGCCCAAATTTTATTATGTTCGCGGCTTATGCCTCTTCCTTCATCACGATCTGTGGGAATAACGTGACCGCGTGCATTATGTAACTCGGGGACTCTCCCCTATTTACATAATACATGCAGTCACGTTATTCGTGCCTCCAAACACTTCGCCAAGTCTGATGGCCCAATCGCTGTTGCAACACGACATATGCTCTCACACGCGCGTCAGGAGGACAGGAGCTACGAAATGCTTCGTTTGTCTTTCAAAAAGGACCGGCGACTCCTGCCGCTTCGTTGGTATCCGGAGTTTGGTCCTCGATGACAGCGGCGCCGTCATGAGCTATTCATTCTCTTCACCAGCATCGGCATTGATCAAGGCGCTGGATATACGATATCCGAAATGCTGGTATAACGCGGTGGATGCCAGTGAAATTATATATGTCAAAGTGCGTCTGATCGCTCGTGATTATATTTCTAACCATGTTATTCCTGTCTTTTTTATATTCTTGGGTGCCTTTTTGGTCATCTTCGTGTTTCTGATGCATCACTCCTTCAGGCTGCCGTGGCGTCTGCACTACTGCCTATTCTCGAGCGCGAATTGGACCATGTTTCGAAGGGCAGTGCGATCTTCAGGCTTTCGGATCCGACTGTACGCCCTACATGCGGTAAATATGGTGCTCTTGCTATATCCCTACTGAATGTACGTGTTGACGTTTTTGGTGATAGATTATTGCTCAACGTCGCTATTCACATGCTGTCGGATCTGTTATCGTTGTGGGAGAGAATTATGCTCCAACTGTTTTGAAGCAATCGAACGCCTGTCAGGTATTGGAGGAGATGCAGACGGTGAACGTCGTCAAAGGAGAAAGTTGAACTCATCGGCACAGCCTGCTCTCTTTTGCATGCCAGGGACGCCTCATTACGAGGTTTCGTTTGCTCCTGTCTCTTACCTTTCGACCGACGACATCAAACAAACGATCAATGACATGAAACCTTTGCTCAATTACCCTCCTCTCACGTCTTTAAAATGCCTACCGTTTACGTTGAAAGGTGAGCCGTCTTCGTTTGCAGTAGCATCTTGGTACTGAATAGTTTTTTAGATTCTAACGCATCTGATGCGTACTTTCCTGACGGCGCATCCGTCATTCATGCCCATTACCTGAATCGAGTTCCACATCTCGAATTGTCAGATGACGTGTTTACCTATTTTTTGTCTACTCATCGTCCGTTCGTCGTCACTGGCCTCGCGGATCGTTTCAAGTTATCGTGGACCCCTCAGTACTTCATAGAAAATTATGGCTCGCAATCGTGCCACATCGTGGAGTGTCAGACCGGACAAAACAAGCATACGACTGTTCGAGAGTTCTTCGAAATGTTCGGTCGTTACCAAGACAGGCAAGGTACATGGAAATTAAAGGTACTGCATCGTTCGCAACGGAATGCGGCACATATTGAAAGCACTAATTTTAGGATTGGCCGCCGTCCCACGATTTCAAATCCGCATTTCCTGACCTGTACGCGGATTTTCAGGACGCCGTGCCGGCGCCCAAGTTTGTGAGAAGAGATGCGGTGCTCAATATTGCTTCTCACTTTCCTTCATGGTCTACAGCACCCGACTTAGGTCGTTATGTCCATGGCTGCCTCTTGTTCTTTGTATGTTGACCTGTTTTTTTTTTTTTTTTTTTACAGGTCCTAAAATGTACAATGCTATGGCCACATGTTCCACTGCCGGAAGTCACGGAACGACGCGCCTTCACATGGATGTCGCTGACGCCGTCAATGTCATGACGTTTGCATCCCCTTGTCCGGACGGATCTACCGGCTGCGCAGCTTGGGACATTTTCCCAGCCGAAAACAGCAATAACATCCGCATGTTTCTTCGTGATCGGCAACCGTTGCGATGGCAAACCGACGAGGACCCGATCCATAGCCAGGATATATATTTGGACGACAATGCGATAGCCTCGCTGTATGAAGACCTCAGCATAATGAGCTACAGATTCTATCAAAGACCTGGCGAAGCGGTTTTTATACCTGCCGGCTGCGCCCATCAGGTAATGACATCATGTCGTGCTGGCTTGCATTTTTTCATCGATTTGCTTTCAGGTCGCAAATCTCAGCGACTGCATCAAAGTTGCAGTTGATTTCCTGAATGCCGACAGCATCGCTCAATGTCTGCAATTAACCGAAGAGTTTCGTCGGCAAAATATCGGCGGTCAATGGAAGGAGGATGTGCTGCAAATTCAGCGTTCAATGTGGTTCGCTTGGCACTCATTGTGTGCCCGGGATCGTGGCTCGTAGACAGCTTAGTTCATCTCTATCGCATATATATTCTTGTTAAAACCGGTGCATTTTTGCTGACGTTTCGGTACACTAGCTATGTATCGTACCAATAAATCCCTTTGTTCGTTTTTTTGTCCTGGACTTTGCAGCGCGTCGTCGATACTATGTGCCCAATGAGGGTCACAATATAAGCCGTGCTGATAAACAGGCGTCATACCTCGTATCGTCATCGCATTCCCCCATGCCCAAGCCGCGAAGGCCCACTGAGGGACTCTATAGTTAATGGAATGCATTGCAGCAATCACATCGAAGGCTGGTCGATGCGAATGCAGATAACGGACGGTTTCCCTTCTTCGCAGCAGGGGGGAACAACGTAGCCGTTCTTCTGCGTGAGGCAAATAGTAGAGTCGGCCACTGCTGGACAGATTCGTCAGCAACAGCATCGCAAAGCCCTTGATCGCAGCAGTCCACCGTTGTAGCGAGGGCGCTCTGCGCGGTTGTTTGCCTTCACATGCCCTTGCTCAATACGTGAATCTTACGTAAATGTATCCTCCGGAAAATTTCCGTCGCGTTACTGCGTCGCGTCACTGTGCCTCCTAAGACCCGTCATGCGTCATCCAAAGATGGTTGGCTTGCCCTGGTTATCGGATGCATTTGAAGGAGAAAAACTCAACGTTTCGAGGCCTGAATTCGAACACGTCAGAGTGCGCACGCTTCACCTTTCGTCATTGTTATTTTTTCGTCGTTCTGATTATATCACAGCACATAGCTGCATACCTGAATGGACAAGATCAAGCGGATGAAGATGCAGAAGACCTCGAGATGCGAGCGTTCAACACATGGCTGGACGCAGAATCCTCAACCTTGAGTTCGCTCGATGCAAAATACGTGCTTACGAGATTACTCATGTGCCGCGTATTGGACATCTCCGTTTGGCGCAAGGGCGGCAGGCGGAAAACCCAGGCAAAAATCAAACCCGCCCAGAACTGTCTTCCTTTCGCAGAATTCACTGTAAGTCTCCGCGTTTTGCATTGGATTCGTTTAAACGGCGCATTAGGACTGGTTCGCATTCATAAGTGAACAGAAAAGGGATTTCGACGCGGACGTTAAGAAAACACAAGTCACAACTTCTTCCTCGTCCCTCGCCTTAAAAAGTCTTCTAGACTTCATGGTAAAAACTAACGTCAAGATAAAGAATATGAGCAGGATGTCAAACATATCGACCGCGGCGTTTTATTTGACATACTTGTTCTTGGTACGTGCCTTGCAATCTGTGCTCATTTAACCAGCCTAATTCTTGTAACCAGGGTCAACGAGAATTAAAAACTATCGCGGAACTGGTTGCGTTCATCAACAATAAGATCCCGGCCTCCGAACCGCAAATCGCCAACGACGTTGAGCTTCCTCAACCTCGTCATATACGAGGACCGCTTGAAGTTGCTTTGCTTATTTATCCTGGCTGCTTGTTCTTGCCGCAGCGGTTCAGCAGTAAACCTCCCAACGCGAATGCGTTGATAGACGTAAGATCAAATTATAGTGTTTTTTTAAACTCGCTGATATTGGCCAATAGGGTTTCTGTAGCATGAATCCTCATCTTTGTGAATACGTTGAGAGCTCATGGCAAATATTCACAGACATGATTTGGGACCTCGCCACTCTGTCTTTGCCCATATATCCGCGTGTGCGCGATGCCTTTGACGCTTTATTGCGCCAAGACCCACCTGCTGCCGATCGTGGATGGTTCAATCCAGGTAATCATACCATGTTGTTACATTATCTGCGTGTTAATCCGCCACGTCTGTTCATTTTAGCGCATGCGATTTCAAACGTGGTCGATAAACCGGGGAAATTCAATCGTCGCATTCGTCGCCTCCGAATTTGCCTGACAGCATTGGAACGCACGTTAGCGGCTTCACGGTACACGGTCCCTTCTCTCATTCCTCAGAAGATGATGCCGAAGCGGATATCGACAACGAGGCCAACGGCTCTGACGTTGGTGGCACAGATGCGTATGATCATTCGCAGACAGTCATGCAGCCACATTCTGCTGAGACCTCGAGTCATGCAAAATCTCCCTCTGCACCTGTTGTGGACCACGCCATTGGCCGCACAGGTTCCGCATCATCAGCCCGCATTAGAAGCTTATCGACCATTGCTATTAACCATGGACCCGTTCTTCGTGAACATGTCAACACTCGACCTACATCCGTGGCCTCATCTCCAACCGTCAGGGAAACACAATCTGATGAGAGTACGAGCTCTGCGAAATCACACTCTGCACCCGTCGTGGACGAATCTAGTAGTGACTCAGATCATGCGGCATCATCCCGCATTAGAACCAGATCAATCGCTGCTAACGACCACGGACCGGTTATTCGTGAACAAGACAGCTCTCAACCTACGCCCATAGCCCCTTCCAGGCACCTCACGCGTCAACCCGAAACATCGAACGACGGCTCACTGCCATTAAAGCTCCTATCCGTCGTGGAAAGACCGTTGGCCGCGCTAATAACAACATCCGCGTTAGGGCGAATAAAAAAAATCGATCATCGTTTCGACACCAGCTCATGTAAAGAAAACATCACCTTCGATGTCAGCTCGCCCTAAACTGGTCCCCGATATCGTCCCTTTACGTATCAGCAATATCTTCGACTTCAGTTCACAGTATGTCAGTGACTTCGCATCTGACCTCATATTTTAGATTCGTTACCTGATTCCCCCCCCCCCCCCAGATTGATCTTACGTTGACGATGGTGACGACATCGCTAACGATGTCCAGCCTTCCTTCAACTTCCATTCTCAATCAGTAACCATAGCCGTTCCAGGAAATAGCGAATCGTTTGTTTTAGTCATGGGCTTCACAGTATGTTTCTTATTTGGTTATTCATTTATTTGACTAAGTGCCGTGGCAGCATCAGGCAGAGTTGGACTGGTTTAATGATCTAATCATTTCCACCGGATTATGCGACAACTCACCGGACAATCCAGCAAACTATCCATTCATCAAGACCATTTCACACGACGAATGGAATCGATCCTGTTCGAGTGAATTACTCGACGACTTTGCAGGGCATCATTTTTTGTTATATGGACGATCCGCGGAGTCTGTGCCTTTTGACAGGAAGACATTTCGAGATTTGTTTTGTGTGGATGCAATCACAACTTACAACGGTGACGTTTCACGCACTCATTCGACGTTTCTTTTGATCCTTACTTCTGGTCTTCTTATAGATTTGTCCCGACCTCGTGAGCCGTCAAGCATGGAATCCGCATATGTTAAGGGAACGTTGGGTGATTTCCTCGACAACGACGGCGGCCCGGTGTCGAGGCCGTTAATAGGATTCGAATTCGTTCGAAAGACGTTCAGCACACCAACATGCCCTTTGTCGACAGAGGCTGTTGCTTATACTGAAGCTATACAATTACCGTGGTGTCCGATCACCAAACCCATACCCTATCCGAGCATGCAGATGGGCATGTGCTGCACTGCTAATTCTTACTCTGGCTTTCGAACATTTCCAGATGGATTCGCGGCAAACGTACAGGTCGTCTGCGGCGTGCAGGTGTGGTTCATCATCGTGCCTGACGGCGACGACTTTGAACAGTTCGCCTCTTGTGACGCATTTGATTCACTATCTATTTCAGATCGTGTGTACCTTCGCAGTCGTCGGATCGTGGCTTTGGTTGTTCGTGCAGGAATGGAACTGTAAGTCCATGTCGCGAAGCCGCTACAATGTTACTTACAACATTGCGTCACAGTTTTATCCGTCCCAATACGTCTTTCGCCGTGTTTTCGCCTGAACCATCCGTGGCGTTCATTCGTTATTTCTATTCTACCCCTGTCATCGCAGACACCGTTTACGGCGTGTTGCACTCCTTCCTTGATGACACGCCCAACAAACCAAATTCTACACGACGATGGGGTTTCAAGTTCTCACTCGCATAGTGGCTCTATACCACAAGGATCTATTTCTCAAGCGATGTCAGCAAGGTTCGTACACCCACTATGTGTTGCCTTGATACGCTCTCTCTGATTTAAGGCACAGATGTTACTGACAACGAAATGCATTACTTGCGACCGTCGGATTTTGCCGACGTCACTCGATTATTGCAATTGAGAGCGCTAATTCACCTCAGCAACGTTCTTCACGCGTGGCAATATACAGACGTCGACGAACCGGTTGCCCAACGTCGCCGTTTGGTGTATGCTCGAAAGAGATGCAGCGAAATTTGCTCTTGGTTTTTCGGTTCCTTTTCCTTGGTCAACGATCGTGACATAGTCATTAATTGCGAGCGCGAGCTCTATCGCCCATACGTTACTCAAGTCGCATCTGCAATTGTCAGCCGTAAAATCTTGCTAGAAAAACGTGGCCTATCGGGATTTCCCTATTGCACGTCTGATGACATAAAACAGGCCCTTTTTCGTTGTTTCAAGAACACCAGAGGTTTACCCGAGCTGTTCGAAGATCTACTCTGCCATCCTCCATCAACCTCCACTTTTGCTTGGAATCCTTCTCTTCAAGGGTTATATGTACAAAATCAGCCCCAAGCCAGGGAAGAAATTCGTTCGTTGTTCAACTTGCATTATTTCCTCGTTTTTGGGTTTTGATCAAGTTGCATTTACTTCTTAGCACTGTCAGATGGTTTGACCTATGACGATATACATTTCGACTGTGAACTGTCGCGGTTACAGAAAAATCTCACATCTAATCCGGCTGGCGAATCCGATGCCATTTCGAATTCATCTATCGAATCCGAATCCGAAGACGGCGACGGTGACGTTTGACAACGGGTGCCTCATTGCCTCAGAACTCTAGCTTTCATTTACGCGTCTGTCCTCACGTTATTACTTCTATTACGTTTTTGTACCGTCTTTATAATACAACGCGTGTGGAATCCTCTCGACATCGCATCCACTCAACGACCGTCGAGGTAACTCAACCCTGCTCAGTATGCTTGTTTTCCAATGATTTTGGCGGCAGCCCAAGTTCACGTCGATATACATTGCAGATATGCTGGTCATAGGTGTCCGATCGGGTGCAACCCGTGAGCCTGACGCTCTGTGGCCTGAGATGTACTTTTTTATCGAGCGGATATTTCCCGCATACAAGATCGCCGTCGACACCATGTGAAACGCGACGTAGACGTATTAATGACTTGGGCTTTCGCAGACTGGTTCGGATTGTTCCCGGACGAAAGTCAAAGCAAATATAATCGAACTGTGGTGCGTTAGATCCTTATTCGTTCGATTTTCCTCTTATTGAAATTTGCTAGGATATCATGGACTTGTTGCAACTGAGGGATCTAGAGGACACATTTTGCGTTAGCCGGTGTCGTAACATCTGCTCTGCATACAATTCCTCTTGGCAGCAAGTTTATACAGAAGCAATCGAGAATTGGAATGCTGAATCTGCGAGACGAAACCCATTCCCTCCACCTCCCCTTTCACCAGCACGTCACGCTATTGTTCCACGAAGCGATCTATTGTATGACATACCCAACCCGGATCCCGCTTACAATGCTGCTGTACCCTCCGATTTATTCCTTTCCGTGATTATAAGTCCTATATTTCCTACGTCAGTACTCTGATGGAAACATTCACTTCCATCGACTAGCATGCATTCCTCTCGGAGGGGTTTTTTTTTTTTTTTTATCCACTGTTTCTTTTGGTCGATTTGGCTCTCGTTGTAAACAAAAAAAAAATTTTTGGTCAATTTTGTTCTTGGTGCAAACTGATGTGCATGTACATTGTAACATTGTCAATTTGTCAATTACATCGTCGTACATGTTCAAAAAATATTTATAACAAGGGAGACGAAGAAAAAAAAAGAAGAAACAAAAAAAAGGATGCATGCCGTTGACGTCATTCTTTACGACCTTTCATCGCTTCGCTCATGACTACATCCTCTTCCAAGATCGCACCCGCTGTCTCAAGCACTGGAACCTTGACCCGTTTTATAATGCCTTCACCGTCTTTGTCGTATCCGACCTTTCTTTTTATAATCGTTTTGACGTCTTTGTCAACCTTGTTCTTGTTCTTCCGTTGTTCATAGGCAGCCTGTATAACATGGTCAAAAGTCAATAGGTTCGTACGATCATATCGAGGGGTGGGGGCGGGGATCTGTACCTTTCTGTACTTGCTATTCAACAGAGCCACTGATCTCAGTATCGCTTTCACCTTCCACTTTCCTTGCTGTGCTGGCACGGCGATGAAGGATGCTTGAATCTGCGCAATATCGCCAACATGGAAAACATTGGAATGCGAGTTTGTCATTGTCCTGCGGCTCCTTCAGTACTGTGTTTGCTAACATATGTAGCAACCTACTCTTCTTGACCGTTTGTTCTCTGGTAATATTCAACTTGATTCTCGGGCGTCCTAATAACGTCGAATTGTTCAACAGCCTTTTCGAGAGCGCCGTGTTTGTCTTCCATGGCTAAAAACGGTACGTGTGCTTCATTTGCTGCCTGCTTGACTGGCGTGTACACGCGGTTGCTGATCTCGATGGCGGCGCATTTCTCATCGAATAGTTCCTTGGGAAATTTGACATCGACGCTCCACGAACATTCAGCATCAACACCCATCTGGTCCGAGAAATGTTGGTAAATGGCGTTACACGTCGCCAAGGCCTGATCAAATTCCGGAATTCCAAGGCCAGTGAGTCGGACTCTCTGCATTAAACGCAACGCGCTTTGAGCGTACGTGGGTCACCTGCTGGTCTACAATCCCAGCGGGTGTTAAAAGCCGGTTTTCAAATGATTGCAATGGCAGCATATTAGGCCATGGACTTACAAGCTGCATTCGAACGGAAGAAGCTCAACGTGTGCGATAACACCTTTGACAGTGAATACCGCTTCCTGCCTTTCGACAGTACCCGTATGACTGTCTACAGGATAAAGCAATCTCCAGCAGGTCGGGTTGCTTGTCTTGACAACGTCAAAATCCTTGATCGTATCGTCGGGCTGCCATGGATTCACAATTGCCGTAAGTTTCTAACCAAGTTTCGAGGGAATGCTGCTTGCCTCTTTGTAATCGTGGAGCTCGCAGGCTCCCTCTACGAGTTTTTGCATTTCTGTCACGAGCGCTTGTCCTGTCCGGGTCATTATCAATATTGCTGCACGGCGTAGGAATCACTTACGGGCACCGTTGAAATCGTAATATTCGTCCATGTGTACAGCGTCTATTTGCAGCGGGCGTTCACAATGCGAGTCTCAGTCTTTGATTCTCTGAATCCACTGAAGCCACCCTTTTTCTTGGGCTATTTTTGCAACGACGTGCCTGCGTGCCGCACGGACAGGCACCGTTGATCCTCGAAACTGGGACCACTCCATTAATTAAAGAAGCATGACCGCTTCTATTTCAAAGTATGTCAGGTCGCTTCTTGGTAGTTATGTATTTTGATTTCTCGGTAGCTCGACTTTTCGTCACTCAGCTTCTGTTAACTACTTCAAATCGACTTGACGAAGCTTTTGAGTGCGACATCGCGTACATGAAGAATTAATGGCCGCTCGTCGGTGGGGAATTGACCGTGCGTCTGCAGCTCGCGCTTATATCACAAATTCGATATTGGCATGTCTATACCTGCCTCTGTTAATCGAAGTCTGCATTCCGCGGTCAGAGCACGAACATTCTCACCTAGCTCCGAGGAAAGCAAAACCCTCTACCCGATTTTGTTCTCTATTTATAGGTCATTCCACTGCGCCTCAATTGCGTCGCCAACCACTCCTTCTGCGGAGTTTTATTGACCTTTCTGGATGAACCTGGCACGTAAACGTAATGGAGAAACAAGCATGCCCTTTGCCCCATTTTTTTTTTTTCTCCGTTTATAGGTTGCCATCGCGCTGCGCCGCGGACACTGATTATCGTAAAGGTATATAAGTCGGCGCCTTCCCCATCTTTTTTTTTTTTCGACCCGCGTCCTGCTCCCTCCTCTGTTGATCAACGTGCCGTCGAACCTATCGTCACTACATCGCCAGCCCTACCATGCCACCGAAAGGTTCCAGGTCTAATGAAAAGGTGTGCAGCCTACCGTCTTGCCCATCTCAAATTCGTTCCCTTTCGACGTCTAGGTGTTTCACAACATCAACGGCCGTAATTGTGCGTCTAAACATTTGTTCAGTAAAAGACC
>SJRY01000308.1:0-20000 GCA_011319805.1 Macrocybe gigantea
GCCTGCTCTCTTTTGCATGCCAGGGACGCCTCATTACGAGGTTTCATTTGCTCCTGTCTCTTACCTTTTCGACTGACGACATCAAACAAATGTCAATGACATGAAACCTGTGCTCAATTACCCTCCTCTCACGTCTTTAAAATGCCTACCGTTTACGTTGAAGGTGAGCGTCTTCGTTTGCAGTAGCATCTTGGTACTGAATAGTTTTTAGATTCTAACGCATCTGATGCGTACTTTCCTGACGGGCATCCGTCATTCATGCCCATTACCTGAATCGAGTTCCACATCTCGAATTGTCAGATGACGTGTTTACCTATTTTTTGTCTACTCGTCGTCCGTTCGTCGTCACTGGCCTCGCGGATCGTTTCAAGTTATCGTGGACCCTCAGTACTTCATAGAAAATTATGGCTCGCAATCGTGCCACATCGTGGAGTGTCAGAGACAAAACAAGCATACGACTGTTCGAGAGTTCTTGAAATGTTCGGTCGTTACCAAGACAGGCAAGGTACATGGAAATTAAAGGTACTGCATCGTTCGCAACAGAATGCAGCACATATTGAAAGCACTAATTTTAGGATTGGCCCCCCACGATTTCAAATCCGCATTTCCTGACCTGTACATGGATTTTCAGGATGCCGTGCCAGTGCCCAAGTTTGTGAGAAGAGATGCGGTGCTCAATATTGCTTCTCACTTCCTTCATGGTCTACAGCACCGACTTAGGTTGTTATGTCCATGGCTGCCTCTTGTTCTTTGTATGTTGACTTGTTTTTTTTTTTTTTTTACAGGTCCTAAAATGTACAATGCTATGGCCACATGTTCCACTGCCGGAAGTCACGGAATGTGCGCCTTCACATGGATGCTGACGCCATCAATGTCATGATGTTTGCATCCCCTTGTCAGACGGATCTACCGCTGCGCAGCTTGGGACATTTTCCCAGCCAAAAACAGCAATAACATCCACATGTTTCTTTGTGATCAGCAACCATTGCGATGGCAAACTGATGAGGACCCGATCCATAGCCAGGATATATATTTGGACGACAATGCGATAGCCTCGCTGTATGAAGACCTCGCATAATGAGCTACAGATTCTATCAAAGACTGGCGAAGTGGTTTTTATACCTGCCGGCTGCGCCCATCAGGTAATGACATCATGTTGCTGGCTTGCATTTTTTCATCGATTTGCTTTCAGGTCACAAATCTCAGTGACTGCATCAAAGTTGCAGTTGATTTCCTGAATGCCGACAGCATCGCTCAATGTCTGCAATTAACCGAAGAGTTTCGTCAGCAAAATATCGGCGGTCAATGGAAGGAGGATGTGCTGCAAATTCAGCATTCAATGTGGTTCGCTTGGCACTCATTGTGTGCCTGGGATCGTGGCTCGTAGACAGCTTAGTTCATCTCTATGCATATATATTCTTGTTAAAACCAGTGCATTTTGCTGACGTTTCAGTACACTAGCTATGTATCGTACCAATAAATCCCTTTGTTCATTTTTGTCCGGACTTTGCAGCACGTCGTCGATACTATGTGCCCAATGAGGGTCACAATATAAGCCGTGCTGATAAACAGGCGTCATATCTCGTATCGTCATCGCATTCCCCCATGCCCAAGCCGCGAAGGCCCACTGAGGGACTCTATAGTTAATGGAATGCATTGCAGCAATCACATCGAAGGCTGGTCGATGCGAATGCAGATAATGGAGTTTCCCTTCTTCGCAGCAGGGGGAACAAGTAGCCGTTCTTCTGCATGAGGCAAATAGTAGAGTCGGCCACTGCTGGACAGATTCATCAGCAACAGCATCGCAAAGCCCTTGATCGCAGCAGTCCACCATTGTAGCGAGGGTGCTCTGTGCGGTTGTTTGCCTTCACATGCCCTTGCTCAATATGTGAATCTTACGTAAACATATCCTCCGGAAAATTTCCGTCGGTTACTGCATCGCGTACTGTGCCTCCTAAGACCCGTCATGCATCATCCAAAGATGGTTGGCTTGCCCTGGTTATCAGATGCATTTGAAGGAGAAAAACTCAACGTTTCGAGGCCTGAATTCGAACACGTCAGAGTGTGCACGCTTCACCTTTCGTCATTGTTATTTTTTCGTCGTTCTGATTATATCACAGCACATAGCTGCATACCTGAATGGACAAGATCAAGGATGAAGATGCAGAAGACCTCGAGATGCGAGTGTTCAACACATGGCTGGATGCAGAATCCTCAACCTTGAGTTTGCTCGATGCAAAATACATGCTTATGAGATTACTCATGTGCTGCGTATTGGACATCTCCATTTGGTGCAAGGGTGGCAGGCGGAAAACCCAGGCAAAAATCAAACCGCCCAGAACTGTCTTCCTTTCGCAGAATTCACTGTAAGTCTCCGCGTTTTGCATTGGATTCATTTAAACGGTGCATTAGGACTGGTTCGCATTCATAAGTGAACAGAAAAGAGATTTCGATGCGGACGTTAAGAAAACACAAGTCACAACTTCTTCCTCGTCCCTCACCTTAAAAAGTCTTCTAGACTTCATGGTAAAAACTAACGTCAAGATAAAGAATATGAGCAGGATGTCAAACATATCGACCGCAGCGTTTTATTTGACATACTTGTTCTTGATACGTGCCTTGCAATCTGTGCTCATTTAACCAGCCTAATTCTTGTAACCAGGGTCAACGAGAATTAAAAACTATCACGGAACTGGTTGCATTCATCAACAATAAGATCCCGGCCTCCGAACCGCAAATCGCCAACGACGTTGAGCTTCCTCAACCTCTCATATATAGGACGCTTGAAGTTGCTTTGCTTATTTATCCTGGCTGCTTGTTCTTGCCGCAGCGGTTCAGCAGTAAACCTCCCAACGCAAATGCGTTGATAGACGTAAGATCAAATTATAGTGTTTTTTTAAACTCGCTGATATTGGCCAATAGGGTTTCTGTAGCATGAATCCTCATCTTTGTGAATCCATTGAGAGCTCATGGCAAATATTCACAGACATGATTTGGGACCTCACCACTCTGTCTTTGCCCATATATCCACGTGTGCGCGATGCCTTTGACGCTTTATTGCACCAAGACCCACCTGCTGCCAATCGTGGATGGTTCAATCCAGGTAATCATACCATGTTGTTACATTATCTGCGTGTTAATCCGCCACGTCTGTTCATTTTAGTGCATGCGATTTCAAACGTGTCGATAAACCGGGGAAATTCAATTGTCGCATTCATCACCGAATTTGCCTGACAGCATTGGAACGCACGTTAGCAGCTTCACGGTACACGGTCCCTTCTCTCATTCCTCAGAAGATGATGCGAAGCAGATATCGACAACGAGGCCAACGGCTCTGACGTTGGTGGCACAGATGCGTATGATCATTCGCAGACAGTCATGCAGCCACATTCTGCTGAGACCTCGAGTCATGCAAAATCTCCCTCTGCACCTGTTGTGGACCACGCCATTGGCTGCACAGGTTCCACATCATCAGCCGCATTAGAAGCTTATCGACCATTGCTATTAACCATGGACCCATTCTTCGTGAACATGTCAACACTCGACCTACATCCGTGGCCTCATCTCCAACCGTCAGGGAAACACAATCTGATGAGAGTACGAGCTCTGTGAAATCACACTCTGCACCCATCGTGGACGAATCTAGTAGTGACTCAGATCATGCGGCATCATCCCGCATTAGAACCAGATCAATGCTGCTAACAACCACGGACCGGTTATTCGTGAACAAGACAGCTCTCAACCTATGCCCATAGCCCCTTCCAGGCACCTCACGCATCAACCCCGAAACATCGAAGATGGCTCACTGCCATTAAAGCTCCTATCCCGTGGAAAGACTGTTGGCCATGCTAATAACAACATCTGCATTAGGGCGAATAAAAAAAATCGATCATCATTTTCGACACCAGCTCATGTAAAGAAAACATCACCTTCGATGTCAGCTCACCCTAAACTGGTCCCCATATCATCCCTTTACATATCAGCAATATCTTCGACTTCAGTTCACAGTATGTCAGTGACTTCGCATCTGACCTCATATTTTAGATTCGTTACCTGATTCCCCCCCCCCCCCCCCAGATTGATCTTACCATGATGATGGTGACAATGTCATGCTAACGATGTCCAGCCTTCCTTCAACTTCCATTCTCAATCAGTAACCATAGCCGTTCCAGGAAATAGCGAATTGTTTGTTTTAGCCATGGGCTTCACAGTATGTTTCTTATTTGGTTATTCATTTATTTGACTAAGTGCCGTGGCAGCATCAGGCAGAGTTGGACTGGTTTAATGATCTAATCATTTCCACCGGATTATGTGACAACTCACCAGACAATCCAGCAAATTATCCATTCATCAAGACCATTTCACACGATGAATGGAATCGATCCTGTTCGAGTGAATTACTCAACGACTTTGCAGGGCATCATTTTTTGTTATATGGACAATCCGCGGAGTCTGTGCCTTTTGACAGGAAGACATTTCGAGATTTGTTTTGTGTGGATGCAATCACAACTTACAATGGTGACGTTTCACACACTCATTCAATGTTTCTTTTAATCCTTACTTCTGGTCTTCTTATAGATTTGTCCCGATCTCGTGAGCCGTCAAGCATGGAATCCGCATATGTTAAGGGAACATTGGGTGATTTCCTCGACAACGACGGCAGCCCGGTGTCGAGGCCGTTAATAGGATTTGAATTCGTTCGAAAGACGTTCAGCACACCAACATGCCCTTTGTCAACAGAGGCTGTTGCTTATACTGAAGCTATACAATTACCTGGTGTCCGATCACCGAACCCATACCCTATCCGAGCATGCAGATGGGCATGTGCTGCACTGCTAATTCTTACTCTGGCTTTCGAACATTTCCAGATGGATTCGCAGCAAACATACAGGTCGTCTGCGGCGTGCAGGTGTGGTTCATCATCGTGCCTGATGGCGACGACTTTGAACAGTTTGCCTCTTGTGATGCATTTGATTCACTATCTATTTCAGATCGTGTGTCCCTTCGCAGTTGTCGGATGTGGCTTTGGTTGTTTGTGCAGGAATGGAACTGTAAGTCCATGTCGCAAAGCCGCTACAATGTTACTTACAACATTGCATCACAGTTTTATCGTCCCAATATCTTTCACGTGTTTTCGCCTGAACCATCCATGGCATTCATTCGTTATTTCTATTCTACCCCTGTCATCACAGACACCGTTTACGGCTGTTGCACTCCTTCCTTGATGACACGCCCAACAAACCAAATTCTACACAACGATGGGCATTTCAAGTTCTCACTCATAGTGGCTCTATACACAAGGATCTATTTCTCAAGCAATGTCAGCAAGGTTCGTACACCCACTGTGTTGCCTTGATATGCTCTCTCTGATTTAAGGCACAGATGTTACTGACAACGAAATGCATTACTTGCGACCGTCGGATTTTGCTGACATCACTCGATTATTGCAATTGAGAGCACTAATTCACCTCAGCAACGTTCTTCATGCATGGCAATATACAGACGTCGATGAACCGGTTGCCCAATGTCGCCGTTTGGTGTATGCTCAAAAGAGATGCAGCGAAATTTGCTCTTGGTTTTTCGGTTCCTTTTCCTTGGTCAACGATTGTGACATAGTCATTAATTGCGAGCGAGCTCTATCGCCCATATGTTACTCAAGTCGCATCTGCAATTGTCAGCCTAAAATCTTGCTAGAAAAACGTGGCCTATCGGGATTTCCCTATTGCACATCTGATGACAAAACAGGCCCTTTTTCGTTGTTTCAAGAACACCAGAGGTTTACCCGAGTTCGAAGATCTACTCTGCCATCCTCCATCAACCTCCACTTTTGCTTGGAATCCTTCTCTTCAAGGGTTATATGTACAAAATCAGCCCCAAGCCAGGGAAGAAATTCGTTCATTGTTCAACTTGCATTATTTCCTTGTTTTTGGTTTTGATCAAGTTGCATTTACTTCTTAGCACTGTCAGATGGTTTGACCTATGACGATATACATTTCGACTGTGAACTGTCATGGTTACAGAAAAATCTCACATCTAATCCGGCTGGCAAATCCGATGCCATTTCGAATTCATCTATCGAATCCGAATCTGAAGATGGTGATGGTGACGTTTGACAACAGGTGCCTCATTGCCTCAGAACTCTAGCTTTCATTTATGCGTCTGTCCTCACGTTATTACTTCTATTATGTTTTTGTACCGTCTTTATAATACAATGCGTGTGGAATCCTCTCGACATCGCATCCACTCAAGACCGTCGAGGTAACTCAACCCTGCTCAGTATGCTTGTTTTCCAATGATTTTGGCAGCAGCCCAAGTTCACGTCGATATACATTGCAGATATGCTGGTCATAGGTGTCCGATCAGGTGCAACCCATGAGCCTGATGCTCTGTGGCCTGAGATGTACTTTTTTATCGAGTGGATATTTCCTGCATAAGATCGCGTCGACACCAATGTGAAACGTGACGTAGACGTATTAATGACTTGGGCTCTCGCAGACTGTTCCCGGATGAAAGTCAAAGCAAATATAATCAAACTGTGGTGCGTTAGATCCTTATTCATTCGATTTTCCTCTTATTGAAATTTGCTAGGATATCATGGACTTGTCGCGACTGAGGGATCTAGAGGACACATTTTGCGTTAGCCAGTGTCGTAATATCTGCTCTGCATACAATTCCTCTTGGCGGCAAGTTTATACAGAAGCAATCAAGAATTGGAACACTGAATCTGTGAGACGAAACCCATTCCCTCCACCTCCCCTTTCACCAGCACGTCACACTATTGTTTCACGAAGCAATCTATTGTATGACATACCCAACCCGGATCCCACTTACAATGCTGCTGTACCCTCCTGATTTATTCCTTTCCGTGATTATAAGTCCTATATTTCCTACATCAGTACTCTGATGGAAACATTCACTTCCATCGACTAGCATGCATTCCTCTCGAGGGGTTTTTTTTTTTTTTTTTATCCACTGTTTCTTTTGGTCGATTTGGCTCTCGTTGTAAACAAAAAAAATTTTTTTGGTCGATTTTGTTCTTGGTGCAAACTGATGTGCATGTACATTGTAACATTGTCAATTTGTCAATTACATCGTCGTACATGTTCAAAAAATATTTATAACAAAGGAGATGAAGAAAAAAAGAAGAAACAAAAAAAGGATGCATGCTGTTGACATCATTCTTTACGACCTTTCATCACTTCGCTCATGACTACATCCTCTTCCAAGATTGCACCCGCTGTCTCAAGCACTGGAACCTTGACCCATTTTATAATGCCTTCACTGTCTTTGTTGTATCCGACCTTTCTTTTTATAATCATTTTGACATCTTTGTCAACCTTGTTCTTGTTCTTCCATTGTTCATAGGCAGCCTGTATAACATGGTCAAAAGTCAATAGGTTCGTACGATCATATCGAGGGGTGGGGGCAGGGATCTGTACCTTTCTGTACTTGCTATTCAACAGAGCCACTGATCTCAGTATCGCTTTCACCTTCCACTTTCCTTGCTGTGCTGGCACAGTGATGAAGGATGCTTGAATCTGCGCAATATCACCGACATGGAAAACATTGGAATGTGAGTTTGTCATTGTCCTGCAGCTCCTTCAGTACTGTATTTGCTAACATATAGCAACCTACTCTTCTTGACCGTTTGTTCTCTGGTAATATTCAACTTGATTCTCGGGCATCCTAATAATGTCGAATTGTTCAACAGCCTTTTCAAGAGTGCCGTGTTTGTCTTCCATGGCTAAAAACAGTACATGTGCTTCATTTGCTGCCTGCTTGACTGGCGTGTACACGCGGTTGCTGATCTCGATGGCGGCGCATTTCTCACCGAATAGTTCCTTGGGAAATTTGACATCGACACTCCACAAACATTCAGCATCAACACCCATCTGGTCTGAGAAATGTTGGTAAATGGTGTTACACATCACCAAGGCCTGATCAAATTCTGGAATTCCAAGGCCATTGAGTCGGACTCTCTGCATTAAACGCAACACTGCTTTGAGCATACGTGGGTCACCTGCTGGTCTACAATCCCAGCAGGTGTTAAAAGCCGGTTTTCAAATTGATTGCAATGGCAGCATATTAGGCCATAGACTTACAAGCTGCATTCGAATGGAAGAAGCTCAACATGTGCGATAACACCTTTGACAGTGAATACCGCTTCCTGCCTTTCGACAGTATCCGTATGACTGTCTACAGAAGCAATCTCCAGCAGGTCGGGTTGCTTGTCTTGACAATGTCAAAATCCTTGATCGTATCATCGGGCTGCCATGGATTCACAATTGCCATAAGTTTCTAACCAAGTTTCGAGGGAATGCTGCTTGCCTCTTTGTAATTGTGGAGCTCGCAGGCTCCCTCTATGAGTTTTTGCATTTCTGTCACGAGCGCTTGTCCTGTCCGGGTCATTATCAATATTGCTGCATGGCGTAGGAATCACTTACGGGCACCGTTGAAATCGTAATATTCATCCATGTGTACAGTGTCTATTTGCAGCGGGCATTCACAATGTGAGTCTCAGTCTTTGATTCTCTGAATCCACTGAAGCCACCCTTTTTCTTGGGCTATTTTTGCAATGACGTGCCTGTGTGCCTGCACGGACAGGCACCATTGATCCTCGAAACTGGGACCACTCCATTAATTAAAGAAGCATGACCGCTTCTATTTCAAAGTATGTCAGGTCGCTTCTTGGTAGTTGTGTATTTTGATTTCTCGGTAGCTCGACTTTTCATCACTCAGCTTCTGTTAACTACTTCAAATCGACTTGACGAAGCTTTTGAGTGCAACATCATGTACATGAAGAATTAATGGCCACTCGTCGGTGGGGAATTGACCATGCATCTGCAGCTCGCGCTTATATCACAAATTCGATATTGGCATGTCTATACCTGCCTCTGTTAATCGAAGTCTGCATTCCACGGTCAGAGCACAAACTTTCTCACCTAGCTCTGAGGAAAGCAAAACCCTCTACCCTGATTTTGTTCTCTATTTATAGGTCATTCCACTGCGCCTCAATTGCATTGCCAACCACTCCTTCTGCGGAGTTTTATTGGCCTTTCTGGATGAACCTGGCACGTAAACATAATGGAGAAACAAGCATGCCCTTTGCCCCATTTTTTTTTTTCTCTGTTTATAGGTTGCCATCACGCTGCACCGCGGACACTGATTATCATAAAGGTATATAAGTCGGTGCCTTCCCCATCTTTTTTTTTTGACCCGTGTCCTGCTCCCTCCTCTGTTGATCAACATGCCATCAAACCTATCATCACTACATCGCCAGCCCTACCATGCCACTGAAAGGTTCCAGGTCTAATGCAAAAAGGTGTGCAGCCTACCGTCTTGCCCATCTCAAATTCGTTCCCTTTCAATGTCTAGGTGTTTCACAACATCAACGGCCATAATTGTGTGTCTAAACATTTATTCAGTAAAAGACCTGCTGATGCTGCAGATGGTTCCACCGACGGAGACGTGTGCATATATCCATTGAACTAACCACCTGTGCCTTATACACCGTACTTGATCTGTTGTTTTTGATAGGTTTCTCGTCGACCAACTGTCTTCTCCTACAAAGCGGGTGTGAATTCAATCTGCCGATGCCAAAAAGAAAAAGAATAATGCAGAAGCATAAGAAGTCGTCGCCATTTTTCATTAACTCTTGTTACAACTTTGAGTAGAGCCGAGGTTCTCAATGCCGATGATGATGATGAACCTGCATCTTCAGAGACTGCAGCCACTGCAGCACTTGCACAGCTGCAAGCCCTACTCACACAGAATCCTGGCCTCTTGTCGTATGTTCAGTATTTGCATATGACTAGCTGATTGCAGCTGACATCATCTTTCAACAGTGAATTAATGGGCAAAACAAAGCCCGCCGCTCCTAAGATTATGCCATCCAATGTTGTTACTAGTGCGCCTGTATCCAGCGTGTCCAAATCTCTGGAGTACGATATGTAATATTTTCTTTTAAAGTTCACTGACCTCACTGAATAATCATTTTGTAGGAATAAACTCAAGTCTGCGATGCATAAGCAGGGTAAACTGGTCATGGACAAAATCAGTACATATGAGTGCATATTCATTTGCTTGCTTATTGGCCTCAATGAAAATGGATGTGCATATATATGTAGAATGTCCGATGGTATTCTGGCAACATCTCCGCCATCCACCCCTCCTCTGTCTTCGCTTCCTGTTATGCCTACTCCAACTCCAGTTGGGTACATGCTAGCTTCTTGTATATTGTTCTTAACATATACCGAACCCTCATTTTCATGATTGTTTGACCTTAGTAAGGGTGCCCTTCAAGTGGGTACAGAGCTAGCAGATGCTCCTATGTCGTTGGTGCCAACCCTTATGGTCTTGTCGTATGTCTAATGCTACCTATCTATCGTCGATTTTTTCTAAAATTGTTTGGTTGATGCAATGTCACAGCGGCGATGTCAGTGAAACTGCCACCATTACTGGCGATGGGGTAGCTGTCGACACGGAACTGGCAGATGCTGAAAACATCGAAAAAGGTGCAGATCTTATTGAATTGAATGTAGGAGCATGCAACAGTTTATTGACACGATTCTGCTACCAGCGGGTCCTTCTGGCCTCAACAAATTGGACAAGCTCCTTTTGAATAGCAGCCTGATAGTTGGCGATGATAACTGGAAGCCTTCAGCACCCACTGTCATCACTGATCCTATGGATGTGATGCAAGATTCATTGCAAACTGAGTTCACCAAGAGCCTCGGGTTATACGAGAAATTGCCCGATATTGGATAAGTGTATCTACTTCTATAGTGAGTCGCATACTGATATGCCCTTTTTTTCGTTTTTCAGTCAGTTTCATGTGATCGATGGCTACGGCCATCGAAATGGTAATGACACTCATATCAACATCGATATCATCTTAAAATGTTATGGATATATTGTCCTACGGTGAGCTAGATTGCTTGCTCGAGTAGGCATGGTCACTCGCTCACATTTAACGTTCAGTGCTGCTGCTTTAGCATTGTTGTGGGAGTCGAGCCCGCCGTTTTATAACTTTGGGTGATGCGATCCAAATGACTTTGGCGTCGGCAAAGGTGGGCTCATTGCGGACATCGCTGACGATAACAGCATTGCATATGGTGTAATGCTGAGTGTTGTAACTGGTTCATTTTTGGACACTGCTCATCCCTCTTTTCAACAGCAGTATCAGTTCTGCGTCACCATATCGCCCAATGCACAGTTTTGCTGTCGAGAGTTTACATTCATCAATAGCATTTTCGGTAACCCCAGGTGTGTCTCTGGTAGTTGCATTGGGCAACTCGGATTGGCTATGGGTTCATGCGTCACCAGTATGTCTTCTTCATCTCTTTGGTATCTTGTTCTAATCTTCACTTTTTAACCATATTAACTTCGGAATTTAAAGGCACAGAGCCGAAAAGGGTACCGAAAAAATCCTCGGCTATCAGCTCACCCAAGAAGAAAAGTACTGCCTCTGCTGTGTCGCAGTCTCTAAAGAGCCCCGTGCCTCTCTTGAACCTTAAGGAGCATTCTCCCTATGATGACGCTGCCATGGAAGGAACCACATCTGAAGGTGCCTCAAATGAACCCCCTCTGTTCAAGCCCGACCTTTATGTCAATGAAAGGAGTGTGTTTATACTTGTATTTACATGGCATATGCTAACCTAATTGACTAGTCCTCATGTTCGACAGCCAGAAGCATGTTGGTGCTCCTGGTTTCTGTTACAGACGCCGCCCAAAGGACTATTCATTTTCTTATCTTATCTTTCCCACATCCCTTATCTCCCCCATCATGCTGCGCAGCGCGCAGCCATCGAGTCATCCCACTTCCCTAGTCATCCTGAGTCATCTCCTTCCAGTCTTACTCATCCGCAGTCCACAGCATTGCGCAGCCCATGGTCCGTGCTCGAGTACTGTAATGTATATAAGGACTCCCAGATGTACCAGTAGCGCTAGGCTTAATATTCCTTTTGCCATCATCTCAAGACCACTCTCACACTTAGTCTGCCCAAGTCCTTCTGAGATTCGTCTAGCCTAACAAGATATTAAGCCTCGTCGAGACTCGCCCAGACTCACACACACACCACGTCACGCTTTATCAAAGACTTGATCAACATTCGATGACAAGCGGTCGCCGACCCAATGAGCACTAGCACGAGCGACGAGAGCACTTGGCTCAGAGAAGTAGACCAGGCATTGCAGTCCACGCCATTCACAGAGACAGTCCACGCCACCTGCAGAGACACTAGCAATCCAAACAAACGAAAGAGAGAGCGCACGCCTACACCAAGTAGTGATGATGAAGAACAGGCATTTCTGAGAGAGTTTGCCTTCACCACCACAGACGAGCCTGCTGAGATCCTCAGCGAAGGAGCAGCACAACTCATTGCAGAACTCTTCCTAGAAGGAGAATACGGGATAAGCCCAGAAGAGCTGTGGTCAGACCAGAATCTTCTTGCCGAAGAAGAGGACGAACCCATCCGCAAGAAAATGAGAGAAGAACGAACACAAGCCTGAGACTTTAGGTGACAACAGATCGAGAACTATAATCGCCAAACACAGGAGGAAGACATACTGATACAGAGAGGGCACGACGCACAGAGCGTACGACAGAACCAACGAGAACGATACCAGAGTCAAGGACACACAGGAATGAAACCGCCGAATCCCTTCAGAGGACCAATCCGCCGAAGCACTGCATAAGGAGAGAATCGCACCACCGTGGCGAAAGTAAGCAACAGCGACTGGGACGAATACTATCGGTGGAGGGAGCGAAAAGGATTACCAAAGACAACCGGACTGACTGCCACAGAGTGGGCCGATTTTGAACAAGCTTGTAGAATTGCAGGAGTCGACCTAGACTACTGGAAAGAATAGAGAGAGGAGCGAAGACAGAAACAGCTCCAAGAACAGCAAGCCCAAGTACAAGCACAGCAGACCCAAGAACAACAGATCCAGGAACAGGAAGACCAAGACCAAGAGAACGACGAAGAAAACCCCCAAAGGATGATGACAGAATACAAGGGAATCATCGCCGACCCGAAATCCTTTACAGGAGATCGAACGTCCTTCGATATTTGGTGGAGGAAGATGAAACTCTACATAACCGCACATGGGACCTCACGGATACACAGAAGATTGGAGCGGTCCTGTCTAGAATGACTGACGGACCCGGAGCCCACTGGGCATCAAAGAAGATCGACACCACTACCAACCAAAGCACATGGGCCGACTTCATAACCGAGATAGAGACATGATTCAGCAACGTCATGTCGCCATCACAAGCAGGAAGCAAACTATTCAATATCAGACAGGAAACCGACCCATCGACGAATTTCTGGATGAATTCGTAGACCTCGCAGGGAAAGCAGGAATGACAGGAACAGCCCCTCGTTTCCTACTCGAGAAGAGCTTAAACCGAAGACAGCAGAAGCCGTACACTCGATCTCCACACTTCCAACAGATGGAGATGAATATATCAAGACAGTTCGAGCGATTGGACGAAACATCGATGAACACAGAAATGTGATGAGAGGAGAATTCACAAGCAATCAGCGCAAGACCGGAAATCCAAGCCGAGGAGTAGGACAGGCCATGGAAGTCAACAAAGTATGAAGCAATAACTGCTTCAACTGCAATAAACCAGGACACATCTCACGAAACTGCCCGGAACCACGAAAAGGAGCAGCAAATGTCACATGTTTCAATTGTGGCTTAAAGGGACACTATGCACGAAACTGCAAGAAGAAGAAGAAAGGAAAATCCCAGGTCAGAGAAGTGAAAGAAGAAGAAGGAGAGGACGAAGAAGACAAGGATGAAGAAAGCTCTGACAAAGAGGGTTTTGCCGAAGGGTCCGACTAGGAGGTGCTAAATCATGACCCATACAACTGAAACAGACTCGCTTCGATACCGGATGTAGATCATCCCATACTCTGAAATACACCATTCCGCCAAGCGATCTGAAGCACCAAGAAAAACCATCCAAGGGACAAACCACCAAAGAGGAAAGGGCTCGCAGTACCAGCGAGGATACGAACCCGAAAAGGAATCACAACGATAACACCAGAAGTTGATAGCGGAGCAGATAGGACCTGCATCAACACCGCGATAGTAGCAAAAACAGGACTGAAGACACGACGAATTAAGAAGATTCCCATCATAAATGCAGACGGATCACCCAATCGTCAGAAAACAGCAGACCGAGTAGCGGAGGTCCACATCGACATTAAAGGACACAAGGAGCACATGGAAGCCATCGTACTTGACATCGGAAAAACCGACATGCTACTAGGACATGACTGGCTTGTCTACCACAACCCAACAATCAAATGGAGGACAGGAGAAATTGTCTTCGACAGATGCCCAAAACGTGCAAAATAAACCACCAGACGATCAAGATACAGAAGGTGGCTGAACCAGCGAAAACCACAGCCAGCGACAAGACAGGAACCCAGATACCCCCATATCTGATCAGATTCAAACACCTCTTCAAGGAGAAGAACTTTGATCGCCTACCAGACCACAAAGAATGGGACCATGAAATAAACTTAACGAAGGATGCACCCAAAACGATACCGAGCAAGGTCTACCCGATGACACAGAAAGAGTTAGAGGAACTAGATGCCTTCGTCGGAGAAGGATTACGAACAGGAAAAATACGCCCATCGAAATCACCTTACGCAGCACCCTGCTTCTTTCGCAATAAGAAGGATGGAAGCAAGCGACTCATCCAAGACTACCGGGAAATAAACAAATATATGGTCAAGGACAAGTTTCCACTACCACGCATCAGCAAGCTCCTCAACGTACTACAAGGAGCAAAGTACTTTAGCAAGATCGATATTATCTGGGGGTACAATAATGTGCGCATTCGGAAAGGGGACGAATGGAAGGCAGCCTTCCTAACAGCAAGAGGACTCTTCGAACCGACAGTCATGTACTTTGGGCAGTGCAACGCACCAGGCACTTTTAGCCGAATGATGGCGAGCCTCTTCCAAGACCAAATACGAAGAAGAGTGTGCATAATCTATATGGATGACATCATAATCATCGGACGAACACGAGAGGAACTCCAAAAAACACCATAGAAGTCATGGAAATACTGAACAAGAACGACCTGTTCATCAAAGGACCAAAATGTGTCTGGGAATCATCAAAAGTCCCAGTACTAGGATACATCGTAGGAGAAGGGAAGGTAGAAATGGAACCAGAAAAGATCACAGCCGTACAATCCTGGCCAACCCCAAAGACGAAGAAAGAACTACAAAAGTTCTTGGGATTCACGAACTTTTACCGATGATTCATCAAGGGATATGCAAAGGTCGCTAAACCCCTGACGGAGTTGACTGGAAACAAAGCATTCCAGTGGACAGACAAGCAACAGGACGCCTTCAAAGAGCTGATCCGACATATAACCTCGGCACCCATTCTAGCACTACCACAAACAGAAGGAAAATTCCGAGTCGAAACAGATGCCTCAGGATATGCCATTGGAGCGGTGCTATCACAACAGCAGAAAGGACTATGGCATCCGATCGCATTCATTTCGAGATGCATGACCCCAGCGGAGCAAAACTACGAAATCTATGACAAGGAACTTCTTGCGATAATGGTCGCACTAAAGACATGGAGACAATACCTCCTCGAAGCTTGAGAGAAGTTCGAAATATTGACGGATCACAAAAACCTATCATACTTCTGGAAGCCGCAGCGACTCAATTCAAGACAGATTGGCTGGTACCTGAAATTACAAGAATACGACTACGAACTACGACATGTACCAGGAAAGGCGAATGGAAAAGCGGACGTCCTGTCACGGATGGCGGGATATGAAGAAAACCTAGCAGAGAAGGACGACATACAAATGATCAAAGAAGCAGCATTCATTCGACATCTGGAAGAGAATAATGAATGAGACTTCAAATTTATGATGTTCGAGGACGAACACCCACGGAAAGAAGAAGCAGAAAATAACGAAACAATACAAACAAGAGGAATCACGATGATCGAATCCTCAAGGATAGAACAGATTCAACAATGCACACGAAGGGAGACAATCGTAACAACAGGGCTGAAGGAAAAACCACACTGGTTCACAGAAGATGACCACATCGTATACGCAGGAGGAAAAATCTATGTTCCTCCAGACAACAAACTGAAGGAAAACATCATGTTTGAACACCACGACACACCCATCGGAGGACACCTAGGACAATACCGCATGCACGAGCTCATAAGCTGTACCTATTGGTGGCCATCAATGCTAACAGACATCAAGAAGTATGTCAATGGATGCGAAACATGTCAGCAAAACAAAATCATCCGACAAAAGAAACACGCACCCCTGCACCCGCATGAAGTCCCACAGCAACCATGGGAAGATATCGGAGTAGATCTCATAGGACCGCTACCCAGCTCAAATGGCTTTAATGCCATCGCCGCAGTCACAGACCACCTGACCAAGATGATCCATCTAGTTCCCACAAAGACCGAACTCACAGCAGAAGGCCTCGCACGACTATACCGAGACAACATGTGGCGGCTTCACGGAATCCCACGAAAGATCATCAGTGATCGAGGACCCCAGTTCGCAGCGCGATTCATGACAGCACTTCTAAAATTACTCGGAACAAAGCAAAACCTATCAACGGCCTATCACCCACAGACAGATGGACAGGCGGAACGATCCCACCAAGAAACAGAAGCCTTCCTCAGAAGCTTCACAAACAACTTACAGGACGATTGGGCAGAATGGATAGCAATTGCAGAGTACCAATACAATGACAAAGCACACCAGGGAACGAAGGAGACACCATTCTACCTCAACTATGGAATGCACCCCTGGAAGGGAGAGCCGCAGAGGACAGAAGGGAATAACCCTGCAGCAAAAGACTTCGTCAAAAGAATGAGCCAAATACGAAAGGAAGCAAATGCCGCGCTGCAATATGCACAAACACGAGCCAAAGACAATTACAATGTGAGACGAAAACCCGCCCGTGAATACAAGAAAGGAGATAGAGTATGGCTAGAAGCCACCAATATCACAGTCAATCGACTATCAAAGAAGTTATCGGCACTCCGATACAGACCATTCAAGGTGGTTGAAAAGAAAGGAGCCTCGGCATATCGCCTGGAACTCCCAGCATCATGGACCCTGTTTCAAGATACAAGAGCGACCATCACCACCACCCCCTGAAATCATAAATGATGAAGAAGAGTACGAGATAGAAGAGATCCTAAAAAGGAAGAAACAAGGGAGGGGGACACTATTCCTGGTCAAATGGAAAGGATACGGACACGAAGAGAACACATGGATCAAAGAGAAGGAGCTGGGGAATGCGCAGCAAGCTCTAGACCACTTCCTAAAGAAGACTGCGAACCAGGATAAAAGGATCATGACAAGAGGGAAGAAGACCAAAAATCGCACTTCATGACCACCAACGCCCCCATCAGCATCGACAGCAGCGAGGGCAGCCGTGCACCTACCCCCAACTGCCCAAGCGACCTCGAGAATCTGGCAAGAATTCTCAATGCTAGCGACTACATGGACCCCCTTGCCATCACACTCGGCACATATATGCGCTATGTTATGACCGTCCGCACGCACCTCTGGACCGGGAGAACCCCTGATGGGACCGGCCCCACTGCAGCTGAACGTATCGCGCTTCACGAAGCAATGGAAATGCTTCGCACAGAAAACCGGCGACTTAAACTCCTCGCCACCACACTCCACCACATTCGCGCCTATAATGAAGAGCTCATTCATACATGGGCCCTGCGTGCCACGACTGCCTGGGAGACCAATACTGGGTGGGGACAGCTGGACTAAGGTTTTTCGTGAGGACGCGAATCTAAAGAGAGGGTGATGTTACAGACGCTGCCCAAAGGACTATTCATTTTCTTATCTTATCTTTCCCACATCCCTTATCTCCCCCATCATGCTGCGCAGCGTGCAGCCATCGAGTCATCCCACTTCCCTAGTCATTCTGAGTCATCTCCTTCCAGTCTTACTCATCCGCAGTCCACAGCATTGCGCAGCCCATGGTCCGTGCTCGAGTACTGTAATGTATATAAGGACTCCCAGATGTACCAGTAGCGCTAGGCTTAATATTCCTTTTGCCATCATCTCAAGACCACTCTCGCACTTAGTCTGCCCAAGTCCTTCTGAGATTCGTCTAGCCTAACAGTTTCATGTTCAGCGATGACGATTTTCACAAGCTTTCGATGCACGACTGGCCCACTTATCAAAATGAACTTCCCCTTGGTTCTCTCGTTGTTGTCAGATATTGTCCGTCTGCTTATGAAACTAACTTGGGTGACCCTGGCGTTTCCCTCAATGCTGCGTTCGTCATCCTGCTAGGCAATGCCAATAAAGAGGAAAAGGAGGATAAGAAAGCGAAAAAATAAGCCATGTCATTGGACAGCATTTTTTTCCTAAATGATTTCTTTTCTGATATTTGCTTCTCCTTTTTTTTTTGGTATTGTTCGTGCATTTCGCTATGCCTTCATCTGTCCTTACAGTATGTCATCGCTCTTTAGGTTGAATGTCATTTGTGTTTGCACCAAGTTGTTTTTTGCCAGCCATTGACGTTCTATAAAGTAAGCATCGCCTGCGCCAACAGAGAAACTCATATGCAAGTGGGGTGCTGAATAATGTATTTGATTCTCACGTTTCACGAGCTACTGAAGCGCCTTGGCACATGTAGGTAGTAGTGCGCAAATTGGGAAAACCATGTACACATTGTAATATTCTGGATTGAAAACCAAGCTATGTAGAGTAATGTTGTGTATCCATAGCTGGCACCTCATGGCTAGGCAGGTGTGGTCTACACAACAAAAATGATTTATTTTCCTGCATCTGTTGACGGAACATGAATATACCACAGCAACAACTTTCATTGTCAATCAGCGTCGTCGGCCTGTCAAAAAAAAACTTGTAAAGGTATGTAAATTTGGCAGCGCATGCAATATGCACGTTGATGACATACAACCTCCACATAACTTCTTCCGCTAACTTCTTGATGTGTTTCCGGCATACTTCCACCTCTAGCTGTGCCAATTCTATTCTGTCCACTGCGTCAATCATTTTTTTGTCCAACCGTGCAGTATGTTTTCAGCACTGGCATTTCTGTAGGCATTTCAGTCATCTCTTTTCATGTTTTACGACCTCCTTTAAATCCAGCAAGTCGACCTCGGCGCTTTTGTGTTTCTGTCCCCATATTTTTAACGTTTCTTCATCTTTTGGCATGTGATTGCTGGCTTTAAATTTTTCGTATTTGGCCTCTGCCTTTATCGAATGTGGGACGTCGTCATTTATATTGTTGCCCTCGCTGATATTAGAACTTGTATTTTCATGAACAGGCATTGAGCGAATGACATTTGCGTTTGGTTCCTCAGAAATATCATCAGGCATGCGCGCCGTGCAGGTCTGCTCTTTATGATGTTGCCTGCAGAGACTACATCCTATTTTGTTAATATGAATGCGACAAGACGTGGCATTATGATCTTTGCATAAGTTGCACTGCCATCTTTTGCATTAATGCAGAATTATGCATGCTACTATAACTTACATGTTCATCACCATAAAATTCGTCTATCAATGTTCGATCTGTGTGTTTTTTACTCAGGCGTTTGCTCTATTACTGGCATCATTCATCTAGTGCACTGATATCGCAAAATTGTACTCACTGACATGATGCTTGCGGGGAAGTAGACGTACGTTGCTGCTAATTTAATCATTCCCTTGTCTTTATATCGCTTTTCGATTTTTTTAAACTCAGTGTCTTCCATTTTCGACATTGTCCTGCTCAAGATATTGCATATCCTTTCTCATATTCAACATTGCAAATGAACCTGATTATGTAACACAGTGGTGAATTGGCAACACCGAATTCAGTCAGTCAGTCAGTTTCATTGCCAGTGTCAAAGTCTTTGTTGCACATCAAATTCTGATGGCACATCAATCAAACGCGACTCTCATTTATCGTTCGCAGACAGATTCACTTTCA
>SJRY01000308.1:25000-82500 GCA_011319805.1 Macrocybe gigantea
CCTTGCAACTCTATTGAGTCACTTTGGAATGTGCTCAACAAATCTTATAACACTGCATCTGACAGACCAGTTAATCTGAATAAGCTTGATGAGCTCGAGCCTCATCCAATTCGGGACTGGGTCCTGTTCTCTGCTGCAGAACTCCGAGAGTCCTTAGAGCCTTGTAGCAACACCTCCACTCTAGGACCAGACCATCTGTCCTGGGGCCATGTTAAGCAGCTTGTGAAATTCCCTCACTTGGCAGATTTCATCCTGAACATTGCTAATACATGTTTGGAACTGGGCCACTGGCCCTCTTACTGTTAGATTGTGTGTATTCAGGCACATTGTTGTCTCTACTAATATCAAAGATACCGAAGTACCTAGACCAAATAGTGTCTTGGGGTGAAGGTATATAGGATGAGGTGGTTGTAAATACAACTTCTAAGTTGATCCATCAGGCCTGATAGCTCAGTGGTAGAGCTACTGGTATATGTCCAGGAGGTCCTGGGTTCAATCCCCAGTCAGGACATCTTTTCTGTTTAACACTTACTTCAAGCAGAGCCTGTCAGTGATTATTCCGAAACCTGGCAAACCTGCATACAATACCCCAAAGGCCTTTCACCCAATTGTGCTTTTGAATACTCTTGGCAAACTTGTCAAGAAGATGCTGGCACAGCGTATGCCATACGAAGCAACTAAATTTGCAGTCTTTGACCTGAAGCAGTTCAGTGGCATCTGGCAGAACTCCACGGAGGATGCTGGGGTTTTCTTGACCCACATTATCTGGCAAGGCTGGCTAAAGGGTCTCAAGACAAGTGTCATCGCTTTCGATGTTGCTCAATATTTCCCCTCACTCAACTATCATATGTTGGTGAGGATACTACAATATGGAGGCTTCGCACATCAAGTGTCGAGGTTCTTCAAGTCATACCTCATCAGGCGTAAAACTGCATATGCCTGGTGCAGTGCCGTCTCGCCTGAGTTTGATGCTGATGTTGGTGTTGGCCAAGGCTCAGCTCTATCGCCCATACTGTTGGCCCTGTACTTGGCACCAGTACTGAAAATATACCAGAAGGCTGGTGATATGCCAACCATCATGTCATTTGTGGATGATGGGCTGATTATTGCTTAGTCCAAGTCCATTCTGGACAATGTTCCAAAGCTCCAGAGGGCATACACGTCAGTGCACAACCTCTTCACAGACTTTGGTCTTGTTGTCGAACACAACAAGACTGAACTGCAGTACTTCTCGTGCAATAGTAAGGATCCCTGTTCTTCTATTGACCTAGGATTTGCCCCATTCATGGGCAACACTCCCTTATGGCCCAAGGATGTCTGGAGATACCTTGGTTTTTTCTTGGATGTGCGTCTTTCCTTCAAGAAGCACGTCCGGTTTTATGCAACGAAGGCACTGACTACTGCCAGGGCATTTCAGATGCTGGGCAATTCTGTTCAGGGCTTATCCCCTCAACAGAAGCACATTCTTTACCTGTCATGCACATGTCCTATCACAATGTATGGCTGTTTGCTATGGAACTTCAATGGTATACACAATGTCGCTCTGTTGAAGCAGTTATGCCAGATGCAGTGCAAAGCTTGCATCTGGATCAATGGTCATTTTTGCACCACTCTGGAGGGTGCAGCTGAAACAATGGCCTGTGTTGAGCCAATCGCCAGGTTTATCAAGCATTTGAAAGTTGGGTCTGCTGCCCATCTTGCCAATTCCAACCTGGGGCATGCCCTCAGGTCTTTAACTACCCTGCCACAGGTGGGGGGTGATCCTTCGAAGTCAAAGAATTTGGCCTCTCTATCAGACAGGCAGCGCAGCATGCTCAAGTCCCCTCTCAAGGACTTGGTGGACCTGAAACCATCTAACTTTTTATCCATGGATTACTTCGCAAATGCAAATAATCTGGGCAGGTGGCTTGTTGATGAATTCAGCAGTTGCTTTGAGATCTATAAGCTCCTTGGCAGGGATGAAGACTCTGTCAAGGCTTATCGCACATCGCTCGAATAGGCACTCGCTGAGTGCCAGCTTGAGCATAATTGTGCATATACCAGTAGTGATGGTGCCATGCCCATGAAAGCAGATACACTTAAGCAGTCTGTATATTCATCCCAGGTCTACCGGGGCAATACACTTATTTATGAAACTTGTCAGCCTGTTGGAAAAGCGACAAGCAATGATTCGGAGCTTATTGGATTGTGTATGTCCATCCAAAAGGCTATCGCACAAGATGGAGCTACTTTCATCGTGTGCTTTCTCAACTCAATGAATGCAATTAATCACATTATTGATTGCAACCCCCACTCTGCACAGTCGCATTCTATTGCCCTGTGCATCTCACTGCATGCTTGGCTCTCCCAATCCAAGCTGCACCAGATGACATTCTGGCACGTCCCTTCCCAATGGAAGTGGGCTATTCAGATTGAAGCACACAACTCTGCACATGAGCTTAACATTCCTCTGGGACCTCGTCCTCTCTATACTATGGATGCACTCCAGAAGGAGGCGGTGATGAGCGCTCCACGCTGCTGACTGCCAATAAGTCCTAATTTGGTAATCCTGCCCCTGCATTCGAAATCATACCACTACTCGGCCCCCTCAGCATGATACCACAGTCCAGCCGCTGACTTCTCGTTCGAGTACTCAGGATGTCGACAACTCTGTGAGGCTTCCATTCCAGATCCCGGACACTTCGCCAAATGCATCGCACCCATACATTCTGGACATTCTGCACTTCCTATACTGCCCAATCCGGTCAGGCAGTCTTATTCCTATACACCTCCCCTGATTCCCAGATTCTGATATGGCAAGACTACTACCATTTTCGATATCGCACCGCCTCACACCTTCCCACATTCCTGACACTGCCTCGCTGCAGTACATTCGAAACAAGGGATTTCGAGTGCACTACCATTTCATCCACTCTCATTTCGAAATTCATGACTCATATTTCACTGATACATTCTACATTCCTTAGATTATTTTCACGTTCCATTCTACGATGCATGGCACCAGTTTCAGGATGTTCTTTTACCTACTGTTTCACCTTTTATGTTCAGATTTCGAACGGACTTACATCTCCCTGACATTTCAGCCACTAAATGACCCTTTCAAAATCATATGATACATTTTCTCATTCAGTTTTGACTTCGCCAGTTATTCTGATACTCGAAATCTTCTTATCTATAAAAACCCATGTACTTGGCATTTGTAACAACATAGAAAAAGTTACCATCTCAGTCCTTCAGCAGTCTCGCAGTCTACGACTCGTGTGGAGTCCTTGTGTTATCTGATCCCAAAGTGTCATGCTTGCGTGGAGCCACAGTACTTAGTCTTGGAATCAGTGTCCCTGGCTTCACGTGGAAGTCACTATCATCGAAACCCTTCCAAAACCCTTACCGAAGCCCTCGATATCGCGTGGGAATTCAGCTAAGTCTAACCACCTTGTTTCAAAAACCCCAAAATCTGCTCGAAACCATCCATAATCACTCCGTTCCATTCCCCCCCCTTCACTCTACAGTCCCTTGGGTTACTCTGTGACTTGAATAGCTCATAGTTTATACAGCCTTGGATAGGGACTGATGCTTCCTTCATTCCACCTTGTTGGTTTGTAGGTTAGTGCTTCCCGATAGTTATCAGCAGACAATGACATGCATACCTTCTGGTTCCATAATACTGGAATCAAGAAATACATTGGCACCTCCATGTTTCAGTTTCACAATGTGGGAAAGCCAGAGTCCTATGAGTGCCTGCTTCATAAAAAAACAGGCTTCATGAAGTTGGTGACAGGCAATGAGCTGTTTGCTCAGTGCTGTCGCATTGCCTGCAGACACACACCGATCAATGTGTATCGAGCGCAGTTCAATTTTGTTGAAAGCAATGAATGCTCTTACGGACATGGGCCTGAAGACTCCATCCATGTCATGACCTTGTGCCGTAACTGGAACAAGCCAACTGAATGCCAGTATGATGCCTTTGTGCATTCCTGGTTCGTTAAGTACCTGACATCAAATAAGGCAGCAGGTGCTTTTATCCTGGATCTGGGGGGTGGGTAACTGCCCTTTTATAGCAGGGGATACTTTGGGTTATGGCTCCTTGTGGGGCCTTTGCGTGGAAGTAACCACATTCGGCCTTCGGGCTGGGGGACCCAGAGCATCAAGTCAGCATGGTGGTTGATGAAAGTGAATACCGAGCTTCATTGTGTATTGCAGACTCTGCAACACCTGTCGTTATAGGCCCTTTTGGACCCTTTACATGGAACTGACCACATCTGGCTCTTAGAAGCTGGGGGACATAGGCTGAGCGGGCAAGTTAGTATGGGCATGAGCCTAAGCGGTGTGGGTGTGGGCACAAGAGAACAGGATTAGTGTGCCCTCCATGTATATCTCCTCAGTCTGGGTCTAGTCAGACTAGTTGTACAGTGGCTGACATAAGTATCACACAGCCACCCTCGGTTAGATTGACAAGACCACACCTCATGTAACTTGCATCGTAGACAGTTCATTTTGACATCAATCATTAGCTATGACAAATCAGAATCACAATAGGGACGAAATGGAAGGTAGATATAAATGGAAAAATATTGTGAGCATCGAAACCAAAAATTTGGGTGTGCGATACTTCTGCCCTGGGCAGGTATGGTGTAATGATTAGCATTGTGTGCATCAAGGAATGGACAAGAGAGATCTGCATACCTAATATTTGGTATGATCCCTTTGAGCCTTCAAAAGCACACTGACATGGCGGGGCATGCTCTCGAAGAGCTTGTCCAGGGCAGATTGCGGGAAGTTGGCCCATTCCTCTTGAAGCGTGGCCCACAGCTCATCCTTATTGCATGGTAAAGGGTTGCGGGCATGCACGAGGCCATCCACCTGATCCCACACATGCTCTATGATGTTCATGTCAGGGCTGGCAGCCGGCCACATGAGGCGTTTGATCTTCTTTTTTTAGAACCAGTCCTCGGCAACCTTTGATCGGTGCTTCAGATCATTGTCCTGTTGGAAGATCGCACTTGAATTGCCTGTTTGGTGCAATTTGAGATCTTTAAGGGACCCAAGATAAGATTTGTCAAGGATTTCAACATAATCTGGGCCCCTCATGATCCCCTTGATCCAGTGGAGCTGGCCCATTCCTGCAGCCGAGATGCACCCCCACACCATGAGACTCCCGCCACCATGCTTGACTGTTTTCTTGGTGAAACACTCGTCCAGGGCCTGTCCCAGCCTAATCCAGCAATATTGCCGGCCATCGGACTTGAAGAGCATGAATTTTGACTCGTCCGAAAAAACTACATGCTTCCAATTCTCCAGAGTCCAAGTGACATGTGCCTTCACCCATGCCAGACGTTTGGCCTTGTGGGTCTTACTAAGGTACAGCTTGGACCTACGGACACGGCAGACCAGCCCTGCCTCCTTCAAATGGCGGTTAAGGGATCGCATTGACACATGTTGGAAGAGCTTCTTTTGGAGCTCGGCAGCATTCATAGCTTCGCATTTGGCAGGTGTGTGTGTGGCAATACAGGTCTCACAGACATCCATTTTGCGGGGCCTGCCAGACTTCGGGTTTATGTAGTATGGGTCCTGTGATTTCTCATACCGTTTAAGGATTTTCGCCACTGTTGTGTGATGAACTCTGATCTGGCGACCAACCTCGGAATTGTTGTGACCGTCATGGTGGTAGCTGACAATGCAGGTGACTTTGGTCAGAGAGGTGTACACCATGGTGGAGAATATGGTTGGAATGATTTCAAGCCATAACAAGGCTTTTATGGCCTTTGCCATGCTGCAGAACATGTGGGACAAATGTATGGCTCATGTCTTTTTTGATTGTCTCATGAATATTTTATCAGAATCAAGCTCCTATTATTTAATAAAGACATATCACTGAAATATAACCCACAACGTCCCTCTATGCAACGTTTCATGGTGCGAGGCAGCCAAATCGCCTTGTACCCAAGTTATCTATGTGGCACACAGTGGCTGTGCAATACTTATGTCAGCCACTGTATTTATTGTAGGTACCTTTGTATATTTACAAGCAGACTGCCACCAAGCACCACTTTATCAATTGTTGATTTAAAAAAAAAAAAACAAAAACACTATTGTATAAAAAATGCTGCAGCTCAGTCTTGTTATATTCGACAACAAGCCCGAAGTCAGTGAAGAGGTTATGCACTGATGCATATGCCCTCTGCAGTTTTGGAACATTATCCGGAATTGACTTGGACTGAGCGATGATCAGTCCATTGTTGACAATACACATGATCACTGGCATGTTGCCAGCTTTCTGGTATAGTTTCAGCACCAGTGCTAAATAAAGCACAGACAGAACTAGAGAAAGTACAGAGCCCTGGCCAATACCAACATCAGCATTAAACTCCAGAGAGACTGCACTATGCCAGATGTAAGAAGTCTTGTGTCTGACAAGATATGACTCGAAGAACTTTGACACTTGATGTGCAAAGCCTCTATGTTTCAGAATCCTCACCAACATACAATGGTTAAGTGAGGGGAAATACTGAGCTACATCAAAGGTGATGATGCTCATTTTGAGTCCCTTAATCCATCCTTGACAGATGATATGGGTTAGAAAGACACTGGTATCCTTGGTAGAGTTTTGTCTGATGCCGCTGAACTGCTTCAGATTAAAGACAGCAAATTTAGTCACTTCATATTGCATACTGCATGCCAGCATCTTTTCAATGAGCTTGCTGAGAGTATTCAAAAGCACAATTGGATGAAAGGCTTTTGGGGTATTATATGCAGGCTTGCCAGGCTTCGGAATGATGACTGACAAGCTCTGCTTGAAGTAAGAGGGCCAATGCCCCAGGTCCAAACATGCATTTGCAATGTTAAGAATGAACACAGCTAAGTGAGGGAATTTCACCAGCTGTTTAATATGCCCCCAGGACAGATGATCTGGTCCAGGTGCAGATGTGTTACTGCAAGGCTCCAAGGCTTCTCAGAGTTCTGCAGAAGAAAACGGGACCCAGTCCTGAGTCGGATGCACCTCAAGCTCATCAAAGCACTCCAAATTTACCATGCAATCAGACATGGCATTGTATAATTTATTGAATGCATTCCAAAGCAACTCGATTGAGTTGCAAGGCTGTCCTGAAAGGAGATAGCCTTGTAGGCTGGTAATGGTCTCTGCTTCATCCATGCAGCAAGATCCCATAGACATTGAGATTTTTCAGCAACCTCTTTGATACATTGATCAAAGAAGGCACATTTCATATCTTTGACAGCTCGTCACCAGATGCGATAATCCCTTTCAAAAAGCTTGCACTCCTTAGAATGGAGATTCCAAGCATGATTTACCAATCTTGAAAGCATCCATAAGACACTTTTGAGATTGTTTGATGTCTTGATGGGAACCAAGTCCATACCGAAGAGATCACTAGCAATATCAGAGATAAACTCTGGCATGCTGTCTTTAGGAAGAGTCCAATGCTGGTCTGAGAGATCCAGCAAGGGGACATCCAATGTAAGTGATAATGGAACATGGTCCAAAGTCAGTCTGTAGGCATCAATGATGTGGGGATAACAATCTGTCACATCAACAGGGATGAACATCAAGTCAATAACTGATGGTTGAAGCTCAGGGTTATGAGAGAAGAAAGTTGGGCCAGGATTATTTGGTTCTGACCATTCAAGACCAAGGTTGAGAGCTGCATTACACAACATCTCACCTTGTGAATGCTGTGATGTATGAACTCTATTCCAGAGTTCATAGTGACAATTGAAATCCCCACCAAGGTTAGAGAAATCAGGACATTCTGCACACATATGCAGAAGGTGAATGGCACTCGCATCAATATCAGAGTAGGTGTTGGTGAGAAACAAGGACTCACCAGGAGTGGCAAGGCTTAAAATCATAAGATTGCAGTTATCAACCAAATCATGATAAAGGGAGGAATGCAGGTGTTGAAGCCTGTTGTGTACATAGGCCATCACACAAGGAGGATTCTCGAGCAATGACTGGCAAACAATGCAGGTCTAGTTGGGGTGAGTAGGACCTCTGATTACAGCCTTGCCCTCAACACTGTGAGCAGATGGAGCATGTCTTACTAGATTCCAAGTGGGTTCTTGGAAGAACAGAATATCATAATCTTCTCTGAGAGTGGAAAGGAGAACGTCCATGTGTATATATTTTCTATTCACATTCTGAGAGAAAATATGAATTAAAGAAATCAATAAGTGCCTGCCTGACCCAGGTTCTACAGCAGGTGCTGCACTGCCTGAGGCATTGCTCATGATGCTCCGGCCTCTGCATTGCACTGCAGGAAGGCATTAAAATGATTGTTACCTGATTGCTTGTGATCACATACCAGTTTATAATGCTCTTTGATCCAGTCAGGATCAAAGCAATTCTTCTAGAAGGGACACTTCCAGTCATTGGTTGAGTGATCTTTGCCACAGCTAAGACACTTCAGAGCATGGGGGCAGGGCTGGCCTGCCAGAATTGCCACATGAGGAGGGTTGGCTTTTAGTCTTGCTTTGCAGCATGATATGAGCATGTGGTGATGCTCCTTTCTGTAAGATTCCCCACAGAGTAGGCATTGGAGGGATTGCTAGTTGCACTTCAATGTGGAGTGACCCCAGTGCCAACAATGTTTACAGAGAGGAACTCTTAGTGAAGAGAAAGTGGCATGAAACTGGCAACGCCAGTTACAGACCATAACCATATAATTGTCCAGAGCATTCACATTCTGGCCAGTCGACATATCTTTGATATTGAACCAAACAGTTGCAGTATTGGAATTTTTGGAGTTGTGCATAACATGCAGAACTCCAATGAGAGTGATGAGATCTAAGAATGAAGAGTCTTAGAGAATCTCATATGCTTGTCAGGCAGTGATAATGCTGCCATTGATATTAAAATAAGGTATGTTGAGCAGTTTCATATAAGAAACACTCATGGGGATGGCAAGCTCGACAGTAGATCCAGCTGGAGTACACCAGAGAGCAGCCTCACATAAAATGTTGAGGTCTTTAGGTGATGCCACCCTTGTCATAAGACAGGAGAAGGAGGCAGCAGAGTGGTCTTGAATAGATTTGCATCAAATCCAAGACTTACCAGTGGTCAGCCCCCAGTTGAGGGCTGTGAGAAGAGTTCCAGCAGTGACGGCAGAGTTGTCTGCAGGAAAATTATAGGTCACCTTAACATTATGTCAGGATGGTCCATGTGATATGGACTTCACCTTTTTCTTAGGCAGTCCAGATGACTCCCCAGTCATTTCCTTTTGCAAGAAGATGATCTTTTCAGCAGGGAGGTGTGGAAATGTCTTTGCTAAGGCTACAATAGCCTCAGCAGGAGTATTGGCTGGCTGGGCCAAGGCTTGCATATAAGAGCACTTGCCAGTAGGGGGGGTAGGTTGTTCTGTTGACAGGAGGGGGGCTGCATGCTGGAGTTTGAGACCAGGATCAAGGCTGGGGTGGCAGAGGGTGGTTTGAATTCCAAGGTGGTCTCAGAGGGTGAGCACCCTGGTTTGATCATGAGTCTTGCAGGCAAATAGTACCTGATGGAGATGAATGAGATGTGGGGTTGGCAAACTGAGCAGTCTTCCTGTGAGAAGTGGAAGTGCCTACAATTTCCTGCATGCACTCACTAAGACGATATTGTGGTCTATTAAGAGTGGGGACAGAGAATATGTTAACCTCACCAGCAGTAGTGATCAAGGCTGCAATACCCTCCATGAGAGCATACTGATAGCCTGCCAGAATGGAGACAGGAGAAGACCCAACCTTTCAGAACCAATTCTTAAGGCTGGCAAGAGATTCAGCAGCAGCCTTTGCTTCACTGTGGAGGAGACAGTGTCCCTCCAGGAAGCTTGCAATGCCAATGGAGTCATCATTAAATGCTGCCCTAGTGGACACCATAGATGGGGATGAGGGGGCACTCAAGTGAGCTGAGGGAGAAGGTTGGGGTTTGTCAGTATTCATAAGACCATTGTTCTCTTGGAATAACATGCCGTTGTTTCCAAGATTGGATGGGGGGGAGGGCTTGAGTACCAGACAGCCCTGCAGACTGCCCAGAATATGGATTCAGTGGTGGGGGACTGGAGCCCCCACCACTGTTGATGATATTGAGTGGATTATCACTTATGGAAAGACTCTAATATATTTCGGTTGATTTTCAGCCAATTTTGTGATAACAGAAACTGGAAGTGCTCAAGGATGTAAAACTCCAGATATGCAATGAGATCAAAGATCGCCCCAAGTGTTGATGTTGTAGAATGAGTTGTGTGATGTGTGAGTATTATTTACAGTTATTTACAAGTAGGTGTTGCAGAAAGAGGTGGTTTTTTGAAAAGGTGCCTGTTAAACTGTGGAAGAGTTGGCTCAAATCCCTATGGCTACAGAGATGCCCCAAATGGCAGTCAAGAAAGGTTTCATCATCAGAGATCCTAGCAGTCTGGCAATCCCTTTCTTGCTTTGAGTCAATGACACATCTGCAACAGCGATCTTCAATGGGCATGTTTAAAAAAGTTGGTAGGTGGGAACTATCCACATGTCTGAGTCCTTTGATCCCTCTTGCTGAAGTATGTCTTGGGTCAACACATTACCCAGTCAGATGCACAGTAGGGCTCTCTAAAGATTATCCTAGCACAGCCTTAGATGTTTGAATTCAGATGGAGTCAGGCTCAACATTACTCCTAGTCCTGTTGCATGTCCCAGTGCAATGAATAAGGACTTTGAGTGGGGATCGAAATACAATTGGCACAGGGTGGGGAATGGGGATTGAAAGTAAAACTGTTAGTGTCAGAAGGTGAAAGAGTTATGAGGATGCAGCAGATTCCTATAGTCACATGGCACTCAGGGCCATTGGACAATAAAGGAAGGGCTCGAGGATGAAAGTAGTAAAGTGCACAAGAGGATAGCTTCAAGCTTTTGCTATGCAAAATCAATTCTGCATGCAGGTCACTCAGATTCTTGCTGATAGTGAGAGGCAGGGAGAAGAATGCTATTAACTAGCTAGCTCAAAGCTGAATTCTATCATACAGATTCTACCTATTTATATAGATTTATGCTATATTGTTTCACACTATTTTCATGTTATGAGAGACTATTGCTATTGGTTGTTCAAACTACTACTAACTGAGTGCCTTATGCTGTGAAAAACTATTACTATTAGTCATCTGAGTTATTGCTGACTGAGCACCTCATGTTATTCAGCAGATAATGAATAAGCTTTGTCTTGGTGCTGATATGTCCTTATCACATGACTCTCTCGTAGTTCCCTTACATTTGTCTCATATGTTTATCCATCATGTGACTGATAGTTATCATATATTCATCATCATGATATTCTTTGATAATGATTAGCTTTGAAATTATAACAGTAAGTATGATTATTTAACTAATCAAAAATATAATCTAGCTATGAGTAGGCCATTTTAGATAGGACATGTATAATCTATAATCTAATAAAAGTAAAGAATGTGAAAAGTTGACAAGCTCACATAGATCTGGACAAACTCTCTTCTATAAAAACAAGAGGTTTAAGACTCTGAAATGACACAGGTTATTTCAAAGCAGTTCTATAGCTTGAGGAGTTCAACAAGCAATTTTCAGAATTTCTTGAGAACTATAATGTCCAAGACTCTAAAAAACTATACAGCAGTTTTAATAAGCTTTCAAAGTGGCTAGGATCTCAAGAACAGCTAAAAATAGAGCAATTAGATCATTTTAAAAGTATTATTTCTATCAAGAGAAGCCCTTTTTATTATTTGATAATGAAATATTATTTTAAAGCCAACTTAAAATTGCTGGAAGTGCAGCTAACTCTTCAGTAGAGAACTGAGTATGTTTTAACTTTGCCTTACCTTTGATATTTATTGAACTCTTATTTTACTTATATAAGTGTATTCTTCTGTTCTAAAGGCATGAAGGATGAGGATTATGAAGTCAATAGTAATGCATATCAGAAAGGGAAGATACAAAAAATTTATTACAGTAAGGCTAGTAAAATATAGATTAGCATAGCTTGGTATTATTTCAAGAAGAATTTGGAGTGTAGAAAGTAGATATGAGTAGATTCTCAAGAATAAGTAGTTCTATCTCTAAGAGTCCAATGTCTACTTATATTGATATAGCTACTATATTCTTCAGTCACTAGACCAGAATGAACTAGTCTTTTTAGACTATATTAATAATATTACTAGTAACTGCTCTATCTATTTACTCACTAATGCTATTTTTAAATGAGCTTAGCATCCACTTCTTGCAGAATACAAATTACAAGGAGCTGTATATACCTGAAACATTATAGTACTATCATTTTAAGCTTATTATGAATCAAGGAAAGAAGCACAGTCTGGCCAAGTTTATAGTAAGTTATCATTCTAAGTCTGACTACTAGCTATCCTTCTTAGTCCTTTTATTCTGGATTGGATGAAATTTCAAATTAAGCTCTCTTATAGAGTCATTGATCCTTCATTCCTCTATTTAAAAAATTCTGATCTTTCATTTTCTATTTAGAAACAGTTCAATCTTTCATTTCTCTATTTGAAAACAGTCTAATCTTTCATTCCTCTGTTTGAGAATCTTTTTTTTAAAAAAACAAAAGTTAAATTGGCTAAATGCCCTCTTATCCCAGAGTTAGATTCTTCAGACAAGCAAGCTCTTAGGCCTGTCTTGTCTGGAATTAGCTATTTTTCTTTTGCTAGCAAATTCAATCTTTCAAACCAAAGTTAGATTGGCTAAAATAATACTACTCTAAAGTTAGATTTTTATAAAAGAAGATTCAAAATTGTATTATATTTAAAACAAGTCAGCAATTTTATCTAGCTTTTTCTAATTAAAGCTTTGGAATATCTGATCATAATTCTCTTCTTTCTCTTCTTCTTCCTTTTCCTTTTTCTTTTCTTTTTCATTATCTTTGATAGATAAAATAATCTGAGTCTGACTAGTGATTACATTACTTTCAGCATTATCTTCTAAAGGAGAAGGTAGTGATAAGAGAAACTGCTATTTATTGAGCCTTTGCATTTCTTGAACAAGCTGATCAGACTTGAAACCAAAAGTAATACATATATTTGCATGAGTTATTTGATCTAAGAGCCAACTAACAAAACTTACTAAGGTGTCACTTTCTTGAGATACTAATTTAGCTTTGGTTGAGCTATGAGAAGATACTAAAAGCCAAAAAGCAATTATATATTATTATTAATTAAGCTAATTCTCAAAAGAAAAAAAGAAAGAAAGGAGAATAGAATCCGATTTAACTACTCTAAGTAACTGTGTTATGATTTCAGGGTTAATCATTATCTTGATGATGGGCACGTGACTCAAGAACCACATGCCAAACACATGACAGAAACTGCAACACGACAAACAAGACACAATGTAATGACTCAAGGAAACCCTATGACAATGACACGTCAGTGCTGGTCAGGGTGAAGGGTTATTATGCAGTACTTGCAGGACAACATGTGGAGTGCAGCCAAATCCTTACTCATACAGACAAGGGTTGAGGGTTTCATATAACACGAGGATAGCATAGTCATGGTCCGTGCTTGGTAGTCGTAATATATAAATACCTAAATTGTACATAGTAGAATCCAGCTTTGAGCTGACTAGTAATAGCATTCTTAATCCCTGCCTCTCCTCTTAAGTTAGTTAGAGTGACTTGTGCGCAGAGATAGTTTTGCATAGCAAAAGCTTGAAGCTAGCACTTGCGCACCTCACTACTCTTCTCTCTCCACGCCCTTCCTTTGTTGCCAGATGGCCTTGAGTGCCATGTGACCAAAGGAACCCACTATGTCATTATACCTCTACCCCCTACTGAAACTAACAGTTTTACCTTTCACCACCACTCCCCACCCTGTGCCAACCCCATATTCCAGTCTCTATCAGAGGTCTTTGCTCGTAGCACTTGGACATGCAATAGGACTAAGAGTAACATTGAGTCCGACTCTGTCTGAACCGAGCATCTAAAGGCTGTGCTGGGATAATCTTTGGAGAGTCCCACCGCATGTTTGACTGGGTAGTGTGTTGACCTGGGACGTACCTCAGCAAGAGAGACAGGAGGACTCGGACATGCAGATAGTCCTCGCCCCTCAACCACCTTTCAAACATGCCCTTGAAAATCATTGTCGGGAACGTGTATTGACCCAAAACAAGAAAGGAGTTGCCAGACCGCTGGGACTTCTGACAAAGAATCCTTCCTTGACTGCCATTTGGGGCATCCCCATTGCAACGAGGATTTGAGCCAACCCATCTGCAGTTCAACAGGCACCCAACACCTTTTCTCTGGATCCAACCGAAGTGGGAGTCGATGGTTGCATGCCACCCACATGGTACTATTTGACAAATCACATCACACACCCAACCCCTTTTACATCACATGCATGGAACTCATCGCCACCCTCTTCACCTTTATTACCATCATTCTCACCACCCTCTTCACCGCCAACCCTCTCGCCTTAGCCTGGGGCACCCATCGGAACAACCCCTAACAGGCCAAACAGGTACAAAATGCAACTCGGACTTTGGTCGATGCGATCAAAGAAGAACTGGACTTGGGCAAGAAGCCCAAAAGAATGAAATCAGAACCACTGGATCCATATAAAGGGGATCCCAGCTTGATCGGAAGTTGGCTTCACCAAATGGAAGTCTACTTCAACAAAGAGGAAATAACCAACAAGTGGGATATGATCACCTACACATTGCAACGGATCACAGGAGGCAAGGCTGAACATGCACAGAACTGGATGGACTCCAAGCTACAAGAGTGGCTTGAGTTCAAAACAGAATTGAATGGACAAAGGCAGGAGTTTGGAAATCACTCCACCTACAATGATTGGGAATATGGCCGCATCATCACGCCGGCAATGGCTAACACTCTGGAAGTCAGGACGGACCCCCTTGGACATCTCCCACCATTCAAGGACTGGGAGAACTTCAAGGCAGAAGCCCGTGAATTCTTCATGACCACGGAGACCAGGAACGATGTGATTATCCGGATTAAGGAACTGTTGCAGCAATGACAACTGGTTGAGGACTATATCATTGAATTCCGGAGCTGGGCTCCCTTGATGGAATACAATGATATTGCTCTCATCAATATCTTTAAACACAGACTTGACCAGGCACTCAGACGACGTATCATTGAACTAGGAGGTGTCCATGAGGAGGACATCGACTGGTGGTACAAACATGTGACGGAACTGGACCGGCAATATTGCCAGGCCCAAAAAGAATTCGGTGTGAAGGAGCGATTCACTCCTAAGCAAACACAGAAACTGGCACAGGGAACTACAGCACCTAAGGAGCAAACTCCAGCACTAGTGACTGGTAATGCTCAAGGACAGCCTGACCCGAATGCCATGGATGTCGACCGGATGAGGTGTGAAGGTCGCTGCTTCTAGTGCAGACAGAAAGGGCACATCAGACGTAACTGCCTGACAAACCCCAGACCGAAATATGCCACATGGAATGTAGAGATGCAGGACGAGACTACTGTCACCACTGCCAAGATAGAAGAGCTGAAACAGGGTTTTTAATAGAGCTGGGAAGAAGCACTGCTTCGCTGGCTGATTATGTATCATTGAATATGAATATAAGGGACATTCCTGACCTTAAAGAATATTTCGAACGAGAAGGTGCATGAGAGTTTAGTCTCATAAAAGGATATACCCTATCCTGGGTAGCTCAACAGATCTATCGGCAGGACGAGTCTAAAGTGTACATGATCCTTAAGGCATGGACAGATCAATCATGACAGAAGGACATCTCATTGGAAAAGCTTCGTGAGATCAATCAAATGAATGACCATGATGCACTCCACATGCTACTCAACCTCAGACAAAAGCCATGATTTGTCAGAGGTGGCAATGGAAACCAAATGGATGTACCTTTGATGATCACGACTCTGGACACTGGACAGACATATAGCATAAAGGCTCTGCTCGATATGGGATGTACCGGATCTTGCATAGACCGGAAATTTGTTAAAGAAAAGGAGATCAATACAAAAAGATATCCAATTCCTATTCCGGTCCACAATGCAGATGGAACCCATAACATGGCGGGTGACATACATGAATATGTTGAACTGAGAGTCCGGGTCCAGGACCATGTCGAGCGAATGATCTTCTCAGTTACTGAATTCAGAAAGGGCCAGATCTTCATCAGTTATGAATGGGTTAAACATCACAACCCTCAGATCGATTGGAAGACAGAGAAGATCACATTTGATCGATGCCCTGAAGAGTGTCAGCAGATTGTCCGAAAAGGAAACCCCGAAGATGACGACACCTCTATCAAGACAAATGAGGTAGACTTCGAACATGGAGAGAAACTCTTGATGATCGACATGAACCAAGAGTTTCATCTGAGGGCTTTCCAAATGACAGCTTCCAAACTGGCCAAAGTGACAGCAAAAGCGACAAAGGCTAAAACCTTTGAAGAGATCGTACCAGATGAATACCACTGTTTCAAGGACTCAGTGTTCAGAAAAGAGTCATTTAATGAACTACCACCATGACGACCTTGGGACCATGCAATCGAACTCATTCCAAGAGCCAAACTCCAGGATTGCAAGGTCTACCCCTTAATGCTGGACGAACAGAAACAGTTGGATGCCTTTTTAGATGAAAATCTGAATACTGGACGAATCAGACCATTGAAGTTGCCAATGGCCTCACCCTTCTTCTTCGTAAAAAAGAAGGATGGATCCCTATGACCTGTACAGGATTATCAGAAATTAAACAACATGATGATAAAGAATAAGTACCCACTCCCCCTGATCCAGGAATTAATCGACAAACTGAAGGGAGCGAAGTTCTTTACAAAACTTGACATCTGATGGGGATACAACAACATCCATATGAAAGAAGGCAACAAATGGAAAGCCGCATTCTGGACAAACCGGGGAATGTTCGAACCCCTGGTTATGTTCTTCGGACTGACGAATTCACCGGCCACCTTCCAAACCATGATGAACATGATCTTTAAAGACAAAATCGATCAGGGACACATAGTTATCTATATGGATGACATTCTTATCTTCAATAAAGATTTGAATGAATACAGACGACTCGTTCAATGCATGTTGGAAAAGCTAAAGAACAATAAGCTTTACCTGAAACCTGAGAAATGCTCATTTCATCAGCTGGAAGTAGAATACCTTGGAATGATTGTCTCGGAAAATGGCATTAAGATGGACCCCGTTAAGGTCGAAGGTGTCAAAGGATGGCCGAAACCCACCTGTAAAAGGGACGTCCAACAATTCCTAGGCTTTTGCAATTTCTACCGACACTTCATTGAGGGATTTGCAAAGATCGTGAAACCTTTAATGGAGCTAACTGGAAAAGCCAACTGGACATGGGGGAAGGCCCAAGATGATGCATTCGATGGGTTAAAGAAGCAGATCAGCTCAGCACTGATCATTTCAATGCCCTGAGATGATGGAAAGTTCCGAATGGAAGTCGATGCCTCGAACTACGCAATCGGAGGTGTCTGTTCACAGGAACAATCCAATGGTACCTGGAGACCAGTGGCTTTTATGTCAAAGTCATTGAACCCGACAGAACGGAATTACGAGATCTATGACAAAGAGATGCTCGTGATTATGACCGGACTTGAAGAATGGCACCAATACCTCTGCGGTGCTAAACAGAAATTCGAGATTTGGACAGACTATAAGAATCTCGAATACTTCCAGAAACCTCAAAAACTGAATTGCCGGCAAGCTCACTGGATCTCAGAACTTCAGGACTACGACTTTGTCCTGGAACACAAACCTGGGAAATCAATGACAAAGGCAGACAGTCTGTCGAGATGACCAGACCATGAGAAGGGGGAGAACGATAATGAGAACATCGTACTCCTAAAGCCAGAGAATTTTCGCCGGATTTTCATGGCAAAGATCACGCCGACACCAGAATTTCAGGACATTCTGGACCAGATCAAAAGGGCTTGGAAACAAAGAGAGCCTGAGATCCAGAAACATCTTGATGAAGGCGAACATGGCTGGGAGGAAAACAACCGAATCATTACATGGTTAAAACAGTACTATGTTCTCAAAAGCCAAAAGATAAGGGAACGGATCATCGAAATCCATCATTCAGATCAGATCTCGGGACACTCAGGACAGACAAAGATGCACAAGCTAATTACACGTAACTTCTGGTGGCCCAAAATGATGAAAGACATCAAGGCATATGTCAAAGGATGTGACAAATGCCAATGGATGAAGATCATCAGAGATCAGAAACATGCTCCACTTCATCTGAATGAAGTACCAAAGGAACCATGGGAAATCATATCTGTAGATCTCATCGGACCACTTCCTGAATCTCAAGAGTTTAATGGCATAATGGTGATGGTAGATCAGTTCACAAAAGGAGCCAAATTCATACCAGTCAATATGGAAATCACGGCAGAAGGAGTTGCTTGCAATCTATGCAACACCATATTCTCGAGTTATGGACTCCCGAAGAAAGTCATCAGTGACAGAGGAGGACAGTTCATCTCTGTATTCATGACTGACCTTTATGCACTTTTGGGAATTAAAGGAGCCCCTTCAATGCCGTACCATCCACAGACCGACAGACAAATGGAACGAGTCAATCAGGAACTTGAGCAATACCTGAAACTCTTCGTGAATCATTGGCAAACTGACTGGGCAGATTGGCTACCAATGGCTGAATTCTCCTATAACAACCGAATTCACTCGGTGACTGGATATTCCCCATTTTACTTGAACAACGGGCGACATCCATATACTGGAAAAGAACCTCCGAAGCATAACACTAAGTCATAAACCGCTGTGTTAGGCTAGACGAATCTCAGAAGGACTTGGGCAGACTAAGTGCGAGAGTGGTCTTGAGATGATGGCAAAAGGAATATTAAGCCTAGCGTTACTGGTACATCTGGGAGTCCTTATATACACTACAGTACTCGAGCACAGACCATGGGCTGCACAATGCTGTGGACTGCGGATGAGTAAGACTGGAAGGAGATGACTCAGAATGACTAGGGAAGTGGGATGACTCGATGGCTGCGCGCTGCGCAGCATGACGGGGGAGATAAGGGATGTGGGAAAGATAAGATAGGAAAATGAATGGTCCTTTGAGCGATGTCTGTAACACACTGAGGAGTTCGCTGAAATGATGAAGGAAATCCAGACCAAGGCTGAGACCTCCCTGTTGAAAGCCGCAGAGACAATGAAACAGACATATGACCAGAAACAGAGGCCTGCCTGAGAATACCATGAGGGCGACCAGGTCTGGCTGGAAGGAACAAATATCACAACTGACCAGCCGACTGATAAACTAAACGACAAACGGTTCGGTCTGTTCAAAGTCAAATGGCGAATTGGAGAGTCAGCATATGAACTTGAATTACCAGAGCACTGGAGAATTCATCCCATCTGAAATGAGTCCAAACTCACCCCATACATGGTACCAGCATTTCCGTGACAGAAAGCGGTAACGATTCTTAAATGACCTCCTCCCATTGTCGTGGAAGGAGAGAAACAATATAAAGTAGAAGCTATAATAAACTCCCAATGGAACAGAGGAAAATTACAGTATAGAGTACATTGGAAAGGGTACCCCCTTGAAGACACTACTTGGGAACCCGCCAAAAACATTAACGAAGATGCGCCGAATGCGGTCGCAAAATTTCATTGCAAGAACCCTGAGGCACCATCCCTACAGAATGTTGCAGACGTCGCCCAAAGGACCATTCATTTTCCTATCTTATCTTTCCCACATCCCTTATCTCCCCCGTCATGCTGCGCAGCATGCAGCCATCAAGTCATTCCACTTCCCTAGTCATTCTGAGTCATCTCTTTCCAGTCTTACTCATCCGCAGTCCACAGCATTGCGCAGCCCATGGTCCGTGCTCAAGTACTGTAATGTATATAAGGACTCCCAGATGTACCAGTAGCGCTAGGCTTAATATTCCTTTTGCCATCATCTCAAGACCACTCTCGCACTTAGTCTGCCCAAGTCCTTCTGAGATTCGTCTAGCCTAACAAGATATTAAGCCTTGTCGAGACTCGCTCAGACTCACACACACACCATGTCACGCTTTATCAAAGACTTGATCAACATTCGACGACAAGCGGTCGCCGACCCAGCGAGCACTAGCACAAGCGACGAGAGCACTTGGCTCAGAGAAGTAGACCAGACATTGCAGTCCACGCCATTCGCAGAGACAGTCCACGCCACCCGCAGAGACACCAGCAATCCAAACAAACGAAAGAGAGAGCGCATGCCTACACCAAGTAGCGACGACGAAGAGCAGGCATTTCTGAGAGAGTTTGCCTTCACCACCACAGACGAGCCCGCTGAGATCCTCAGCGAAGGAGCAGCACAACTCATTGCAGAACTCTTCCTAGAAGGAAAATACGGGATAAGCCCAGAAGAGCTGTGGTCAGACCAGAATCTTCTTGCCGAAGAAGAGGACGAACCCATCCGCAAGAAAACGAGAGAAGAACGAACACAAGCCCGAGACTTTAGGCGACAACAGATCGAGAACTATAATCGCCGAACACAGGAGGAAGACATACTGATACAGAAAGGGCACGATGCACAGAGTGTACAACAGAACCAATGAGAATGACACCAGAGTCAAGGACACACAGGAACGAAACCGCCGAACCCCTTCAGAGGACCGATCCGCTGAAGCACTGCATAAGGAAAGAATCGCACCACCATGGCGAAAGTAAGCAACAGTGACTGGGACGAATATTATCGGTGGAGGGAGTGAAAAGGATTACCAAAGACAAATGGACCGACTGCTGCAGAGTGGGCCGATTTTGAACAAGCTTGTAGAATCGCAGGAGTCGACCTAGACTACTGGAAAGAACAGAGAGAGGAGCGAAGACAGAAACAGCTCCAAGAACAGCAAGCCCAAGTACAAGCACAGCAGACCCAAGAACAACAGATCCAGGAACAGGAAAGCCAAGACCAAGAGAACGACGAAGAAACCCCCCAAAGGATGATGACAGAATACAAGGGAATCATCGCCGACTCGAAATCCTTTACAGGAGATCAAATGTCCTTCGATATTTGGTGGAGGAAGATGAAACTCTACATAACCGCACATGGAGACCTCACGGATACACAGAAGATTGGAGTGGTCCTGTCTAGAATGACTGACGGACCCGGAGCCCACTGGGCATCAAAGAAGATCGACACCACTACCAACCAAAGCACATGGGCCGACTTCATAACCGAGATAGAGACACGATTCAGCAACGTCATGTCGCCATCACAAGCAGGAAGCAAACTATTCAATATCAGACAGGGAAACCGACCCATCGACAAATTTCTGGATGAATTCATAGACCTTGCAGGGAAAGCAGGAATGACAGGAACAGCCCCTCGTTTCCTACTCGAGAAGAGCTTAAACCGAAGGACAGCAGAAGCTGTACACTCGATCTCCACACTTCCAACAGATGGAGATGAATATATCAAGACAGTTTGAGCGATTGGACGAAACATCGATGAACACAGAAATGTGATGAGAGGAGAATTCACAAGCAATCAGTGCAAGACCGGAAACCCAAGCCGAGGAGCAGGACAGGCCATGGAAGTCGATAAAGTACGAAGCAACAACTGCTTCAACTGCAATAAACCAGGACACCTCTCACGAAACTGCCCGGAACCACGAAAAGGAGCAGCAAATGTCACATGTTTCAATTGTGGCTTAAAGGGACACTATGCATGGAACTGCAAGAAGAAGAAGAAAGGAAAATCCTGGGTCAGAGAAGTGAAAGAAGAAGAAGGAGAGGATGAAGAAGACAAGGATGAAGAAAGCTCTGACAAAGAGGGTTTTGCCGAAGGGTCCGACTAGGAGGTGCTAAATCGTGACCCATACAACTGAAACAGACTCGCTTTGATACCAGATGTAGATCATCCCATACTCTGAAATACACCATTCCTGCCAAGCAATCTGAAGCACCAAGGAAAACCATCCAAGGGGACAAACCACCAAAGAGAAAGAACTCGCAGTACTAGCGAGGATACGAACACGAAAAGGAATCACAACGATAACACCGGAAGTCGATAGCAGAGCAGATAGGACCTGCATCAACACCGCGATAGTAGCAAAAACAGGACTGAAGACATGATGAATCAAGAAGATTCCCATCATAAATGCAGATGGATCACCCAACCGCCAGAAAACAGCAGACCGAGTAGCGGAGGTCCACATCGACATTAAAGGACACAAGGAGCACATGGAAGCCATCGTACTCAACATCAGAAAAACCGACATGCTACTAGGACATGACTGGCTTGTCTACCACAACCCAACAATCAAATGGAGGACAGGAGAAATTGTCTTTGACAGATGCCCTAAAATGTGCAAAATAAACCACCAGACGATTAAGATACAGAAGGTGGCTGAACCAGCAAAAACCACAGCCAGCGACAAGACAGGAACCCAGATACCCCCATATCTGATCAGATTCAAACACCTCTTCAAGGAGAAGAACTTTGATCGCTTACCAGACCACAAAGAATGGGACCATGAAATAAACTTAACGAAGGATGCACCCAAAACGATACCGAGCAAGGTTTATCCGATGACACAGAAAGAACTAGAGGAACTAGATGCCTTTGTCGAAGAAGGATTATGAATAGGAAAAATACGCCCATCGAAATCGCCCTACGCAGCACCCTGCTTCTTTGGCAATAAGAAGGATGGAAGCAAATGACTCATCCAAGACTACCGGGAGATAAACAAATATACAGTCAAGACAAGTTCCCACTACCACGCATCAGCGAGCTCCTTGACATATTACAAGGAGCAAAGTACTTTAGCAAGATCGATATCATCTGGGGATACAATAACGTGTGCATCCAGAAAGGGGATGAATGGAAGGCAGCCTTCCTAACAGCAAGAGGACTCTTCGAACTGACAGTCATGTATTTTGGGCAGTGCAATGCACCAGGCACTTTTAGCCGAATGATGGCGAGCCTCTTCCAAGACCAAATACGAAGGAGAGTGTGCATAATCTATATGGATGACATCATAATCATTGGACGAACACGAGAGGAACTCCAAAAGAACACCATAGAAGTCATGGAAATACTGAACAAGAACGACCTGTTCATCAAAGGACCGAAATGCATCTGGGAATCATCAAAAGTCCCAGTACTAGGATACATCATAGGAGAAGGGAAGGTAGAAATGGAACCAGAAAAGATCACAGCTGTACAATCCTAGCCAACCCCAAAGATGAAGAAAGAACTACAAAAGTTCTTGGGATTCACGAACTTTTACTGACGATTCATCAAGGGATATGCAAAGGTCGCTAAACCCCTGATGGAGTTGACTGGAAACAAAACATTCCAGTGGACAGACAAGCAACAAGGCGCTTTCAAAGAACTGATCTGACATATAACCTCAGCACCCATTCTAGCACTACTACAGACAGAAGGAAAATTCTGAGTCGAAACGGACGCCTCAGGATACGCCATTGGAGCGGTACTATCACAACAGCAGAAAGGACTATGGCATCTGATCGCATTCATTTCGAGATGCATGACCCCAGCAGAACAAAACTACGAAATCTACGACAAGGAACTTCTTGCGATAATGGTCGCACTAAAACATGGAGACAATACCTCCTCGAAGCTCGAGAGAAGTTCAAAATATTGACGGATCACAAAAACCTATCATACTTCTGGAAGCCGCAGCGACTCAATTTGAGACAGATTGGCTGGTACCTGAAATTACAAGAATATGACTACGAACTACAACACGTACCAGGAAAGGCAAATGGAAAAGCGGACGTCCTGTCACAGATGGCAGGATATGAAGAAAACCTAGCAGAGAAGGACGACATACAAATGATCAAAGAAGCAGCATTCATTCGACATCTGGAAGAGAATAATGAACGAGACTTCGAATTTATGATGTTCGAGGACGAACACCCACGGAAAGAAGAAGCAGAAAATAACGAGACAATACAAACAAGAGGAATCACAATGATCGAATCCTCAAGGATAGAACAAATTCGACAATGCACATGAAGGGAGACAATCGTAACAACAGGACTGAAGGAAAAACCACACTGGTTCACAGAAGACGACCACATCGTATACGTAGGAGGAAAAATCTACGTTCCTCCAGACAACAAACTGAAGGAAAACATCATGTTTGAACACCACGACACACCTATCGGAGGACACCCAGGGCAATACCGCATGCACGAGCTCATAAGCCGCACCTATTGGTGGCCATCAATGCTAACAGACATCAAGAAGTATGTCAATGGATGCGAAACATGTTAGCAAAACAAAATCATCCAACAAAAGAAACATGCACCCCTACACCTGCACGAAGTGCCACAGCAACCATGGGAAGATATCGGAGTAGATCTCATAGGACCGCTACCCAGCTCGAATGGCCTTAATGCCATCGCCGCAGTCACAGACCGCCTGACCAAGATGATCCACCTAGTTCCCACAAAGACCGAACTCACAGCAGAAGGTCTCACATGACTATACCGAGACAATGTGTGGCGGCTTCATGGAATCCCACGAAAGATCATCAGTGATCGAGGACCCCAGTTCGCAGCACGATTCATGACAGCACTTCTAAAATTACTCGGAACAAAGCAAAATCTATCAACGGCCTATCACCCACAGACAGATGGACAGGTGGAGTGATCCCACCAAGAAACGGAAGCCTTCCTCAGAAGCTTCACAAACAACTTACAGGACGATTGGGCAGAATGGATAGCAATCGCAGAGTACCAATACAATGACAAAGCACACCAGGGAACGAAGGAGACACCATTCTACCTCAACTATGGAATGCACCCCTGGAAGGGAGAGCCACAGACGACAGAAGGGAATAACCCCACAGCAAAAGACTTCGTCAAAAGAATGAACCAAATATGAAAGGAAGCAAGTGCCGCGCTGCAATATGCACAAATACGAGCCAAAGACAATTACAATGTGAGACGAAAACCTGCCTGTGAATACAAGAAAGGAGATAGAGTATGGCTAGAAGCCACCAATATCACAGTCAATCGACTATCAAAGAAGTTATCGGCACTCCGATACAGACCATTCAAGGTGGTTGAAAAGAAAGGAGCCTCGGCATATTGCCTGGAACTCCCAGCATCATGGACCCTGTTTCAAGATACAAGAGCGACCATCACCACCACCCCCTGAAATCATAAATGATGAAGAAGAGTACGAGATAGAAGAGATCCTAAAAAGGAAGAAACAAGAGAGGGGGACACTATTCCTGGTCAAATGGAAAGGATACGGATACGAAGAGAACACATGGATCAAAGAGAAGGAACTGGGGAATGCGCAGCAAGCTCTAGACCACTTCCTAAAGAAGACTGCGAACCAGGATAAAAGGATCACAACAAGAGGGAAGAAGACCAAAAATCGCACTTCATGACCACCAACGCCCCCATCAGCATCGACAGCAGCGAGGGCAGCCACGCACCTACCCCCAACCGCCCAAGCGACCTTGAGAATCTGGCAAGGATTCTCAATGCTAGTGACTACATGGACCCCCTCGCCATCACACTTGGCGCATATATGCGCTATGTTATGACCGTCCACACGCACCTCTGGACCGGGAGAACCCCTGATGGGACCAGCCCCACTGCAGCTGAACATATCGCACTTTGCAAGGCGATGGAAATGCTTCGCACAGAAAACTGGCGACTTAAACTCCTCGCCACCACACTCCATCACATCTGCACCTATAATGAAGAGCTCATTCACACATGGGCCCTGCATGCCGTGACCACCTGGGAGACCAATACTGGGTGGGGACAGCTGGACTAAGGTTTTTCGTGAGGATGTGAATCTACAGAGAGGGTGATGTTACAGACATCGCCCAAAGGACCATTCATTTTCCTATCTTATCTTTCCCACATCCCTTATCTCCCCCGTCATGCTGCGCAGCATGCAGCCATCAAGTCATTCCACTTCCCTAGTCATTCTGAGTCATCTCTTTCCAGTCTTACTCATCCGCAGTCCACAGCATTGCGCAGCCCATGGTCCGTGCTCAAGTACTGTAATGTATATAAGGACTCCCAGATGTACCAGTAGTGCTAGGCTTAATATTCCTTTTGCCATCATCTCAAGACCACTCTCGCACTTAGTCTGCCCAAGTCCTTCTGAGATTCGTCTAGCCTAACACAGAAAGGACAGTGTCAGTTGCCACCCCGACCTGCACTGAAGAAAGTAATATGCACCCACTTCCATCAATCCCAATCGCTGAAGGTCCTCTTTGACCACACGGCTAATAAAGTCTGGGTCTACCCATGCGATCAGCAAATGAAGATGCTCCCAAAGAACAGGACCCTTACCAGCTGGATGGCAGACCTGAAAGAAGTCGAAGACTGCTTGGACGTGGCCTGGCAGGCATGGCAGCAGCATCAGGATCAGAAAATCATAGGCAAGGACAAGCGCGAGCAGAACTAGAAGGATGATGAGGAAAGAGAACATGATTGCGAGGACGCAATCCCTAAGAGGGGGGTAATGTTACAATTTCAGGATTAATCATTATCTTGATGATGGGCACGTGACTCAAGAACCACATGACGAACACGTAACAGAAACTGCGATGCAACAAACAAGACACAATGTAACAACTCGAGGAAATCCTACAACAACAATGCGTCAGCGCTAGTCAGGGCGAAGGGTTATTACGCAGTACTTGCAGGACAACATGTGGAGTGCAGCCAAATCCTTACTCATACAGACAAGGGTTGAGGGTTTCATGTAACATAAGAATAGCATAGTCATGGTCCGTGCTCAGTAGTTGTAATGTATAAATACCTAAATTGTATATAGTAGAATCCAGCTTCGAGCTGGCTAGTAATAGCATTCTTAATCCCCGCCTCTTCTCTTAAGTTAGTTAGAGTGACTTGCATGCAGAGATAGTTTTGCGTAGCAAACTGGATATTTAAAATTCTAACCTTGAAAGGTGGATATTTTTTGAGTTGTAACTAGACTGTTATTTTCTTTCAAACCCTCTTCTTCTTCTTCTTTAATCCTTTGTCTTCTTCTATTAAAAAAATGACCAAAAATCAGAACAGAATCAATGCTAGAAAATATAATCTGGATTATACCTAGGCTGAACTTCAGAATCAGATCCAGAGCTAATCTTTAAGTCATTTACTTCAGAACCATTTTCATAAGTCCTTTTCAAATGTTTACCTTCATTCTCTAATGTATCAATTAAAGCTTTTGAAAAAGAGATTTAAAATCAAATACATATCTTTCTCTATTTAAAATCAAACATATATCTTTCTCTATTTAAAATCAAACACATATCTTTCTCTACTTTTAATCAGTCACTGATGCATTCTTTTTGATTGATTATGAGTTATAGCATTTCCTTTGATAAGAACTAAAGGCAAAGACAGCTCAGTGCCTTTGATAATTATTAGAACTTGAAATTCTAGCATAGCTATAGACTGAATCCAAGAGAATGACTCATCTGCAGCCTTATTGAATTGAAATTGATAGGCTGTGGATAAGTACTCAATCTTGAAATCATTCTATAGTATTGGAGAAAAAGATCTGGCCAGATAAAGATTTTGAATCTTGCCAGTAGCTGATAAAATTATTTGCCAATGATGCTGAGGAATATACTCCAAATGATAAATTAAAACCATATAAGACATAGTCTTAATTTTCTAAAGATCAAATAATCAGTCCAAGTCTAAAGAAGAAAAAAGAATAAAACCAAAGGGAAAATAGAAATATAGTAATTCAAAAAACTATTTCAATATTTGGTCAATTTGACTTATATATTAAATAACAAATAGACTAAAATATATAGGATTCTGAGAATATTATATGATGTATCCCTGCTTTTTAGCTTTCGATTGAGATATGTATTATATGATTTGGTTTAATAGTTCCCAATATATGGACAATTTAATTAGTTAATACTATTGAAATGGTTTTTTTTGCTTACAAGATATATATGAATTAGTACTTGGTATAGCTTCACTTTGCCTTGATAACAGCCTCCATCCTTCTAAACATACTTTTTATGAGATTCTAACACACTTTCTTTCCTATTTTATTCCACTCTGCCTCTGCTCTCTTCTATAATTCTAGAATTCCACCTGGTGGAGTCTCATATACTCTGCCAGCTTCCTTTTGAGATGGTTTCAAAGGTGTTTCATAGAGTTTAGATCAGGGCATTAGGCTGGCCAAAGTATAATAATATACTTATAATCTTCAAGCCATTTAGTGGCCTTCTTAGACTTCTGTTTGAGGTCATTATCCTGTTGAAAAATAATATTAGCCACCTCCTTACTCTGATACTCCAGACTTCATTGGAGTTCATTCTTTAAAATCTGAGTATAAAGCTCCCCATCCATCATTTCATCAATTCTGCATTCATATCCCATCCCTTTCCACATTATACAATCCTCTACAGTCCAGTTTTTGTATGCAATAGCAAAGTCTAGCCTTTCTCTCCAATGCTTCTGATCTAAGTGGGCCTTTTTTTCTTTACCACAGCCTTTATTCCCATACTCTTCAACTTATTTCAAACTGTTTGAGCAGAGAAAGACTGGTTGGTGACCTTTTAAAGTGATTTAGCCACTTGGACTGCATTTTCAGCTTGTCTAGTGCTAATTAATCAAGTAGTATAGCAAATGTTGTTTTCAGAAAGCTTGGAAGAGTAGCCTCCAGAGGATTTAGGAAGGTTGAAAGAGTATTTAGAGTGAATTCTAGAGATAGTGGAAGTGGATAATCTGGTTTTGATAGAGATTTGATAACCAGAATGGCCAGAATCAAGAAGAGAGAGGACTTGGTTAATCTGAGCAGTAGTGGTGTCTTTCATGATAATGGTCTGGTTGAAGGGGTTGTTGGATCTTGTTTGTTCTCATTCAAAATAAAATGAACATACATCACATGATAAGACAAATAGAGCCCAACAATTCATGCAAAAACAGTGAGTTTGTTTTAACATTTCAATAGTAAAAAAACTATTTTAATAGTATCAACTGATTAAATTGTCCATATATTGGGAACCATTAGACCAAATCATACAATACATACCTTGATTGAAAGCTAGAAAGTAGGGGTATATCATATAATATTCTCAGAATTCTGTCTCTTTTAGTCCATTTGTTATTTAATATATAAGTCAAATTGACCAAATATTGAAATAGTTTTTTGAGTCACTGTATATCTGGTCTTTCAATCAACTTGTCATATATTGAAGTTGGCTGGTATTCCACAGATATAGGAGATTCTTCTGAAATCTTGACTAGTAAAGTATTATATCAATAAGCAAAATAAATCAGTTTAAAAATTAAAAAAATAAAACTTATTAGTATAAACTCTATTTATACAAATACTAGCTATGTCTGGTAACATTCTCCAAGCTGCACAAACCCACATAGCATTCTTGAAATAAACAGCCAAAATATTGAAATTGTCATAGTCTCATTGCAATTTCTGATGAGTTCCAGCAATTCTCTTGATATTTAATTGATATTGCTATTACAATTTCAAAGCCAATTGTTATCTTAACAACAGATATGTGACACACCAACCACATGATGAACACATAACACAAGACATGATGTGAGACTCTGAAATAACCCTATAATGATGATGCATCAGTATTCACCAGGGCATAGGTTTACAGTGCAGCACCTGGAGGATATTACAAGGAGCACAGTCAATCCTGACTCATACAACTTAGGGTTGAGGGTTTTCATAGCATGAGAATAGTGTGCAATATAAAATGTAATAATATATAAATATGTAGAATTTGTATGATAGAACCCAGCTTCAAGCTGGCTAAATACTAGCATCCTTCTCACTGCCTCCTACTCTCTTTGGAAGATTGAGTGACTTGCATACAGTTTTGGGTTTTGTGTAGCAAAAGCTCAAAGCTATCACTATGCACCTCACACCTGCTACTCTCTACCGAAGCCCTTCCTTCATTGCCTAATAGCCCCAAGTGCTATGTGACCATAGGAATCTGCTGCATCATCCCACCTCTTTGACCTTCAGTTACTAATATTTCTACTTTCAATTCCTATTCCCTACCTTATGCCAACTCCATATTCTGGTCTCTGTCTGAGGTCCTTGTTCATTGCACTTGAACATGTGAGAGGACTAGAGGTAATGTTGAATCTGACCCCATCTGAATTGAATATCTAAAGGCTGTGCTAGGGTGATCTTCAGAGAGCCCTACCATGCATTTGACTAGGTAGTTTGTTAATCCTGGATATACCTAAGCAAGAGAGACCAAAGGACTTGGATATGTGGATAGTCCCCACTCATCGATCCTTCTCAAACATGCCCATTGAAGATCATTATTGGAAATGTATCGTTGACCTGAAATAAGAAAGAGATTGCCAGACCACTGGGATCCCTAACAATAAAACCTTTCTTGACTGCTGTTTAGAGCATCCCTATAACTACAGAGATTTGAGCTGACCCTTCTGCAGTTTAACAGGCACCCTTCCTTTTCTCAGATAAACCAAAGCAGGAGTCGACAGTTGCATGCTGCCTGCATGGTACTAATTTACTCTTCTATTGGACATAATCACCCAGTTTCCAACCTCTCCTCTTTCTGCACAAAGATCTGCCACAACCCTCTCTACTGACAATATATCAACTACACCCTTGTTTTAAAGAACCTCCATCTCCAAAACCATGTAGTTGAGGTTGAATACAAATATTAGACCAGCTACTACCCAAATCTACCCTCTTGATACCTTGGCCCTAACTTTACTTGGGACAAAGACCCCTCTGAACTCTGCTTCTACCTCCAACTCCCCATATGCCAATGACCTCACTGAGAAACTCCCAAGTGATACCTATAATAGAGCTCATCACCACCTTATTCACTTTCATCACCTTCATCCTCACCACTCTTTTTGCTGCAAACCCTCTTGCTCTGGCCTGGGGCACTCTCTGAAACAACCTACAGCAGATCAAATAAGTACAACAAGCTATACAGACTTTGGTCAATGCAATCAAAGAAGAACTAGATTTGGGCAAGAAGTTCAAAAGAATAAAATTGGAACTGCCAGATCCATATAAAGGGGATTCTAGTTTAATTGGAAGTTGGCTTTGATAGATGGAAGTCTACTTTGATAAGGAAGAAATTACCAACAAGTGGGACATGATTACTTATGTGTTGCAAGAGATCATGGGAGGCAAGGCTGAATGTGCACAGAATTGGGCAGACTCTAAGTTACAAGAGTGGCTGGAGTTCAAAATGGAATTAAACAGTTGTAGACTGGAGTTCAGAAACCACTCTGCCTACAATGACTGGGAATATGGCCACATCATTATGCTGGCAATGGCTAACACTCCAGAAGTCTTGATGGACCTGCTTGGACACCTACTACTATTCAAGGACTGGGAGAACTTTAAAGCAGAAGTCAGAGAGTTCTTTATGACTATAGAGACCTGGAATGATGCAATTATTCAAATAAAGGAACTGTCACAGCATCGACAACCAGTTAAGAACTATATTGTTGAATTCTGGAGCTGAGCTCCCTTGACAGAATACAATGACATTGCCCTCATTGATATTTTCAAACATGGACTTGACCAGGCACTCAGACAATGTATCATCGAACTAGGAGGTGTTTGCAAGGAGGATATTGACTAGTAGTATAAGCATACAATAGAACTGGACTGACAATATTGCCAGGCCCAGAAGGAATTTGGCATTAGAGAGTGATCTGCCCTGAAGCCAAACCAGAAATCAGCTCAGGGAGTGACAGCACCTAAGGAGCAAACTCTGGCACTAGCCACTGGTAATACTCAAGGACAGCCTGAACCCAATGCCATGGACATTGACTGGATGAGACATGAAGGCCACTGCTTCCAGTGTAGACAGAAAGAACACATTGGATATAACTGTCTGATAAACCTCCAATTAAAATATGTCATATGGAATGTAGAAATGCAGGATGAACCTATCACTGCCCACATTGAAGAGCTTAAACAGGGTTTTTGCTAGAGCTGGGAAGAAGCACTGCTTTGCTGGCTGACTATGTATCATTGAATATTAATATGAGAAACATTCCTGATTTCAAAGAATATTTCAAACAAGAAGGTGCATGAGAGTTCAGTCTCATAAATGGATACACCCTACCCTGGGTAGGTCAACAGATTTATTGGCAGGATGAGTCCAAAGTGTACTCAATCCTTAAGGCATGGACAGACCAATTGCAATAGAAGGACATCTCTCTGGAAAGACTCTATAAGATCAATCAGATGAATGATCACAATGCATTCCACATATTGCTTGACCTCAGACAAAAACCACGATTTATCAGAGGAGGAAATGGAAACCAGATGGATGTACCCTTGATAATTATAACCTTGGACACTAAATGGACATACAGCATAAAAGCCTTGCTTGACATGGGATATACTGGATCCTGCATAGATTGGAAATTTATAAAAGAAAAGAAAATCAACACAAAGTGATATCCTATTTCTAATCTGGTCCATAATACAGACAGAACCCATAACATAGCAGGCAATATATGAGAATACATTGAATTGAAAGTCTGAGTCTAGGATCACATTGAGTGAATGGTCTTCTCAGTCACTGAACTCAGAAAGGGTCAGATTTTCATCGTTACAAATGGGTTAAGCATCACAACCTTCAAATTGATTGGAAAACAGAAAAGATCACATTTGATCGATGCCCTGAAGAGTGTCAGTGGATTGTCTGAATGGAAAACCCCAAAGATGATGGATTTGAAAAGGCTGCAGAGTCCACCACAGCTTTCCTCATCACTGAACATGGCTCCTGTAGTGCCTTGGAGCTGAAGCAGAAAGGTGTAATACCTGACTCTACATGTATCCTGATCGCAGACCTAGTTTGCAATCATGGGTTAAAAGTTAGTCAAGTCCAAAACACAATCGCAACAATTGCAAGTGCAGCAGGCATACCAGTTATCAGAGAAATCAATGAGCGAAGTATCTCATAGCTTGTTCTTGAGGCCTTGAACGCTTCCAAGATGCAGTTAGCAGAGGAGATCCATCAGTCAAATAGTAAGTAACAACATCACAACACTTATGGCATAAACTGATGAATAGCAGGCATTACGATGAGCTGCAATAGAACATCAGACAAGAACATTCACTTCAATGTGTGGCATCTCCACCTCAACTCCGAAGACGGGACCTCTGAACATCGATTCTTTGGCATATGGTTGGTTAGGTTATTAAGAGCTGCTATCTTGACTAGGGTGGAAAATTCTGGCCACTAGGGTGAGCTAGGATGGGCCTTTTCAGTAGCTAGGATGAGCTAGGATGGGCCTTTTGGGCTGCTAGAGTGAGCTAGGATGGGTGTTTTCAGTGGCTAGGATGAGCTAGAACATGTACTTTCTACTGCTAGAATAATATAGACTGCTTCTTTGACTGCTAGATAGCTTTTTTAGCAGTACATCGGCTCCATGACTTTCTCTTACTCTGCCTTACCTTAGCTTACTTTTTATTACCTTGACTTACATTTGCTCATGCATTTTGGTGGCCATCTTAGATGCCTGTGATTTGACTTGATGACTTGGATAGCATGCTTGAATCTGTAGCCTCATAGACGCTATTGATTTCAGGTGCCATAGCAGTCATGTGATCCATGGCGTCTATGAGGCCTTGGATTTCTGATGCTCCATGGCCTTGCAGATAATGTGGACCATGTGACTGCCATGGCACTGGAAATCAATGGCATCTGTAAGGCCATGAATTTTTGGTGCCATGATAGTGACATGATCCATGGCATCTAAGATGCTCTTGATAGAATAGTTATGGGAGGCCTTGAGTTCAAGTCCTACTCATATATTTTCATATTTTGCTCAAATCTTGTCCATCCTAGATACCCTCAGATTCAAGTCATTACTCTTTGCTCAATTTATGTCCATCTATGATGCCTTGTATTTTTATCTATACATGTTCATTCATACTGTAGCCTGTCTCTTTGCCCCATCCCTTTGGCTTATCCTGCAAGATCTCAAAGCTATGCTCTGGAAAGAAAAAAACTGAGCTCATATGCCCAGGCATCAATGTATCAATACTCTCTCTCATTGGCATTTCAAATGGTGCAACTTCATGTATATGTCTATTGCGTAGAAAAGGCAAATGTGCCCAGGATGATACCTAAGCCTTTGTAAATAATTAGACTAAATTATTAAAATTATGACTTACGAAAACTTGATATTAAACTGAGGTATGACCATTTCACCTCCTCTAAAATTGCCGCATGGAAAACAGGCCAAAGGGCCAATATCTTGGTCATTGATATGAAGATTGCCTTGAAGCTTGAATATTAATACACAGCCTAACCATGGACCGGGATCTTCTGAATACCAGACACCTGCTTCGAATGCTTTCTTGTATTCTTTGTAGACTCTAGAAAAGAGAACTTCGAACATTGTTGCGAGAATAAGAGCAGTCAGTCATGTTAATCAATAGTATTGAACAATAGCCATAGTTGTAATGCCACTCTTAGTAAAAAGTGAATACAGATACAATTCCTGTCAAATTCATTAGTATTTTTTTTTGATGTTAATATTGGGCTTACCTGATTCTCTTTGCCTTGCTGAGTCCAAGTGTATATGAGGTGCATGAGACCTTTCTGCTCCTTCATGTTTTCCATTGTCTTTGTATCTGTATACCTATTGATCTGCAGGTTTTTGTTATCCAGGTCCATTCATGGTGCTTTTCAGATTGGTTCAGAGTTGGTTGTATGTGAGAAAATAATTTCTGCATTTGTTCGGCATAACTTTCTAGTAGATTGCTCTAAAAAAATTCCTCATTAGTATTAAGCATTAATAAACAGATAAAAGAGAAGTGACTGTCAAACCGTCATGAAGAATATTCCTCTCTGTGTCAGATTTTGATTTGTCGTTAACCTCCTCCACTTCTAATCTTGCTAGAGAATGCTCCATTAGCTGAGTGCCAAAGTTGCCTTGGATATTGTTCACCCCATCCTCCTCTACAAGCTCCAGATTGACTTGAATGTCTGTCTTCAACCAATGGCTGAGGTAAAAAAAAATTGGCCACTTGCTGGGTTAAGGTTATTGGGGACTTTGTAGAGAGGAGTAGGGAGCGAAATTTACCTGGATGAGCTAGGGAGGGCTTAGGTGGTACGGCTGGTTGGCTAGGGTTTTTGCTACTTGCACCGTAGAACCTGGACATCAAAATTTTTGGAAATGTCTTTTGCATTTCACAATATTTTATACAACATAAAATTTGTTCCCTTCTCATATGAGGAATGAACAATAATAATGTCAAAAAAGCACAGTTGTGAGTAACTTTTAATGTAAATAAAAGACATGCTGCTATATTCATACTAGTTATGAATACTACAGTAATAAATAAACAAATCTTACCCATTATTACACCTCTGGGACAGCATTCCAGGACCACAACTGAATATTGATATTGAAGACAGCTTGGATTAGAGCATAAAGGACTTAGGGTTAGCGATGGATAGCAATACCAAGGCAGATGGGATGTGGAAGAAACCTCTGTCAATGACAGACAAGGATGGCAGGACAGGATGGGAATAGAAGGGGCAACCATCAATGATAGATAGTGATGACCAGGCAATACCAGATGTGAAGGAAATGAGTATCAATAATGGCTAGTAGACATCAAGTCATACTAGCAGACAGCCCGACAACACATCAGGACCATCAAAGATGAACTTGCGTGACTTCAAGTCAGCCTGAGCTCATCTAAACATCAGAGGAAGGAAACAGGAAAGGCCTTAATTTGGCACTGAGGGTTGAGGCATGAGCAATGAGGCAGCAAGAAGGGGACAGAGAGGGGATGGGGAAGCAAGAAGGCAGGGACAAGAAGCAGAGCAGAGGAAGATAAGATTGAGTTGGTCGCCAGGCATTTGTATTGCATTGTTTGCACTCTTTATCAGCAGTGCATCCTTTGTTTGCACTAACTTGATGAAATTTGGCGAAGTCTGTTCCATCACTCCTCCTTCCCTCTCTTCTGCTCTCTCTGCTCCTCCTCGCTCCTCTCCTCTCCCTCCTGCTTCTCTTCTGCTCACCTCACCATGCCTATCATTGGAACAGCAACCCTGACTTGATGTTGGATTGCTTCCAGAACATGACTTAATATCTGTCCTTAATTGAATGACTAGACGTCTTCGACCTTGATGATCATCTGGATCAAGACCTGTGCTCTCATTGTCTCCTCATGCTAATTGCTGAACGCTATAACTTGGACTTGTATTGATAGTTCATTCAGTAAGCTTTTTGATCTTTATTCCTAGATCTTCATCTGAATGCATCAATTTTATATATTGCCTATGCACGTTAATGCCAGGATTTCCCCTCAATGTTCTGGGAGTTCATCTCTTACCACTGCCTGGGTTTTTAATGAACTTTTCTATTGCTATTAAGGTGAATCATCTTCTACATACAGTCGCAAATAGGATCTCTTTCTAACTGACATCCATTTGCAATCAGGTCCACACCTTTGTGGCATGTCTAAGCTTTAAGCAAGAAAAGAGTTGGAGGAGAACGTATTAGGTCTGTGTTTCATCCTTTCTAAAGATGAGCTTGAGCAACTTCAAGCTAGGCCAAGCTTGTCTAAATGTCAGAAAGAAGAGAAAGAGAAAAGAGGGTGGTAGAATTTACAGTTTGCACTTAGAGTCTAGGCATAAATAATATAACATATTCTTGGCCATCTTCAACCTCTCTATTCTCCAATTCCTCTGTTGAGGTTTCTAAGCTGACTTCAATGTCATCATTGTTGTTAATATAGCATTGGAGGCTGTGGGAGGGTGTATAGGAGTGGGGTATGGTGCTGGAAAACAGACATCAGGCAACAAGGCCTTCTAGAATCGCAAGCAGTGGCAAGAGCTGGTAGTTAGATAGTCAACAGTCAACAAAGCTAGTGACTAACATTAGCATCTAAGGTTGCTACTGGTACATCTGGGAGTCCTTATATATATTACAGTACTCGAGCATGGACCATGGGCTGTGCAATGCTGTGGACTGTGGATGAGTAAGACTGGAAGGAGATGACTCAGGATAACTAGGGAAGTGAGATGACTCAATGGCTGCATGCTGCACAGTGTGATGGGGAAGATAAGGGATATGGAAAAGATAAGATAAGAAATTGAATGGTCCTTTGGGTGACATTCATAACATACTGAGAGTGAATTCGTATCTTTTAATGTTAATTTTTTATCTGTGAGAAATGCTTGTCTATTATCGATTCTCTCTTATTAATTACTTTTAGCTGCTCACAAGAATATTATCACTCAATGCACAACATCCAACTGGTGCAAATGATCCTTTGGATGATGTCTTAGACAAACTGGCTGAGTATGCTGCACACCCAGAGGAACACCACTCTAGTCCAGTACTCCCTCGATCATCCCCTGTTATCATCTCTCTGCTGGATGATGTCTCGGACAAAACATTGGACCATGCCATGCATCCAGAGGAAGGCCGCTCCAGTCCAATATTTCTTCCACCATCCCCAGTTATCATCTTTCTGCTGGATGATGTCTCAGACGAAGCATTGGACTATGCTGTGCATGTGCAAGAAGCCCCCTCTAGTCTGTTGTTCCTTCCATCACCCACTGCTAGTATCCCCTTGCCTTCTTCATGCCCACCTTCAGTATCTGAGGTGCAAATACCTGCTGCAGATCACCATTTAGTCCCTTCCAGTAACTCTGAAGAAGAAGTGGAAAGGTTGGGTCTTCTATGCCTAGATATCGATCAAGCATGTACATATAACAAGGCTCCATTACTCCAATAAGACCAAAGTGTCTACTGGTCTAGTAGATCATTTTCACCACCTTCTAAACCCCAACGAGCATGAAGAATGGGTCACTTCAAAAGACCTTTGGCTGAACCCACTATTGATCAAGAAAGGTGTTTCGTTTCATTTTGCCATTGAGGAAATCATGGTCATCTCCATTGAAAATCCTAGCCAAGATATATGAGGTGCCTTTGACGCCATTGAAGAAGAAAAATTCATCCATTGGATTGTGTATGTCCAAGTTTGAGATGAGGAAGAGGAGAACTGGCTTTTGAACTTGCCATTCACCAGTTATTATATGAAAGCCAATGAAGAAAAAGAGCTCAGATGGTATAGAATGTGGGAGATGGTAAGAAACTATGTATATAGTTTTCAGAATCTGTTCTAATATTGTTACATTATAGTTGGCTTTGGCAATAGCATTCCGCTGCAGTATTGATTGGCCATTCCAAGTCAGCTTCATGTCTTGGGGGCAGTACAAGAATGCCATCCTGACCCAGCAAGGAGCAGATTGGAAACATTTGATAGGTGCTGATTTGGTCTTAGTTGGTCTTGACTTTTCTCTAGACTTCCTGTGAGTTCATCGCAAGACAGTTTGAAATATAAAATAAGTACTAATTGCCTAATAAAAATCCAGAGAAAAAGTTCCAAGTTGTTGCTTCAGACATAGAAGACTGGTTCAAAGGCCTTTGAATGCTACATCATTTTATGACACAGTGGCCAGATCCTGACCAACTGGTTCTGGTTGGTGACAAGGTCCTCACTGCCAGTATTCTTCAAAAGATCTTCTGAAAGAAAGGATTCCCCTATCCACAAATTGTGTTTATTGAAAATGAACATGTCCTTGATCCAAGTCTTAGAAACCCAGTTTTGAAACATTCATTTAGTGACTGTACTCAACACATTATCCTATCCAATGATCCATGATGCATCAAAAAGCTGCAACAGTTACAACAAGAAATGAAGGAGCATTATAGCAGTCAAGATTGCTTTCAACCAAACTGGTTAATAATGCCACATATACCTGAGATGCAGTCAGTTGGGGAAATCCATGTGCTTATCATGGGTGGTCAGATAATTCAATGCATATTCATGTGCCCCAAGGAGCTAGGGATTACAAAACTTGGGAAGCTCATTATCTAGTGAGCCTGGAAAGATTAAGGCAAGTTCATTTTTATTGAATACAATAATTATTAATATTGGATCTTGTAGCTTGGAAAGGAGGATGAATCCAAGACAAGAGTGGTTTAATTTAATGAAAGAACACATCAATGCCTGGGATGCATCAGTGGGTACCAAAGAGCTTGACGCAATCGTCTTGGAAATCTTGAAAGAGCTGGTAGACTGGGAGGAGGAGATAATGTCAGAGGATGGAATTTCCGATCTAAGATTACTCGCCCGCCTTGATATGAGCATCTTCTGGGATCAAGAGAAGAAGGCATACCACTATTTTTGCAGTGAAATTACATGCAACTATGGGACCGACTTTATGCTTCAATGGAGTACGAAGGATGAAATGGCGGTGAAGACATTAATGGATATCTTCAGATCAGTTTGTATACTCAAACATTATGGAGACAGGAGAAGGAGACAAGAAAATGCTGTTTAATTCTTGTAATGTGCCAGATCTAATTCCACTGTATTCTATGTACTATTTACCCATTGAATAACATACAAAGTATTCTGTGACCCATGAGTACTAGTTTATTAGACTCAGAGACTTAGCTTGACTTAGCCATGATGCTCCTCACAGCTCCTCGAGCTACTTACACTGCTGTCTGAGATGGCAGTCACTGCTATTCACTGCATTTAGATCATTTCTCATGGGTCATGGATCGGCAATGGGGGCAGAATTTCAAATACTAAAAATGTTTTCTTAGGAGCTCACTACCTATGGCCCAATCCTCTGATGACCAGTGTCCAGCTCCTACAATGAGTAAGAAAGAAGTTGCATCATATTTCGAAAATTATTGATCAAATGTTGCAGAATGAAAGAAAATCAATAGTTACAATGATTGGAAAGCTAGTATGTCATGCATTGTCTAACAAAGGTGGCAAGTAAAAAGGTAGTAACTACTATTTTTAGAGAAGCGAAGAACAGCTTTCCTGGACAGTAAGTGTGTTTGACATATAGCTCTCTGTTTTACTTAAACTGCCTCTATTAGATGACAATGCTCTTGGGCCTATTGACTGTTGGCGAAGAGAACACGGTGAGTCCATATCAATTTTCTATTTCAGAATGCTGACCAGTCAGTATTTCAGTTGAATCAGGTTATGTTGGCATCATTCACTAGCATGATGCACCTTTAGGTTGGCCAGGTGATACATCCCAGGGCCTCAGCACCGTTCACCTTTATTTTGCAAATGGTAAGTGGAGGTAATGGTGAACAAGAATAAGCTTTCTGAATCCCCTTAGGTCAAGAAACAGAAAGCAATGGTGCATCTGAGTAAAGCAAGGTTTTGAAAAAAAAAATTCTAGAATATGTATTATTTATGGGAATATGTGTATAGCAGGAAAATATATACTATGATGGGAAAACAGCTGATATGCATATGTCCAAGCCATCACACAGTGCTCACATTGAATCCCTAGCAGACATGTTCCTTAGCCTGTAAACGAATATGTCATTTCAATAAATGCCTCACCAGTTGTCATTAATCCATGTAGGTTGAGACCTGACCAAAATCCAAGGAGTGGCACCAACTGTGTTCTTAGGAAGCCACTGGAAACCCTTCCCTCCATTGGAAATGCTCATCACCCAAAGCTTGTCATGCCATGCATCTGGAACCCACACAAGCTGTGAAGACCTTTTCCAGAGCTGAAGACAGCATGCATCAACTGTCTCCTTAGTGGTACCTTCCATAATTTTCTTCCAGTTCTGGAAGTAGATGCAGCTTGGATAATTCTGCACTGTACCAGGGGTTTGTTAGCGATATCCTGGAAACATGTTTTTGAATGCTCGCCACCTTTCAGTATTATTGCTGACCTTGTAGAGGCAACAGTGCCAGATGTCACTAAGTTGGAGGTTCATGTAAAGGTCCTTAGTGATGGTGAGGTGATCTGTGAGCTTCAGGTAGGGTTTTCTACCACCTCTTGGATTAGATAATTTACTAACAATGTCCAAAAGCATTTGGCGCCAGATACTGGTTACTTGCTCATTGATGCTAAGAGTTTTATTGTCCTCATTCTCATTGAGGTCAACATTGGACCCTTCGTCCATGGGTAGTGCCAGTAAGCTGTGACCTGATACTCTAAGGTGAATAGAACAGGCTCCGGTTCTCTAGTAAGGTTGATATATAAGGGAGTGCATTACATTCTGTTATTGATGCCTTGACTCTGAGGAATCAAAAAACAAGGGATGATTCTAGTTTGAATATGTTTAGAATGTAGGTTCTCGAGATTCATCTTGAAGAAAAAAATGAATGTGGAAGGAGAGAGATTAGAGTCAAGTGCAAGCCTAGGTGATTGAGAGTTGAGTTGTATTGGGTGTAGGAAGATCATTCCATAAGGATTGTAGGGCTGAGAGAAGATGGCATCTTCCTTTTCCTCCTCCTCCTCTTCTTTCTCCTCCTCATCATTGTTAGGCTAGACGAATCTCAGAAGGACTCGGGCAGACTAAGTGCGAGAGTGGTCTTGAGATGATGGCAAAAGGAATATTAAGCCTAGCGCTACTGGTACATCTGGGAGTCCTTATATACATTACAGTACTCGAGCACGGACCATGGGCTGCGCAATGCTGTGGACTGCGGATGAGTAAGACTGGAAAGAGATGACTCAGGATGACTAGGGAAGTGGGATGACTCGATGGCTGCGCGCTGCGCAGCATGATGGGGGAGATAAGGGATGTGGGAAAGATAAGATAAGAAAATGAATAGTCCTTTGGGCGGCGTCTGTAACAATCATCTCCCAACAAGTTGTCCTTTTCATGTCTATAGCCTTTCCAATAGAGCAATGTCTCATCAGCAGTATCCTCTTCGATACAGTGGGGAAGAGCAGCATGCATGATACTGCATGATGTGGGTTTGTCATCAGGACAGGAATGCAGTCCATTAATGAGCCAAACCATGGTAGCTGTTAGGGCAAGAGACTCTCCATGGATGCAAAACTCAGGCTCAGCTTCTGCTTGCATAGCTAGGATGGTAGTAAATGCCCTCAATTGCACAGATCAGTAGATCCTACAATCTATTTTTCAATAGCTGCATCAGTTTATTCAAGAAGGGACTTACCACCACTTGTCCTTAGGAAATGCTAACAAAGATGGCTTGACAATCTCACTCATCAAGTTTTGGAGTATGGAATAGGCATGTTGGTAAGGTATGCAGACTTTGACCTGGGCATTTGAAGCAATGGTTGAGATAGTGCTTGTGTACATATTCAAAAGGTCCACGATAAAGGAGCATGGTTGTTGAGATTGCATGGCCTCTTTCACAGTGATGGCTTTGCCATAATGACCATCTTCCAGATTATATGTGAGAGATTTATCCATTGAGTACATCTGGAAATATTCAGCATTGTAGAATCCCCTGGCATGATAGCCTGGCTCTATCCTACAACCTGATATCCCCATCATGTGACTAACAATGTCTTTGGAGTAATGCGAACTTCAGAGATTGGTGATATGCAAGGCCTGGGGTTCTGCGATTCAGAGCGCTCATTCAACAATGTAGGAATGTGAATTGGTTGTCCATTGAAGGCATAACCCATCATCGCTGGAAAACTCCATGCTAATGTCAACATACCAGGAGCCCTGTCACAATGCCTATTCAGGGATCTGCAACTTTTGAAGAAAGTCTATCATTGCCATCTCAGTGAAGAACAGGTCATAAGGGGTACATTGAGTTGTGAGTTTGACACTGCGAATAGTGTGCATGAAAAAGAAATTGTCAGCCCACACTACTCCACCATCCTGGAGGGTAACTCTCAAGTTTCTAACAAGGGCATCCAGATTGTCGTGGGATAAGACTTTGGTACCAACTGAAAGCTGGCTATTTTTATGCAGAGCCCAGAACTGTTCTGCTTCAAGAGTGGGAGGCCAATCTGAGATGTTGTTAGGATGAAGGCTGGCGTAGGCTGGCTGCAGCCCTTTCTCATAAAAATCCACCTCCTCCTCTAGGTGAAGACAAGGGTTTTGTTCATCCTTGGAATAAAGAGCAGGGAAGAAGATATGGAGCATGTGATGATTGCCCCAAAACCTGAGTTTGAAATTGGGTATGTGATGCAATGGGATGTTTTTGAAGCATTCCTAAGGTTGGTTTAGAACATTGTTATGCATCAACAATGATGCTTACCTCATGAAAATCCACACATGCTGGATAGGTCAGATGAATATTAGTAGTCAAGACCTCCACTTTGCGAGGCAGGATTATAATGCTGAGATCACCTGCAAGGCAGATGTTTTCTGAAAGGCCAATGAGGGAGTCATAGTCCCTGATGACAGATATGATGTTGTTGAGGTTGATACAATTGGGCTCCATGTCCAAAATGGCCTGTTGGTGAGTACCATCCTCATTTCATGTTTTACCACTCAATGCAAACCTTAGCATGGCCTTCTGGTCTACAGCCCATAATTCTTGGGCTTTAGCCGTGAAGTTACAGACAGTATATGAAGAAAAGGCATCCATAGTTGGGTGGTCTTTTACAGATAATAGAAGCTTTGTGAGTGAGGATTGGAGGTTGGGGTATTGTTGTTGTTGTTGTTTTTAGGTCTGAAGATGAAAGATGGAGAGTTGACCTTTGATATCAGGTCAGGGCAGGGTGGATTGGGATAAACTGTTAACAGTTAACTATTATATCTATTGGCTGGACTTGGAAAGATATTGGTATCATCAAGTAGTCAACCGAACTGAACCATATCTCGATTCAACATTATCTTGATCTAGCAATATGACATCAAAGATATATAAATGTGATAAATATATTTCAAGCAGCATGGCCTATTACAAATTGTGAACTGAGTGCAATCTTATTCATGTTGTCCATTCTTAACTTTTCGACATTTCATGCCATGCAAGGTTACTAGTCTTACTGAGATCAACATTACTAGAAAGGCTACTAAGAGCACACTTTCTTTGTTGTCTGTTCCCAATGTTCCCTTTTAATAGTATGCATGAAAGCAATAGTTTTACTAAGACAAAACATCAATAGAAATGTGCCTCAGGCACTTCTTGTTCAGCTGTCCTTTCGACTTTCCCTTCATGTAAGAGGAAACCCTGATCTCAGGGTATGCCCAGGTCCAAATTTGAAAGAGGCATGAAAATTACTTTCCGATGTTTTTTGACATGTCATTACAATTTTCTATTGCTATTGACTCAGTTTGTCTATCAACATAACTTGACCTGCCCAAGCCGATCAGTATGACTTGATCTAACTCCCATTTTAAACCAGTTAGTCAAGTTTCAAAACTGATCTATCTGGGCCCAAGCTGGATTTGACCTACTCTAGACTGATCCTAGCTAGAATGAGAAAAGATAAGAAAAAAAAACCACAGCATCTAGGATTCCCATGTAGTCCTCCACTATAGTACTGACTAGGTGGCACTCTGGTTAACTGTGCAGATTGGATGGGATGTAGTGCTTTCAGAGTCCTATAGCTGTGGATATCAAGAGATGCCATTTACAGCAGTCCAGAAGAAACTGGGCTATAAGGTTACTTGAGTATTGGTAGTTATATGCCTATGGCATAGCCTTGTTCACAAGAATGGTGTTGGGAATTTACAACTAGGTAAAAATAAGCAAAATTTATATTATACTAATTGTACATATTTTCTATTAATTATATCATAATAGATTTTGCAACATTGACTATGTGGTTTTATCAGCAGCCAAGGGTGAGCAAGTACCATGCATTGTCTTGACTTCTGATACTGGTTGCTAATATTCCAAAAATTTTCATTAGCACATGGCACATTTTCCTGCTGAAATGCAAATTGGCACAAATGCAGTTATTGAATTTGTAGTGCCTAGCTGGCATATCAATGCACATGCACCTGATTGCCATGCCAATTTTGCCTTGGCCTATTAGGATGGTTCAGGACACACATGTAGTGAAGAGATCAAGGTAACTTGGATAGGTACAAATCTATTAGGACTGAGCATATGGGAAATGAGATCAGGTGCCTGGGATGAGGTTTTCAATAGTCAGTAGAGTGGACTGAATCACTGAGGATAGTAAGTTTCAGCAAGTTTTTTTTTACATTTCACCTTGTCTTAAGAAAAAAAAAACATTTATATAATAGATTTAGGAGAACAATTCTGGGGCCCTAAACTATCATGACATACAAGCGAGTGGTTAACCTCTGCGTGGTCCAACTGGGTAGTGCTAATAAACCCTCCTCTCTTAGCTAGAGAAAAAGCCCAGAGAAATAACTGGATAACAAACTCAAGTGCACCTAAGCATGTGGATAAAAGGCTTAAGTCAGAATCGAGAAATGTACTAGCATTGCTACTACTATCTGAAAAGCAGAGAGAGCCACAGCAACCCTGGGGCCCAAAATCTGCTCACCCACTAACAAGTGGCTCATTCATTGTAAATGATTGAAGCTGGTAGGAATCATTGTAGGGAGTGTAAACCAAAGCAAACCAATCAAAGGATGAAAACCCTACAATGCATCCTCATCTCTTGAATAGACAATGGGCAGGACAGTACTTAAGGGTGTGCTTGTTCAACAGGCTTGCTCCTCAGTACCCTTCCATGTCCCACATGTCTATCTTGCCAAACCCTCCTCGCAAGGCTAGCAGACACAAGAGATGGCATAGCGACGGTGACCGAGAGGTCATCACAGTCGAAAGCACACCCGCTATACCCTCCCCCCAATGAAAACCAGGGAACGGAAGCAACAGTGGGAAGATGCAGGTCGACACCAATATGAGGCTCTGGTGAAACTACTATGTAAGAAGTTGGGGGTGGCCTCTCATACCACCATGATCAGTGTCTTTAGGGGCGCGACTCTAAGTGGTGTAGGCAGCCACCATCTACAGGACATATATCTTCACTGTCAGGTTATTGGAAGGGATGTGAAACCCCTCCAGGTCCTAGGCTATAATCTTGCACAAACGGAGGATTTTCTCCACTTCTGTTGGGACCACTTTAGGATCCAGCCAATGTCAGTGATGACATCATGGCCTGAACTTCGAAATGGGTGCACATATACCATTCGAGTAGAACCATTCGAGTGGAGTCATGCCAGGCTGGTTGGTGGTCTTCGGGCCCTTGGTAATGGTATTGGGCTTTGAATATGGGTGCCGGATATGAAAAGCACGTCGACGTACTCATACATCATACACAATGTCCCCCCTGCCATCTCCTAGACACCATCAAGAACGAGATTGAACTCAACTGGCTGAACTGTAGGGTCACCAACATTGAATGGATTGAGGTCAGGGATATCCCCTCGAGTTCGCTGAAGGTCCTGCTTGAGCTCCCTGTTAATATGAGGGACTCTAAAACCCTTGCCCTCTTCTGACAGAATTACACGATGGATTTCGCGGTTGGTGATGCAAGCCTCTCTCTGGTATGCATCCCTACGTGCAGAACCTATGGTGAGGACTACTTCCGTGACCATGCCTGCCATCTTGTGGTGGAATTGGACAGTCCCAGAATGGCGTGCTGGCCCCTTGTCAGCAGTGATCGAGCTATGGATGAAACCAAACCTGCCCCCTCGCGCAAAGTCTCACAGGAAATATCAGAAGACACTGAGACTAAAAGCAAGGTAAGTGGAACTTGAATTTAGATGAGGATAGAGTACTAACCTAGAAATAGGACGATGAAGGGCAGGCAGCAAAGCTGAAAAAGAAGAAGGCAAAGCACGCTGTGAAGGAGGATGTACAATGACCTAGACAACCTCCTGAACATATACACTCATTTACCCATATATAAGCCCTAGTACGACTCATATAATATATCTGTAGAAACGGTACATAGTCATGAACATGGATAATCTGTAGCCTCGTCAAGTGTGAGTTGTGTGAAATATGAAATGCAAGTAGCACCTAAGGATTGAAGCATGCAAGGTAAGATCAAGCAAGCAACAACCCCTCAAGTTTTCAAAGTCAATAAGAGAAGTATCACAAGTAAGTCAGCAAGTGAGAAAATCTTATCTGCAAATCGTCAAGATGTATTCATTCAATATAAGGTTAAGTCATGAGATGAAGCAAAAGTTTTGAATGGGAAGAGTACATATTGGAAAGTGACCATAAATCTCAGAATTATAACTGTCTCTTAGTAAACCTATGAAAGCAGGTGAGAAACATACACAGAATGAAACCAGGGGGTCTGGAACTATTCCGAGGTATAAGGGACCTCAGGTATTTACCTGAAGGGAAAGGTCCATGGCAGCCCCACAAAGCACAGATAAGCCCTCCTGCACCTTGGCTGGCCCTGCTTGATGGGTCTATATCAGAATACTGGCCCGCCCACCACTCTGATGAACTAATGGGTTCCTGCACACAATCATCGAACAACTAATAATGGTTTCTCTCTATGGCAAATGGTTAACAGGGTTTCAGGACATCAGCACACTCTAGTTCTGCCTGCTGAGACTGTGACTCTAGAGCAGTTGAGGAGGCAGGTAGAACACCTGGGGGAAAACTTTGGGGATGATCTCATTAATCTAGGAAATGAAACTGACTTCTCAGAGGACTCATCAATATACAAGGAAGAGGAACTGTCTAGACTGGAGGATAGACCATCAGAATGGATAGAAGAACAGCTCGAGGAAGTAGTAATGGAGAACTCTGCCCTAAGAGCTGAACTCACGGAACACTTTGGAGGGAGAACCTTCATTCCAGAAAGAGTGATCAAGCAAGGTCTAAATCAAGAACTTACTCTGAGATCAACCGTGAGCTTCAACAAGTGCTGGATTCCATATCGATGTCAAGAAAAAGAGAAAGAAGCCCAAGCACTAGGATACAATATGTGAAAGAAGACTGATAGGCAACTAAAATCGCTATCTGAAGACGAGATAAACGCTGTCGAAGAAATGGCTGATACCATATCTGAGGATGAGAGCAGCAATGAAAGGACCTGGAGAAGAGGACCGAGTAATGATGCAAGCACAAAATTAGCAGAGAATGCATGAAAACTGACAAAGTCGATGGACAAATGTTCAAGATTCTGTGTATTCAATGTTGGCACAATGACAGAGGTTGAATTTTGGAAGGTAATAAAATCCAGGATGACGCCCGAAATACTGGCAGGAGTGAAAAAAGTGAAAGCTATCTACCAGCCAAATCGAAAGAGAAGAATCGACATCTGGGTATGCAACAGAGTAGCATCGAAAATGAGAAACTCTCTATATCTGGAAAGTCAAGCTCGAAGAAGAGGGATCAAGGAAGACAAAAAGATACCTCTCCAAAAGCTAAAACAAATATGGCACCCTAACGCTCAAATAAAGCAATGGTGCCTAGATGCATACAAGACGTGGAGAGACCGAGTAGTAGAAGCTGCAAGAGAGTCCCCTATACTGGAGACAGACTTAGAAAAAGCATTCTCTGTAGCATCTCCAGAATTGGACATGAACCCTGCAAAGACACCTCCTCTGTTGGAAATAAAGTTGGAACAAAAGAGCCAGAGTTAAGCTTTGTGAAGCAAATGACAGGCATCGTGACTCTTAATGCAAATGGCCTTAAAAAGAAAATGAAGGAGCTAGAAAATCTAATGAGATATAAAAGAATAGTGGTAATGGCTGTCCAGGAAACACTCCTGATGAAAAATCACTATAACTTGTATATCCCTGGATATATGACCTATGAAGTGAAAAAATCAGAAAACTTCAGAGGACAAGCCTTGTTAGTACATGATAGTGTCACCTCATACTTGGCTGGAAACAAAGTGCAGCAGTATTTCATACATGTCAAAATCCCAATGTTGACAAACAAGGAACCTTGGCATGTTATAGCAGTGTATCTCCCATCAGGAGGGAACTGGAAGAGCAAAAGAATGCGCACAATAAGAAAGATAATGCAGGAGTGTGAGGAAATTGAAAAGAAAGAACCACAAGCATGCATTATAATAATGGGAGACTGGAACATTCCAAAGAAGATTTCAAGAAGAAATTGAAAACGGAAAAATCAGGCCTCTCATGCATAGATGTTAAAGGCTCTGATCTAACATTCCACAGAAAATCAACAAGGTGGTCTAACATTGATAACCTAGTGGGAAATGAGAAGGCCAAACAAATGATGCACAAAGGGAAAGTAATATGTCAATGGGGAATATGTGCAGAAAATGATAGTGACCACTACCCTCTAATAACAAGAATAAGGGCAGAACCAAGAACATCAACACCCAAAGAAAGACAGTGGTGATATGATGTCAACTTGGTAAAAGGACATGCAGGACCAGAAATTGTGAACAACAATAGATGGAAGGACCTGCCTGTAGATGAAATTGAAACATTGGATGAGCTCAATGAGGCAGCACTAGATCTGATGAGAATGGCAAATGCAATTGCTAGAGAGAAAGGCATATGCAGGGAAATAACAGGAAAAGTCTACACCATGAATAGATCAATAAAATGAATGGCAAAAAGACTAGAAAAGGCATGAAGAGAATGGGAGGAGTGTATAGAAACACAAGACCCAAGGGCAGAAGAAAAATATGAGGGATACAAAAATCTCCAAATCAACCTGAGAAGGTCATTAAGGAAAAATGAAAAGTGTCTGAAGGAAAAGGAAATTGAAAGAGTAACAAAGCTGTACTGAAATAATGAGATGAAGGAATTCCACCGATGGGAAGATACTCTTCACAAAAAATCCCAATCTGGAAAAAAGACAACACCAGTAAAGGATGCAAAGGGACAGCTATTGACAAACCAGGAAGATATTCTGAAAAGAACAACAGAATACTTCAAATGCCTCACACAAGACGATCCAGAAGTCTGTCACAAAGCGACACATACTGGAAGGGAACTGCAACTGAGAGGCGAGAAAACCCCTTAGACTGCAATAAAAGCATAGAATGGAGCAAGGTCCTAATGGCGATAAGAAGCATGGCACTAGGAACAGTGCCTGGGCATGATAGTATTCCAATAGAACTATTCAAAGCACTACTCAAGGAAGAATGTCATGCACATCTGAGGAACCAAGGAGTGGAAGTAGGAGACTTCACATATGTAGCCCTACCAAAGGGTGACTTACCAACATCTCCAAAAACCCCCATGGGAGCTCATGTTTTCAGAATAATGAAAGGAATGTGGAATAAACAGAACCAACCAGAATTCTGGAGTAAAGTAATGAATATTCCACTGTACAAGTCAGGTGATTCCACAGACCTGACAAACCATAAAGGAATAAGCCTTATAGCAGTCAGCATAAAGATATTCACTGTTGTCTTAGCTAGGCAGATATCAGAAATAGGAGAAAGAGAAAAATTGTTCATAACAGAGCAGGGAGGATTCAGGGATAAACAAGAAGCAATAGCCCAGTTTATAACCCTAGCAGAAATAGTGAAGAGAAGGAGGATAAAGAAGAAAAAATCCTACCTAATCTTTATAGATCTGAAAAAAGCATTCGATAAAGTCATGCATGAAGCACTGTTTGAAAAGCTTGATGCAATGGGCTTTAGAGGACAATTCTTAGAGCTGATAAAGAATATATACAGATCATCCCAAGCCTGTACCAGAGTCAGAGACCAATGTGGAGACATATATAACATGACACAAGGAACATAGCAAGGGTGCCCACTATCACCTGTCTTATTTATTCTCTTTATAAATGATATCCTTAAATACTTGCTAAAGGGAGCAAGTATCCCAGATGTGAAGGAAAAGGAAGGGAACTGCCCTGCACTCCTATTTGCAGATGATATAGTGGGAATACAAGAATCGATAGATGGAGTACAAAGATTCTTAGAAGAAATAGCAAAATAGAGTGAGGAATGGAGAATGCCAACAGGCCCTCAAAAGTATAGTGTAATGTTGGTAGGAGGCACAGACACTGAAAGAGAGGAGCTGGATGCAGCAAAACTTGAAATCAGTGGAGAAAAAGTTAATACAGTAGATTCATATAAATACCTGGGAATAACTATAACATCCAACCTAGGGGATACCCAAGGAACAGATGAAATAGAGCACTGCAAAACACTGGCACAAAAAGTAAAAAAGGTGGTAGACATGAGACGAGCCTTTTTGAAAGACAAGAAGTACCCAATTGATTTGAAAGTTGTGATAATAAACTCCAAGATAGCATCACTTGGATGTTATGGTGGTGAATGGGTAGGCATATGCCAAAGCTGAACGAGCTTTATTCAGAAGGAACTGAACAAAGCTCTGAAGCTTGTTCTTGAATCAGCAACAAGTAACCAATTACATGGTAGCAAAACCATGTCAATTGAACTTGGAGTACCAATGATAGAACAAAGAATGGCGGATCAAAGGATTAGATTGTACCAAAAATCCAAGAGCCTCCAGACCTGGTTAGTGTTAGGCTAGACAAATCTCAGAAGGACTCGGGCAGACTAAGTGCAAGAGTGGTCTTGAGATGATGGCAAAAGGAATATTAAGCCTAGCGCTACTGGTACATCTGGGAGTCCTTATATACATTACAGTACTCGAGCACAGACCATGGGCTGTGCAATGCTATGGACTGCGGATGAGTAAGACTGGAAGGAGATGACTCAGGATGACTAGGGAAGTGGGATGACTCGATGGCTGTGTGCTGCGCAGCATGATGGGGGAGATAAGGGATGTGGGAAAGATAAGATAAGAAAATGAATGGTCCTTTGGGCGATGTCTGTAACATCACCCTCTCTGTAGATTCATGTCCTCATGAAAAACCTTAGTCCAGCTGTCCCCACCCAGTATTGGTCTCCCAGGTGGTCACAGCATGTGGGGCCCATGTATGAATGAGCTCTTCATTATAGGCACGGATGTGATGGAGTGTGGTGGCGAGGAGTTTAAGTCGCCGGTTTTCTGTGTGAAGCATTTCCATCGCCTTGCAAAGTGCGATATGTTCAGCTGCAGTGGGGCCGGTCCCATCAGGGGTTTGCCCGGTCCAGAGGTGCATGCGGACGGTCATAACATAGCGCATATATGCGCCAAGTGTGATGGCAAGGGGGTCCATGTAGTCGCTGCTGTTGAGAATCCTCGCTAGATTCTCATGGTCGTTTGAGCAGTTGGGGGTAGGTGCGCGGCTGTCGTTGCTGCTGTCAATACTGATGGGGGTGTTGGTGGTCATGACGTGCAATTTTTGGTCTTCTTCCCTCTTGTCATGATCCTTTTATCCTGGTTCGCAGTCTTCTTTAGGAAGTGGTCTAGAGCTTGCTGTGCATTCCCCAGTTCCTTCTCTTTGATCCATGTGTTCTCCTCATGTCCATATCCTTTCCATTTGACCAGGAATAGCATCCCCTCCTTTGTTTCTTCCTTTTTAGGATTTCTTCTATCTCGTACTCTTCTTCATCATTTATGATTTCAGGGGGTGGTGGTAATGGTCACTCTTGTATCTTGAAATGGGGTCCTTTGTAGGGTGTGAGCAGTGTTTGATTGAATATGGAGTGTATCAGCTGCTATGATGCTGGGAGTTCCAGGCAATATGCTGAGGCTCCTTTCTTTTCAACCACCTTGAACAGTCCATATCAGAGTGCCGATAACTTCTTTGATGGTTGATTGACTGTGATATTGGTGGCTTCGAGCCATACTCTATCCCTTTCTTGTATTCATGGGCTGGTCTTTGCCTCGCATTGTAATTGTCTTTGGCTCATGTTTGTGCATACTGCAGCACAGCATTTGCTTCCTTTCGTATTTGGTTCATTCTTTTGACGAAGTCCTTTGCTGTGGGGTTATTCCCTTCTGTTGTCTGTGGCTCTCCCTTCCAGGGGTGCATTCCATAGTTGAGGTAGAATAGTGTCTCCTTTGTTCCCTGGTGTGCTTTGTCATTGTATTGGTACTCTGCGATTGCTATCCATTCTGCCCAATCGTCCTGTAAGTTGTTTGTGAAGCTTCTGAGGAAGGCTTCCATTTCTTGGTGGGATCGTTCCGCCTGTCCATCTGTCTGTGGGTGATAGGCCGTTGATAGATTTTGCTTTGTTCCGAGTAATTTTAGAAGTGCTGTCATGAATCATGCTGCGAACTGGGGTCCTCGATCACTGATGATCTTTCGTGGGATTCCATGAAGCCGCCACACATTGTCTCGGTATAGTCGTGCAAGACCTTCTGCTGTGAGTTCGGTCTTTGTGGGAACTAGGTGGATCATCTTGGTCAGGCGGTCTGTGACTGCGGCGATGGCATTAAGCCATTCGAGCTGGGTAGCGGTCCTATGAGATCTACTCCGATATCTTCCCATGGTTGCTGTGGGACTTCGTGCGGGTGTAGGGGTGCATGTTTCTTTTGTTGGATGATTTTGTTTTGCTAACATGTTTCGCATCCATTGACATACTTCTTGATGTCTGTTAGCATTGATGGCCACCAATAGGTGCAGTTTATGAGCTCGTGCATGCAGTATTGTCCTGGGTGTCCTCCAATGGGTGTGTCATGGTGTTCAAACATGATGTCTTCCTTCAGTTTGTTGTCTGGAGGAACATAGATTTTTCCTCCTATGTATACGATGTGGTCTTCTTCTGTGAACCAGTGTGGTTTTTCCTTCAGTCCTGTTGTTACAATCGTCTCCCTTTGTGTGCATTGTCGAATTTGTTCTATCCTTGAGGATTCGATCATCGTGATTCCTCTTGTTTGTATTGTTTCATTATTTTCTGCTTCTTCTTTCCATGGGTGTTCGTCCTCGAACATCATAAATTCGAAGTCTCGTTCATTATTCTCTTCCAGATGTCAATGAATGCTGCTTCTTTGATCATTTGTATGTCATCCTTCTCTGCTAGGTTTTCTTCATATCCTGCCATCTGTGACAGGACGTCCGCTTTTCCATTTGCCTTTCCTGGTACGTGTTGTAGTTCGTAGTCATATTCTTGTAATTTCAGGTACCAGCCAATCTGTCTCGAATTGAGTCGCTGTGGCTTCTGCAAGTATGATAGGTTTTTGTGATCTATCAATATTTCGAACCTCTCTCGAGCTTCAAGGAGGTATTGTCTCCATGTCTTTAGTGCGACCATTATCGCAAGAAGTTCCTTATCATAGATTTCGTAGTTTTGCTCCGCTGGGGTCATGCATCTCGAAATGAATGCGATCAGATGCCATAGTCCTTTCTGCTGTTGTGATAGTACCGCTCCAATGGCATATCCTGAGGCATCCATTTCGACTCGGAATTTTCCTTCTGTTTGTAGTAGTGCTAGAATGGGTGCTGAGGTTATATGTCGGATCAGCTCTTTGAAAGCATCCTGTTGCTTGTCTGTCCACTGGAATGCTTTGTTTCCAGTCAACTCTGTCAGGGGTTTAGCAACCTTTGCATATCCCTTGATGAATCATCGGTAAAAGTTCGTGAATCCCAAGAACTTTTGTAGTTCTTTCTTCGTCTTTGGGGTTGGCCAGGATTGTATGGCTGTGATCTTTTCTGGTTCCATTTCTACCTTCCCTTCTCCTATGATGTATCCTAGTACTGGGACTTTTGATGATTCCCAGATGCATTTCGGTCCTTTGATAAACAGGTCGTTCTTGTTCAGTATTTCTATGACTTCTATGGTGTTCTTTTGGAGTTCCTCTCGTGTTCGTCCAATGATTATGATGTCATCCATATAGATTATGCACACTCTCCTTCGTATTTGGTCTTGGAAGAGGCTCGCCATCATTCGGCTAAAAGTGCCTGGTGCATTGCACTGCCCAAAGTACATGACTGTCAGTTCGAAAAGTCCTCTTGCTGTTAGGAAGGCTGCCTTCCATTCGTCCCCTTTCCGGATGCACACGTTATTGTATCCCCAGATAATATTGATCTTGCTAAAGTACTTTGCTCCTTGTAGTACGTCGAGGAGCTCGCTGATGCATGGTAGTGGGAACTTGTCCTTGACCATATATTTGTTTATCTCCCGGTAGTCTTGGATGAGTCGTTTGCTTCCATCCTTCTTGTTGCGAAAGAAGCAGGGTGCTGCGTAAGGCATTTCGATGGGCATATTTTTCCTGTTCATAATCCTTCTTCGACAAAGGCATCTAGTTCCTCTAGTTCCTTCTGTGTCATTGGATAGACCTTGCTCAGTATCATTTTGGGTGCATCTTTTGTTAAGTTTATTTCATGGTCCCATTCTTTGTGGTCTGGTAAGTGATCAAAGTTCTTCTCCTTGAAGAGGTGTTTGAATCTGATCAGATATGGGGGTATCTGGGTTCCTGTCTTGTCGCTGGCTGTGGTTTTCGCTGGTTCAGCCACCTTCTGTATCTTAATCGTCTGGTGGTTTATTTTGCACATTTTAGGGCATCTGTCAAAGACAATTTCTCCTGTCCTCCATTTGATTGTTGGGTTGTGGTAGACAAGCCAGTCATGTCCTAGTAGCATGTCGGTTTTTCCGATGTCGAGTACGATGGCTTCCATGTGCTCCTTGTGTCCTTTAATGTCGATGTGGACCTCCGCTACTCGTCTGCTGTTTTCTGGCGGTTGGGTGATCCATCTGCATTTATGATGGGAATCTTCTTGATTCATCATGTCTTCAGTCCTGTTTTTGCTACTATCGCGGTGTTGATGCAGGTCCTATCTGCTCTGCTATCGACTTCCGGTGTTATCGTTGTGATTCCTTTTCGTGTTCGTATCCTTGCTAGTACTGCGAGTTCTTTCCTCTTTGGTGGTTTGTCCCCTTGGATGGTTTTCCTTGGTGCTTCAGATCGCTTGGCAGGAATGGTGTATTTCAGAGTATGGGATGATCTACATCTGGTATCAAAGCGAGTCTGTTTCAGTTGTATGGGTCACGATTTAGCACCTCCTAGTCGGACCCTTCGGCAAAACCCTCTTTGTCAGAGCTTTCTTCATCCTTGTCTTCTTCGTCCTCTCCTTCTTCTTCTTTCACTTCTCTGACCCGGATTTTCCTTTCTTCTTCTTCTTGCAGTTCCATGCATAGTGTCCCTTTAAGCCACAATTGAAACATGTGACATTTGCTGCTCCTTTTCGTGGTTCCGGGCAGTTTCGTAGAGGTGTCCTGGTTTATTGCAGTTGAAGCAGTTGTTGCTTCGTACTTTGTCGACTTCCATGGCCTGTCCTGCTCCTTGGCTTGGATTTCCGGTCTTGCGCTGATTGCTTGTGAATTCTCCTCTCATCACATTTCTGTGTTCATCAATGTTTCGTCCAATCGCTCGAACTGTCTTGATATATTCATCTCCATCTGTTGGAAGTGTGGAGATCGAGTGTACGGCTTCTGCTGTCCTTCGGTTTAAGCTCTTCTCGAGTAGGAAATGAGGGGCTGTTCCTGTCATTCCTGCTTTTCCTGCGAGGTCTACGAATTCATCCAGAAATTCGTCGATGGGTCGGTTTCCCTGTCTGATATTGAATAGTTTGCTTCCTGCTTGTGATGGCGACATGACATTGCTGAATCGTATCTCTATCTCGGTTATGAAGTCGCCCATGTGCTTTGGTTGGTAGTGGTGTCGATCTTCTTTGACACCCAGTGGGCTCTGGGTCCGTTGGTCATTCTAGACAGGACCGCTCCAATCTTCTGTGTATCTGTGAGGTCTCCATGTGCGGTTATGTAAAGTTTCATCTTCCTCCACCAAATATCGAAGGACGTTCGATCTCCTGTAAAGGATTTCGGGTCGGCGATGATTCCCTTGTATTCTGTCGTCATCCTTTGGGGGTTTCTTCGTCGTTCTCTTGGTCTTGGTTTTCCTGTTCCTGGATCTGTTGTTCTTGGGTCTGCTGTGCTTGTACTTGGGCTTGCTGTTCTTGGAGCTGTTTCTGTCTTCGCTCCTCTCTCTGTTCTTTCCAGTAGTCTAGGTCGACTCCTGCGATTCTACAAGCTTGTTCAAAATCGGCCCACTCTGCAGCGGTTGGTCTATTTGTCTTTGGTAATCCTTTTCGCTCCCTCCACTGATAGTATTCGTCCCAGTCACTGTTGCTTACTTTCGCCACAGTGGTGCGATTCTCTCCTTATGCAGTGCTTCAGTGGATTGGTCCTCTGAAGGGGTTCAGCAGTTTCGTTCCTGTGTGTCCTTGACTCTGGTGTCGTTCTTGTTGGTTCTGTCATACGCTCTGTGCGTTGTGCCCTCTCTGTATCAGTATGTCTTCCTTCTGTGTTCAGCGATTATAGTTCTGGATCTGTTGTCACCTAAAGTCTTGGGCTTGTGTTCGTTCTTCTTTTGTTTTCTTGCGGATGGGTTTGTCCTCTTCTTTGGCAAGAAGATTCTGGTCTGACCACAGCTCTTCTGGGCTTATCCCATATTCTCCTTCTAGGAAGAGTTCTGCAATGAGTTGTGCTGCTCCTTCACTGAGGATTTCAGCGGGCTCATCTGTGGTGGTGAAGGCAAACTCTCTCAGAAATGCCTGCTCTTCATTGTCGCTACTTGGTGTAGGCGTGCGCTCTCTCTTTCATTTGTTTGGATTGCTAGTGTCTCTGCGGGTGGCGTGGACTGTCTCTGTGAATGGCGTGGACTGCAATGCCTGGTCTACTTCTCTGAGCCAAGTGCTCTTGTCGCTCGTGCTAGTGCTTGCTGGGTCAGCGATTGCTTGTCGTCGAATATTGATCAAGTCTTTGATAAAGCATGACATGGTGTGTGTGTGAGTCTGAGCGAGTCTCAATGAGGCTTAATATCTTGTTAGGCTAGACGAATCTCAGAAGGACTCGGGCAGACTAAGTGCAAGAGTGGTCTTGAGATGATGGCAAAAGGAATATTAAGCCTAGCGCTACTGGTACATCTGGGAGTCCTTATATACATTACAGTACTCAAGCACGGACCATGGGCTGCGCAA